>LPNX010566435.1:323447-367963 GCA_001517045.1 Pseudotsuga menziesii | reverse complement strand
TATATATATATTTGCTTCAAAATTACTATATTTAAACCTCGAATGGAGCTCTAGTAGGGAAGTTGTGACAATCTTTCCACAAGTAGTCTAAATTTTTGTAGGACTAGGAGTTTTAAAAACCCAAAACTCTAAACATTTATATCTTTGAAATCCCAACTCCAAATAATATAAAAATGTAGGTTAGTATTCTCTTCTATTTCCTCTTCTATTTCCTCTTCAAGATCCCTTTGAATAATTAGTCTTGGCCAAAACCCTTAAAAGTTATAAAATTTAAGTGGACTTATGTTGAATTTTTACCAAGGAAGTGTTTGTCCACTCATGCCTTGGGGTGGACAAAGACACTTTAAAAAGTGGTCCCTAACCTAAAAAATGTGAGAATGACTCTTTTAATGAGTGTTTGAGTTATTAAAATTATTTAAAAGTGACTTTATGAGATTAAAAGGTGGGTGTGCATTAAATTCTCATTTAATATTTAAAAAGTGTTTTTAATGAGACAATGAGATGAGCCCTAGATCTCATTTAGTTGGCTTTTAATCTAAGCCATTGATTTGGAGATGGAAGTTACTCAAACAAAAAGAGCTTGGGAAAGGCAAATCTAATTCATTTGTTCACTTTCACAAAAGAGATTTTTGGAGAGGAGAGAGCAAGAAGAAGAAGACGAGGGTTTGAAAAGATTTCAAACAAGAGACAGAGAAAGAGAGCATTAAATTTCTAGCACACTTTACAAGGGAGAAAAACAGAGATTGGGCACATTTTCCAAGGAGACCGTATAGCAGATTGCAAGGCAACGTACAGCACAAAAATCGAGGTAGATTACAAGCAGTCCATATAGCATGATTTCAAGAAAAAAATGAGAAAAAAATTTGAAAAAGTACATTTTGTACCGTACGGATCCGTACATCAATCAGTATAGCCCGCCCGTACAGTTCCGTACAGCACAAATTTCGAGAAGAATTCTAAAAAATTCCAACAAGCCATTCAGTGATCGTTTGGGACGTTTACCAAAGCGTTTTGGTTGAGATAAGTACTGCTATAAATTTGTTTAATTTTCCTGAAAAGAATATCTCTCTGAAGAATGGGTTTTCCCTTCGGGGTTTTTCCTTAGGTCAATTTGACCCAAAATCTGAGCATTTAATTTTCATGTGCATGGCTGAATTTAAAATTCCGAGTAAGAATAAAATTCCGAGTAAGAATCCAGGGCTTCCATAATTTCCAAAATTCAAAAGAAGAAAAGAAATCTCATGTGTTTCATGTTTTCATTTAAAAATAAATAAAATTTAATGCACATGCTAATGTTGGGGTTTGGGCATTAAACCATGTTGAACTGAAACTGAAACCAGGTTTGGGTACTTTTCAACTTATTGTTCGTATACCCTCAACCTTGTACAAGTGATAATTGCAAAGTAAAATGTTTTCCTAAACGCAATAGGTATCATTTGCGCCTACCAAATAGGACTTATGCCCTTCTTACCCAACCCTCGTATTTTTAATCATTCCTTAGAGAGTGAACTTCTCCATATTGAAACTCCTTGACTTTTGTGCTAGATACTTTAGAATTCGAATATGTGATAGCCTTAAATGTTTTCTTCAAATGAATTAGATTGCATTTAATTTGGGTATGAAAGCAAAAAATATGCACATTTTACAATTTTTTTCAAGTTCTTTGGGACTAGACTTGTAAGCCAACACTTATGGACTACATTGCGTAAAGTTTCTGATCAAAATTGAGACTGTATCTCCTGAACTCTCTCCCCAAAATTGTTAAAAATTTAATTAAAGATAAACTAGGAAATTTTTTTCCAAAAATTCAAAGTGGCACTTGAAATGGATAATCCTTGAAATTATAGCACCGGGACTAAAGGGTACTCCTTGAAAGTGTACATGAAGTATCTACTTTAACCATCCAAAATAATAGTACAATAAAAAAGAGTACCACTAGCTCTGATATTTTATAAAAATCCACTCAAATAATATGCAATATAGTGAGAGGAAAAATTATTAAGATGTCACTTCGAAAAGACAAATCTTCCAATTACAATAGAGCAATACACAATAATTGTCAAAAATTCACTAATACACTAAATATAGAAGAGATCAAGGCTATGGGTTCCCATAATATACCTTTAGACTAACAAAGAGAGAAAGTAGACAGCCATAATCATAAAGTGAACCTCAAGTAGAATAATAAGAGAAGAGGGAAGATTTCTTACTCGGAAAGAAATTAAGATAATACATAAATAAAGTTTTGGGCTATACCAAAGTCATCGCAAGATGGTATAACCCATGCCAAAATTATCCAAAGCTTTGTGGTAGAAGGAAAAAAAGGCAAGAACAAGTCTTATTCCAACTTGGTAGAACCAAATATTGTCTAGGCTAAGAAGAAATGTATTTTGGTAATTGCAGCCTCTACAAGGCAAGAAACTCACCTCTCAAGAAAGAGTGGGAGAAGTTATAGATTAGGCCTTAAAAGAATTGAAGGCTTTGGTGATATCAAGTGTCATCGTGTATGGTAAAAATGTGAGCAACAATACCCAACAATAAGTGCATTCCCTAGAGGTTTCTCTACATAAATTCACCTCTCAAGAAAGAGTGGGAGAAGTTACACAGGAAGAGAAACAAGTCGTCTATCATCACCTAAAAAGGGAACAAGAGAATCAAGGTGAACAAATGAAAAATATGAGGTTGGTCCTCCTCAAGGAGGAATTTTAAGATGCATTTACATGTAAGGTAATTCAGGAGCAAAAGGCACGTAAGGAAATTGTACCTAAGGTAGCAAAAAGTGCAAGAGATGGTGAATTTGGTAGTATTTCACATTAAAAATTGTATTCTCAAACTTGTATGTAAGATCTGACATGCATATATTGTTGGGTCATATGCATAGATTCATTAAAGAAGAAATTACAAAATGAACAGTGTCAAGTTAGGATTCAACAAAGGAGTCTACCATGCCAGAGACATGACTTCAATTATGCTTTTGGTCCCTGAAATTTTATAGGATTTTTTATTTTGAATTTACTATGTTGAATCTGATTTATAAGCCAAATTTGTGTGCCAATTAGGGAGTGTTTTATAGCTCCTTTGAAATAGCCATTCTATTTCAATTATTAATATTCAAGTCTAGTTTGTATCGTCCACAAGGTATATAACAAATCCCCGCAGGAGAGGCATAGTAATTAAGTTTGGAAAAGCTTTTGAACTACAACAATGTCAAAACAACAAGTGTCAAAACATAGACCAACTCAACGAACACAATCCCTTAGAAAGACAAACATCCAAACCTCCTCTGTCTTGCAATCCATGTATTTTTATTCGGCCACCCTAAGCCCTCTGTCATATTTTCCTAATTTTTAATAAAGCTTTGGCAATTCAACTTCCAAAACACACACACACACACATGCACACATACGCAGATATATATATATATATATAGTATTCTTCAAATAGCCAATACTACACATTCTTACTTCAATTACTCCTCCCTAATTAAAATAAGATTCTAAATATATCACATCAATATTTTCCTTGTCTCAAATATTAATATCAATTAATAATTATTCAACCATTATATATGCATCCACGTGTACAAGTTCCTTCTTGCTAGATAGCCCAAGATATTAGCTCAACTAGTTGTCACCTACAATGTTGTGCATTTGGCTAGTTCCACTAGTAGTCTTGACAGGTTCAAACCCCTAGTTGAAGTGCAATAATCTTACAACTGTGGGGAAGCATCCCTTGGGTTTCCCCGCAAGGTTTTCTTTAGAAAAAACAATTTCCATAAAAAGTATTATCTTACGCACACTAACTTACCTTTAAACTACCAATTTCAAATCAATGTTTTTATTTGACTACTTATGTGTCAGCAGCTACCTGATTTGAATCTCCCTTAGTGAAAGTCATTGATTTACAAATGTGGACAAGCATCCATTTGATTTCCCTACAAGGTTTTCCTTAAAACAATAAAATCTCTTGTAAAATAGTTGTCTTATACACACTACCTCATCGCTAAACCACCATATTTAAACCTCATGTATAATCACCTCAACCTTTACAGATTTCATAGTATTTAAATTTCAATGGCTACTTAATAACAGATTTCATAGTATTTAAATTTCAATGGCTACTTAATAATGTCACCTTTAGTGCATTTTATAATATTAAATTCACATGTAAACGATATAATTGTTTATTAAAATAACAATCTTCCACTTATAATTTGTAACTAACTTGGATAACTTTCTTCCAATCAAACAAGCTATTAAAAAAAATTTAAAAAAATATAAAAACCACAAACCAATCATCATCATAATCTAACTTTGATAACTTTCTTCTAATCAATCAAGCTTTAAAAAAAAACACAAACCTATCATCATCATAATCTGACATAACTTAATTACTTCAACAAGAATTAAAATGTCTGGCTACCCTGTTCTGGTTACATCTTTGGTAGCCCAATTATACGTGCCAACATTTAATCGCATGCCATGCAATGATAATCGCACCACCTTCTCTACTCAAGGCAGGCGATGCCTCTTTCTAAAATCACCCATTCAGACAAAGTACATGTCAACATTCTATAGCCAAAAAAATTATAGTTTCTTCATATTCGAAAAAATCAAAGTTTCTTAACATTCGAAAAAATCAAGCTTCACTAATTAGTAGTAATTGTCCCTTTCTGAGTTTTGAGGCGTGAGTTTCTCTTCGATGTCAGAATCTCTTTGCATTCCTCCTGACTATATTTCTATTTTTTTATCCCTCTTCACCAAAGATAACTCAGATTTTATATGATTCATCTTTGCTTTCATTTGGACAATTTTTGAAATTTCATTCATACAAGGATTTTTATGTTTCCCATAATAATGGTCCGTGCTAATATGGTTTGCACAAATGAGGTACAGTATAAGCACTGGGTGACTTAGATTAGATACAGAGAGACGATTTTACAGTGAAATATTATTGTATAGTAAAGCTGATATAGATCATTGCGTTGTATAGCTGATATTGTGGTTCCACTCTACAGAGAAAAATAATAATAATAATAATACTATTATTATTCATGAAAATTAGAGTTATGGTGGCATCAAGAAAGCACTAGAATTCTAATCAACAATGGTCATTATAATTATAATTATAATAATTTAAAGTCAGCTTGGCTAGATGCCAAATTGGCATAACAATGATCATTACAATAATAATAATACTTATAATCTAATTTGATGTCACGGCTTGGCTAGATGACAAATTGGCATATTCGTTTATGAGGAAAGGGAACCCTCCATGCAGCAACTTCAATGGTCTACATGCCCTACCCCTTCAATCCAAATTCTTGCAGGCAACGGCCAATGTATTGGTTACAATGAAACATCAGAAATTGATTTACTAGTTTTGGACCAACAATGAAACCGTGAAGCTGAAAATGGTAGATAATTATCTTTTCCAACATTTACTAGTAAGCAGAGAATTGAAACAGTTTGAAATTGAATTACCATGCACAAAATAAATAATCAGACCTACAAGGGCATCTAGAAACAGCGTTCATCGGAGCAATGGAGTTATATAGAAGGCAGTAAAAAGGTTCTAGATTAGAAAATTTAAGTCAGACAAGAGACTAGTTGTTAGAGTAACTAACCCTCCTAGAGCTTATGCTGACGAGTCTAATGGGCAAAACCATACCCAAATCAACTTCCTTAGTCACCTATGAGACCAAACCCTAGATTTGGGGGTGCCTTCCTTGGTTTGAGGGTGCATTCCCTGATTTGGGGGAGGCTTTTTACATGATTGAAGGAAGAACACAAGTTATAGCTAAATGTGCTCCATTGGATTAGCCTAAACTAAACTCTAACTGACCCTTAACACTCATTAGTGCCCCAGCTAAGTCAATTTCGCCCTTCTTGAGAAATTTTAAGGACATGCATAATGTCAGTTAGTTAACTGAATGATTAGTGAGTTCCTTTATCAGTTAACTCAATCAAGGAGTGCATACATGACTTATTGGGGTTATTTGCTCTCAATTAAGCCTAACTAGCCCTCTCTGCATAGCATGCACCCTCTCTGCGTGGCATGGGCAATTCGAGTTGCTCTCTGACCTATTTTGAATTGTTCCTCTATATTTGTAATTATCTCCTCTCATTCCAGTCAATGAACTCGACCATTATTTTCTCTTCCATTTTGAGTTTCTTATGTAGTAATCAATGTTATTTATTTATTACATTATGATTTGATGGTTGATCTGTTTCTCATTGCATATCTCGATAGTTTATATACCTAGATCTATACATGTTCAAATCTTATACTAGCCTATTATGCAAATTAAACACAAGAGGCTTTGATCTACATTGCAGAGGCTAAGGCGTCGCATCCATCACAATGTTTGGATTCCTTTGATGAAGATTCCTTTGATGAAGGCACGTTATTAATTAAATATGATCGTCGACGAGTACCACCAGAGATCTAATCAAATTTAAAAATTCTACATGCATATTGTTACATGGTACCAGTACCATGGCACCTTCAGATGTTTGCCCAAGGAGAGGGGTCACACTTTTCTTCAAGACAATCACTGGTGTTACCAGCACTTTCTGAGAGGTGGTTATGGCCAAACCCTTTGGTCCTTCCTTTAGGAGTACTATGGCATAGTGGCACTGTTGACTGCCCTTTGTTGGGGCTTTTAACCCTGGGGCTGGTGTCCAGGGCTCCTAGAGGCAGGTCATGTAAGTTTTCTCAGTTTCAGCCACCGGTTTAAATGTTGAAAATAACTCAGTTAATGCCCAACTCAGAAATGCATAAGGCTGGAAATAATCATAAATTTTCAGACTTAACTAAACACTGTTGTAACTCAATTTTAATGACAGAAAATTAAATAAATGCACTTTCAGAAAACACACAGTACTCAGAAATTTTTGGCCAATAGCCCTGGAAAAACCCACAAAGGGAAAACCAATCAGAGAGTTTTTATTATTTCTTCTACGAAAAAATCAGGAAAGTGGTTTTCAGTCAAAATACAACTTATCTCAACCAGAAAAAATAACCCAGCAGGCTGCCTCAATTTCGGTAAAACTTCCTTCTCGAAAAACATGCCAAAAATAACAGCTCTGTTCTGCCCTCGAAAACTGTGCCAAAACTGCCTCGAAACTCGTGCTGTATGGACTGTAATAAATGCAGCAGTATGGCCTCGATTTTTGTGCCAAAAATAAATGCTTGCTGCCTCGGGAAATGTGCCATGCACTCTCCTCGAAATCTGTGCCCAAAGTCATGTTGTGCGGACAACCGTACACCTCAAAATCTGTGCCACTCATTAAATGCTCACAGTGGTGCCTCGATTTCTGTGCCCACTAAAAACTCTCCAGAAATGGATGCCTCGAATTATGTGCCTCTCTCTGCTCTCTCTTCTCTCTTCTTCACATCTCAAGAATGAATGAAATTGCCCTTTCCCTTGCTTTTGTCTAAACCCTAGGTAGGTGAAGAGCCATCTAATCCAATGGTTGAGATTAGACTAGATCAATGGATGAGATTAAATGCTCTCATTTAATTTTCATAAATATTAATTTCACTCACCCACTTAAATTTATCAAAATTTGACTTTAATATCTAAAGTCACATTAAATGTTCATCTCAAGGCATTTAATACAAGGATCACTTTAATTTACCCCTTTGAAGTGACCAAGGCTAAAGTCACCTAGGGGAACACATTCCTAGGTACAAAAATCAACACTCCCTCTTACCAAGGAAGGTGTTCTGCACCACTCCCAACTTGTCTCTGAAGAAGACAAACTTGCCCCTCCCCAAAGATTTCGTCAAAATATCTGCTACCTGCTCATCAGTGGAAATGTACTATAAAGTCACTGCTCCTCTCTAAACAGAATCTCAGATGAAATGATACATAATCTCAATATGCTTTGACCAATCATGAAATACTGGATTCTCGGAGAGATGGATGCAACTCTGATTGTCACAGTAAATCACCGTAGGCCTCAGCTCCTAATCAAATAAATTCACCAGCAACTTGCGAAGCCACAGCACCTCGCAATTGGCTTGGTTGGCTACCATATACTTGGCCTCTACAGAACTCAAAGCAACAGACTTATGCTTCCGACTGAACCACGACACTGCTGCCGAGCCCAAACTGAAACAACATCCGAAAGTGCTCTTCTAGTCTGCTACACTGCCTGCCCAATCTAAATCTGTGAAGCCTATCAACCTGATCCCATCCAACCTCCTGTAGTACATACCATACTCTATTGTCCCTGCAAGGTAATGCAACACATGTTTTGCAGCTAGCAAGTGCACTCTCCTAGGCTCAACCATGAACTGACTGAGAGTGTTCACTGCAAAACACAAATCTGGCTGAGAGTTGACCAAATACATCAATGAACCAATGAGCTGACGATATAATGTACGATCCACCAGCTCTCCCTCAGAAGCATGAAGCTTCCTCCAGTTAGTGACCGTCGGTGTCAACATCGGCCTGCAATCCTCCATCCTAAATCTCCTCAAAATATCCTAGCATACTTTTCCTGTCCCAGTAAAATATGTCCAAGCTCCTACCAAACCTTTAATCCCATAAAATAGTGCATCAACCCAATATCTGCCATCTCGTACTTTGAAGCAAGATCTTTCTTGCAAGCTGCAATGGGTCTCTCTCCCCCTATGATAAATAAGTCATCCACATATAACAGAAGAATGAACGGATCATCTCCAACCATGATGAAATAGAGATTCGGATCTGCCTCGCTCTTTTGAAACCCCATCCACTGCAAGTAAGAATCGATCCTGGAGTACCAAGCTCTAGGAGCTTGCTTCAACCCATACAAGGCTTTCTTCAACCTGCAAACATGAGACTCTCTCTCGTGAATCTCAAAGCCCTGAGGCTGCTCAACATAAATCTCTCTTGTATGATTCCATTGAAAAATGCGGTCTTCACATCCATCTGATGGATCTTCCAACCCATTTCCACTGCAATGGAAATCAATGCCCTGATCAAAGTATACCAAGCAACCGACGCAAAGGTCTCATCATAATCCACACCCTCAACCTGTGAAAACCTAGCCTTGTACTTCTCCACACTACCATCTGCAGCATGCTTTAGCTTGTAAAGCCACCAAGAAGTCACCACTGACTTCCCCCCAGCAATGTTTTAAAACTCGGACTCGAACTCGGATTCGGTCAAGGGTCAACTCGGACTCGGACTCTGACTCGATAATGAATCGGTAATGACTTGGCCGATTTGAATTTAATGACTCGGATTACTCAAAAAATGCATAAAATATTAAATTTTAAAGAAAAACAATATTTCAAAGATTTTAATCCATGCTTGCAAAGAATTAGAGACAAAATATCCAATGTCTACTCATGCATATGCCATATAAGTGTGAATATATCAAAATGGCATCAAGTGTACTATGCAATACATATCTAGAACAAAAAACATAATCAATGAGGCCTAAATGGCTTGTAGAGTCCAAAAAACATGCTATGATGCCACTACATCATATGTCAATGATCATACATCTCTTTTGTTTAGCCTTCTCCTCTTCAAATTCATCAAACTGTTGTTGCAACTCCAACCTAATCTCACCAATAAACTCTAAATCAACTTCCCATGGGGCAATATTTCCTTTAACAGCAGCCCACTGTTGTTTAAATCTATTAATGCCGCCTTCTTTAATCCATGTCTTGCTACACTTGCAATACATTTTCCCTTCAATGACATCAGCATGGATCCATGCCTGATCTTTTCCTTTTGGGGCCAATCTAAAATCTAAATGCAAAGCAAATCTAAACATGCAAAAACAAAAGAAAAAAAAATCTTATTATTTTGGCAGCAAACAATAGAAAACAGGACTGATATTTGTCAATTTAATGAGAAAAAAAGAAACAATGGCTAGTTGGAAGCTAACATACATCTAAGTAACAGAAAATTGGTTTCCAACAGTCCAACTCCTCCAATCATGTTGATTGTTCTTCATTGTTGGACGCTCCTCCAAGCCTCCATGAATCCTAACAACAATAATGTCAAATGCTCACAAACATCTTACAGCAGAAGTGTGAGGCAAATAGAGGGGTAGGGGGTCATCTTATGGCCTCAGGTTATGGTTAGAATAAGAAAAATCTTAAAAATAAAAAATAAACATATTATTTTGGAGTCTGCATTCTTGTGGGTGTCTGCCATAACTGACTCGGCTGACTCGGGTTGCAACTCGGTCAACTCGGCCTACTCGGCCAACTCGGACCCTAACTCAGCCGACTCGGACCCAACTCGACCGACTAAATATAAAATCGGCCACCCGAGCCGAGTTGCAGGCCGAGTCAGCTCGGCCGGGGGTCAACTCAGCCAACTCGGCCAACTCGGACTCGGACTCGGCTGGTTTTTAAAACACTGCCCCCCAGGTCTCGGAACTATCTCCCAAACATCGTTCTTCATGATGGAATGGTACTCATCCATCATGGCATCTCGCCAAACATGGTGTTGGGAGGCCTCCTCAAAAGTAGAAGGCTCAGAATCACATAGACTAGCCACTAATGCCATACCCAATCTGTCTGGCATCTGGATAGACCTCACTGGCTCCCTGGGAGTTCCAAACTCCTTTGCTTCCTTCAAGGTGTCTCGAAGCCATTTAGGTGTCTTCTTCCTTGGAGGTTGCTCCCACACTAGTATGTCCTCATTTGAAGAACTACCAAAAGTAGAAACTCTAGTAACCTATGAACCAGAAGTTGGTGTACCAACAACTGGTGAACTCTGTGATCCTGGTCCTCTGTACGGTGAACCTGTAATCTAAGACCCAAAACTTGTCCCCGAAGATCCTACTGGCTGAACCACTAAAACTGGTGAACCTAGGCCTACACTGTGTGGTCCAGTAACCCCGAGAACCTGTGATCCTGTATGTTGTATTGATGGTACTTGTGTAACTGCCTGAGGTGCAAGAACCTGCTGCTCTTCCTGCTCCAACTCTCTCAACTTCCTGAAGGCCTGCTCCTCAAACTTCACATCCCTCCTCACAACAACTAAATATGAAAGGCCTTCGAAGTCTCATCATAGCCCACAAAGATGCCCTTCTCTACAGTGGGCTCCAACTTTGTCCTCTTCTCAGAAGGGACATGAGAGTAGGTCAAACTACCAAATATGCGAAAAATGGTTGACTTCAGGCTTCTTGCCTATGAAACACTCCTCAAGTGTCATGTTCCCCATGGCACGATGGGGACTCCTATTTTGAAGATATGCAGTTGTTGCATGCCTCAGCCCAAAGGAAGAAAGGAAGTGACTGGTCATGTAACATAGCTCTGGTTGCTCCAACAATAGACCTGTTCTTCCTCTATGCCACTCCATTCTGCTCTGGAGTGTATGGAACCGTCAACTACCTCCTGATGCCCTCCTATCTGCAATATCCATCAAATCCTTGGAGGTATACTCACCACCGTTATCCGATCTGAGAACCCGTATCTTCCTCCCTATTTGGTTCTCCACGAGATCTTTGAACTCTTGGAACCTCTGCAAGACCTCCTCAAATTTCTTGCTCTTCAGGAAGTAGATCCAGGTCTTCCTGGAATGGTCATCGATGAATGTCACATAGTATTCATATCCTCTCAAGGAAACAAATGACATCGGTCCACATAAATTTGAATGTATCAAATCAAGAATCCCTGCTGACCTGTTATCATTGCTAGGAAAAGCAGTCTTGGTGTACTTTCCCAAAGCACACCCCCTACAAACATCACTATGCTTAGAGTTGAACTCTGGTAAACCTGTAACCATATGTCTCAACAACCCCAAAGTTGGATGATGCAAGTGAGCCATCCTCCTATGCTAAAGCTCACAAAGCTCATTGTCGCTGCTATGTGCTAAGGCATGCTGACGCTGAAATAAGAGCCTATACAGTTTCCCGCACCTAACTCCAATGGCAAATGAAGTAGATGGTCCTGTAGTCTTGGGAAACACACGCACATGTCCATCTAGGAAGGACAACCCAAGACCCCGATCCTCGATCATGGAAACTGATACCAAGTTCTTCTTCATCCCAGGTACATACAGTACATCTCTCAAAACCATGGGACTCTTGAACTCCCACTGAAAGGTAATGGTCCCACGCCCAACTGCTATTACAACAAAATCATCTCCCAACACCACCTCCACATTAGTCTCTGGCTGTGAAAACTCGAAAAACATCTCACGAGCACCTGTCATGTGGCTCGAAGCTCCACTATCAATATACCAAGTGTTGGAAGTAGATGCGTTGTAGGAATGGTCTGTCAACAAGGAAAACTCCCTCTCTATCAACATCCGCACTGGTGATAATAGATGCTCTCTCTCTACCAATATGCCCAGTGCACAGAGAAAACTCTCTCTGAAATCTAGCTGCAAAATCATCAACCTCCACTGAAGTTGTTGTCTGTTGCTGCTTCTTCTTCTTGTTTGGACACTGCCCAGCATAGTGTCCCATCTTCTAACAAGCAAAGCACTTTACAGTGCTCAGATCTTTCGTCTGCCCATCCTGCTGCTTGGCCCCACCCTTCTTGTTCTTCTTCTTCCCCTTTGCTTTCAAAGCCACATCCTCCTCATCATCCCTTAGTAGAAGCGTTGCCCTGCACAAGACCCCTCTGAGCCTCCTCCTGGACAAAATCATCACACATCCTGTCCCAAGATGATAAGTTCTCCCTAGCAACCAAAGCCTCCACAAATACAGCCCAAGGCTTCATCACCCCATTCATAGTTGTCTGCACTAGCTCTGGACAAGGAACAATCTCCCCAACTGCTGCAAGCTCATCTTTTACCTGTGAGATCATAGTAAGGTAAGTCAACATAACCTCCCATTTGACCATCCTGATACTCTTCAGCTTCTCCCTCAAAACCATCTTCCTATTCTCATTTGAGCTCTGAAAAAATCCAGTCAAAGCATCCCACATCTTATAAGCTCGGTCTTTACTTAAGATGTGAGGAATGACATGGATTTAACTGCATCAAGAATTATCCTCCTGGCCTTAATGTCCTTCTTATTGAAGGCTGTCAGTGCAACTAGATCTGTGGTAGCATTGGGAATGACAATGGGGTGAGCAGTAGTATGATTGACTACCTCATCCCATAGCTCATTCTCCTCCAACACAAGCAATATCCGGGCCTTCCATGGAACAAAGTTCCCTGCCCCATCAAGCCTATCCTCCATTCTCAGTCCGGTTGAAGTCATATTTTTCAAAGAACAAGTTTCATCAAAATGCTGCTACTGTCAAAAGATATTTTCTGAATTCTGGAAATTACTTTTATGTCTGCAAAAATTAATTTTCTGCCCCACTCAGCTCTGATACCATGTAAGTTTTTCTCAGTTTCAGCCACCGGTTTAAATGTTGAAAATAACTCAGTTAATGACCAACTCATAAATGCACAACGCTGGAAATAATCATAAATTTTCAGACTTAACTAAACACTGCTGTAACTCAATTTTAATGACAAAAATGAAATAGATGCACTTTCAGAAAACACAATACTCGGAAATGTTTGCCCAATAGCCCTAGAAAAACCCACAAGAGGAAAACCAGTCAGAGAGAGAGTTGTTATTATTTCTTCTAGGAAAAAATCAGGACAGTCAATTTCAGTCAAAATACAACTTATCTCAACCAAAAAAATAACCCAGCAGGCTGCTTCGATTTCTGTGCAAGGCTGTCTTGATTTCTGTGCAACTTCCTTCTCAAAAAACATGCCAAAAATAACAGTTCTGTTCTGCCCTCGAAAACTGTGCCAGAACTGCCTCGAAACTCATGTTGTACGGACTGTAATAAGTGCAGCAGTACGGCCTCAATTTTTGAGGCCAGAAATAAATGCTTGCTTCCTTGGGAAATGTGCCTTGTACTCTCCTCGAAGCTCATGCTCATTTCTTCCTTGAAATATGTGCCACTCATTAAATGCTCACGGTGGTGCCTCGATTTCTGTGCCCACTGAAAACTCTCCAGAAATGGGTGCCTCAAATTCTGTGCCTCTCTGCTCTCTCTTCTCTCTTCTTCACATCTCAAGAATGAGTGAAATTGCCTTTTCCCTTGCTTTTGTCTAAACCCTAGGTAGGTGAAGAGCCATCTAATCCAGTGGCTGAAATTAGACTAGATCAATGGATGAGATTAAATGCTCTCATTTAATTCTCATAAATATTAATTTCACTCACCCACTTAAATTTATCAAAATTTGACTTTAATCTCTAAAGTCACATTAAATGCTCATCTCAAGTCATTTAATGCAAGGGTCACTTTAATTTTCTCATTTTAAGTGACTAAGGCTAAAGTCACCTATGGAAACACATTTCTAGGTACAAAAATCAACATGTCACTGGGTCACATGACCACCCACTTGTTTTTTAATTCGGTGACAGTTTTTTAAGCTATGAGGCTATTCCCTCCTCTTCCACTCACATGACACACCCTTCCTAGTCCTCTTTCAGCATAGCGCCCTCTTTCCTTAAGCATTTTCCAGTGATGACATCATCATCTCAGCTAGGCCGTACTGCTTGATTTGGGGGGGGGGGGGGGTTGAGAGATTATCAGCTTTGTTGGGGTTAGATGGGGCATGACGCCCCATAGAAACGTATTGAAGGCACTGGTCTCTAACTTAGTCTTCTAGAAGACGTAAAATCTCTTTGTCCTTAGAGGTTTGCAGAGCATCAAAGGGATTTCCCCTTGGAGGTTACGACACTCCAAAGCAGTTGGAGGTGTGACTAAAGTGATAGTGGTCACTCCTTCCCTACATTTGCTTATCAGTAACCAGCCCTGCTAGTTTATTCGATAACACATATGATGGACAAATGTTCCCCAGAATTCTGTGTTTTTGGTAGTCTTAGTCCATTGCCCTTGTCAGCATACCTCTGTTTCTCTTTGGTCTTGAACCACAAAACTAATTTTGATCTACATAAGTTGAATAAACAGTTTGAATAACAAGTGATCGACTAATTACTATGATTTAATGCATGCATTTTATAAGCTTGATTTGCGTCAAGTCATGGAATAGTGCACATTTTATTGAATAGTAAAAAGTTTGAATCTCCCCACCAGTATTTAAAACTCTTATTGATATCAAATGCTCAATCTGCCAATCACTTAAGAAGTTCTGACTCAAGACATTTGTTACATAGTCTGAACCTCTTTTCAATATGATCTTTCATGGCATGGAATAATAACAACGTAGTCTGAAACTTTATGGGATCTTCTATGTCATGGACTAGTAATAACAACATGTAGCTGAAAATGAAGACCAAGCAACAAGAAATCAAAGGTCTTTTAGTGCCAAACTGCCCACGCCTTTAGGTCCTTGGTAATGATAGAAACCACAACGTGTATTGTGCTACTGAAGAATCATCAACTTGAGACACTCATTAAAAACTCTAGTCATTGAGTTGTCCTCTGGAAAGGTGTCATTAATCCTCAGAAACTGGAGGACCTTTCCATTTAAAATTATCTGCATATGCTCTAGGCTGCAACCAGAAGAAACAGATCAAGTTTGTCATTAATTGTCATGATACAGTTCCGTATAAACATAATAAATATGAACAATCTATAAAGTCAAATTATTGCTCTAAAATCATTCGTTGTGTTGATTACACAAGCCCACATTGCATCATTCAACATATCCAACCATTTAAGATGTCTTGAATGTTAAATTTGCCTAAAACATGAGAACCATAGAGACAACAAAACACATAATAAATCATGTTGAAAAAACAAGCTTCTAATAAAAGTAGCACACTGTATCATTTCCACATATATAAACATCTAAGATGGCTTGAATGTTAAATCTGCCTTTAAATTCTCAGTGCTTGAGGGTTTTCACTGCAGCCCTAATACCTAAGAATTGCCCAGGGTGTGTTTAGACTCACAGATTGATTATTAATTTATTACAAGCTGTTTTAGACTGTCACTTACTCGAGCACAGTTACAAGACTCGCCTAAGTCACAATGAAGTCACAAGTCTGACTCTGCTCAGATCCAAATCCAAGCCCTGAGCCGAGTCAGATTGGGTCAAGGTCTGACTTGGTCAAATTCAGGTTAGACTCATGAATTACACGTGTTTCAGAAGCCTCTAGGAAGTCTACTAACAAAAGCAACAAGTTGATTAGCTTGAAACAGATATACAACCAAGCGAAAAATCAGTCATTCTATCATTCACAGCAAATTTCTCTATGATTTACCTGCAGACTGAACCAACACCTTTCTGAGACCTGTGAACTACAACTAGGGCATGCCAACAGCAGTTATTCCAAAGAATTTCTTGCTTTTATGATTATTTTCAACTAAGGGGCTGGAATAGCAAACCAAGCAAAGCTAGGGCACTTTATTTCTTCTAATTTTAAGGCTCATGCAAACAGACTAGAACCAGAGCTATCAACCGCTAAAACCAGTGGATTGAACCAGTACACAGTGAAAGTAACAGTGTATATGAAACCGGTGACTTGGACTCAGACTCGACCGACTTGATCGACAGAGATTTCAAACCGGCTAGGCTAACCGGTTCAGTACCAAACTGGTTGATTTGCTAGCACCTGAAATGGTAATGTTAAATTCTTAAAAGTGAATTCTCCTTATCTTTCATTTTCTATCATTTTACATAATTTTTTAACATTCTCCTTATCTTTCATTTTCTATCCTTTTAAATTCTTAAAAGTGACATTCTCCTTATCTTTCATTTTCTATCCTTGTAGATTTCTTAACAGTGACATTCTCCTTATCTTTCATTTTCTATCGTTTTACTTAAATTTTTAACATTAACATTAATTGTTTCAAGTGACATTCTCCTCATCTTTCATTTTCTATCCTTTTAAATTCTTAAAAATGACATTCTCCTTATCTTTCATTTTCTATCCTTTTAAATTCTTAAAAGTGACATTCTTATCTTTCATTTTCTATCCTTGAAGATTTATTAACAGTGGCATTCTCCTTATCTTTCATTTTCTATCATTTTACTTAAATTTTTAACATTACCATTAATTGTTTCAGGATGTTTGAGAGTGGTTCCAACCTTGTCAAACTTTATATGCAAAAAATAGAATTTTAGATACCATATAGAATTCAACAGATTTAACCATTTTCAGGTTTTCAGGACTTGCAATGTTTCCACTGGATTCTATCATGTATGAGGGTAAGGGATTGGCATTTAATCAAGCACATCATCCTCTTTATGTATCTTGATGTTGGTGGTGCTGATTGTTTAACTCCTCTGTCATGACCTTAATAAAAATGTACCCTTTAGTCAAGCAAAAACACTTATTAAACATGGAAAGCTTTTTCTACCTTAATTGTGCGCTTGAATTAAGAAGTTTCATCAAAATTGTACGGTGTTGACTTCGAGGTAGAGGCAAGAGCTAGAGCCTAGAGGAGGGGGGCACAAATTGTTATTGATGAATAGTATCCCAATATAGGCAATGATTTGATGATATGTAGTTATTTGCTGTAGCATTAACTTTTTTGGACTCTACAGGCCATTTACAGCCTCTTTGTTTATGTATTTTGGGTAAGTATGCATTGCACTCAATGTTCTTTTAGTTCTATGCACTCTTGCTATATACATGAAAAAAATTTCCTATTCGTGCATAATGGTTTGGATTCATAGGGATGCACATGAATGTAAATATACAGTGAAAATGATTTGAATTCCATATGTATAATAATTTATAATTATAAAAATATATGTCTACGTTACACCGTATCCGGATACCAAGGGGGAAGATGTAATACCCCTCACGTACCCAAGTCCCCTGTTTCAAAAAGTGGCGTCCCTGTCCCGTACCCCATCTCCATTCCCATGCCTGAACCCAAGTTTCCTGGCAGCTTAGCTATAAGTAGACCCCTCCCCCCAACCCTCTATTTGCCTCACTCCATCTTCATCGAGCATTTGTGAGCATTTGGAGGTTTTGGACCATAATAGCAGCCTGAGCAGTTAGAGGTTTAGGAACTTGTTGGACAGTCTCAGTGGACTGTTTGTAGTGGATTTGGCATCTGATTGAGAAGGCTACAGTCCAGCTTGAAGGAATTGTTGTCAATCTCATTGTTACTTGTGGCCATTGAACTGTTTTGCTGGCTGTTTCCTCAACTTTCCACTCTCCCAGTCCAACAGTCAACTGTAAATTTGAATATTCTATGTATTTTTTTTTAAAACCAAGGCTATTCAAATTTCAAACTGGTCTGAGTGATGGCCAAGTCTGAGTTGATCCTTGGCTGAGTCTGAGTTTTAAAACATTGGAACATACAGCAAACCTTGAACCAACCTATAAAGCTATCAAAAACAGTAGACTGAACCAGTCCACAGTGCACACATGGCTGACCTCAAACAGGCCTATAAACCGGTTTATAGGCCAGTTCGAGGTTGGCCATACCAACCGGTTCAAGACAGAAATGGTTAAACCAGCCAGTTCAGGACAGTTGCGTCCTGAACCAATCCCCAACCATGGACCCACCTGAACACCATTTTGAAAGTAGTTCCAACCTCATTGGACTTCATATGAAGAAAGTTGAATTTCAAATCCCATTCAGAATTCAGCGGACTCAATCATTTTCAGAATTTCAACATTTCAACACTCCCAGGATTGCAGCATTTCAGGATTGGATTCTATCATGCATGAGGGTATGGGATTGGCATTTAATCAAGAGCACTGGAGAATAAATATGAGGTGTATTGAATCACCAGTGATTATCTCATAAGCAATAAGATCAATGGATGCTGTGGGAGGGAGGGAATCCAAAAGTAAAAAGGTGGGGCTTCCACAAACAAAAGTGCTCACTATCTATTAAGAAATCACATATTCATCAGATCAGAGCATTCAGTCTTCTTCCAAACTATAGAGAGAATGAATAGTGTACATGCCTTGAGAAAGAGACAAAGCTTTCTCGCTTAGGAGGTGACTTCAAGGCTCAAATCAGAAGCCTCCTCTCTCCTGTTGAAGGAGACTAGGAAGGAAGCGAAAATCAATGCTCCAATCCATCCAGTCAATCATGCTAAGCCCTCCATGTACCCTGATGTTGGTGGTATTGAACTCATCTGTCATGATCTTAGAAAAAATGTACCCTTCACTCAAGCCAAAACCACTGGGTAGGCATGTTAAGCTTTCTGCATCATTTTAACACTTGGATAGCCAATTTCATCAATACTGGAAGATGTTGACGTGAGCAACAACATGGTGGATGGACTTGGTTACACAAATTAAAAAAAGCACTACCACTGATGTCTCTGAAGGATTGAGGCACGAGGCAAGATGACGGCACAGAGGGTGCTGTTGATGATAAGGATTCCAGGATAGGGGAAGAACCCGATGCTATGTATCAAACTCAGTGCCATTTTGCTTTATTCATTTACCCTTACATGTTATATACATGAGTAAACCTTGAATATTTGGTGGCTAATAGTTTGGACTTGCATTGATGTACATGTATATTTTTAAATAAACCTTGCATGTTTTATGTATATTTTAGTAAACTGGTTCTCTGACCAATTCTGCTCGAGATCCAGTCTAATTATTCAGTTCTGATTGTGGTTCTGGATCAGACTTTGATAACATTGATTAGAACCAAAAATCATCTAGCTCCTCCTGCTCCCCCTGTTCATTGACATAAATTCGGTGGGAGTAAAATGCATACCCTTTTTGCTATGTTGCCAAACACCCAAAGAGAAGTGGAAGCAGGAGTGAGACAACGGAGCAGTACTTCCCAGAAAATTCCCAAAAGAAAAGCAATCTAGAATGTTCAGTACACATACACACACACACATGTATATATACATCAAAAAAAGGTGCAGAATATAGTATACCTAATAACAGCATCCATATTAGGAATAATGGCTCTATGTACATTAGCCATTTTATTTATAAGCTCTTGTCATTTTGTAATAGTGTTATATTTGTAAAAAGGCCACTTTAGTATAATACAAGCTTAAGGACTTATTTAGTGACTGAAGTCTTTAGTTACGGCTTTTGCCTCTCTAAAAATATAAATAGGGATTTTTCCCTTAGTCACCAAGATTTGGATCCAGATCCAGATATGGATTCTATTTTTGAAAAGCCAGGATTAAAACATTATTAAAAATCTCCGTTGCACAGGGACCCGTACCGCCTCCCTCACCCTACCAAATGTTTAGGTGTTCCAAGGACCTAGAAATGGCCTGGGAACATCCCATTTTTGCTGGGTACATCATCGAGCACATCTATCGCATTGGCAATCCATCCCTGATGGTTTTGGGGGACTTCTAGGGTACATTCTGACCATCCCTCAAAAAAATCGGGAAAGGCCAGCCATCCTACGACTCACCAAAGCAATTTATCTTTAAAAAAATAATAAAAAAATACTCTAACAAGAGCTCGGAACTACTAAATCCTAACCCGTGGCTCCGATTCTCCAACTTACTCCATTCACCCTGCAACTCCACCCTTTGCTCTCATCCACCAGTTCTACAATTGGATGCCACTCAGCTCTCATCAATGGGCCAGCAGATTCCTCACTCCAGCACTCACAGTCACAAGAGAGCCCACTGTCCAAGACTCACCCACAGGCTAGCAGGCTTCAGGACCAGCAGTATCAGTGAGCACACGTGACATGGGTGACACCACATTGATTCGCACCCTTCACACCATCAAGATTTAGCACATATTTTGAAGTGGATTTCTGATTCTTCCTTCAGGAGGTTTGTTAGAGACTTGGAACATTTTTATTTTTATTTTTCTTACTTGTTTAAATTATTTTTAATCATTTTTTATTGAAATTTTAAAAAACTGCACATTGCATTTGTCAATTGACTGTTTCAGACGAGATTATTATTGAACAATGAATATTTATATACTAGTTTGGTATTTGCTGCTTGCGTTTAAAATTTCAGATTTCTTCCAAGTTCCCTGCATTCTGTCAACTGTTCATATCTCCAAAAACTACTGAATGGGTGGCAGCACTGCTCTAGTGCTTCAATCAGGAATGAGACCAGCTAGAGCTTTGCTAGAGCCAACTGAAAACTCAATTTCCATCAACATTAGAAAACCCTTGTTGTAATTTGTCAAAAATATCACCCAACACAAGGAAAAATAGTGGTGATTCGAAGGAATGGCAATGCAAAATATGTGGTCATACATTTAAGGGCAGACACACCAGAGTTTACCATCATCTCTTGGCTATTCCTGGCGATGGAGTAAAGGAATACAGCTGCACATTGGAGAAATAGATTGTAATTACTGAACTTCACATGGCTACCACAGGTGGAAATGTAAAGATAGAGGAGGACAGTTCTACCATCTTCAAAAAACCAAGAATTCTAGGCTCAGGAGAGTCCTCTCAAACAACAACCAATGACAACGATCAATTTGATTCACATGGGGGGTCTAGTAATACTATTTCAAGCAAGAAAGCTGCTGTGATAGAGATGTTCAAAGCACAAGGTAAAGGTGAGACAGAGAATGCAGTGTCCGGATTTTTCTTTTCTAATGGAATATATCATTTAATGCCACCCATTCTCCTCTCTATAAAGAGATGATTAAGAAAGTCAATGCTGCTGACCCATCATTTCAACCCCCTGGTTACAAAAAATAAAGATAATATTGTTAGATAGGGGGGTCTCAAGGATGCAAGGGTTGACGGAAAGGCATTAAAGTTTGTGGGTTGTCTTTGGGTGTTCAATCATCTTGGATGGCTGGATAAATATTCAACAAAGGCCTTTGTTGAACATCATTATCACCTCTCCAAGTGGGCCCTATTTCTTAAGGGCAATTGATTGTACCAAAAAGATGTGTTGATTTTTCCTAAGCAACATCAAAAGCCATTCTCTTAGGAGAATGGGGACATCTGGTCAAGGACCAAGATGTGGAACCAGTCTAGCACTGGGGGAACTCAGCCTTGAGTCGAGTAGCCATTCTATTGAATGGAGACATCTAGTGAACGACCAGGATGTGGAACCAGTCCAGCAGTGGGGGAACTCATCCTTGAGCTAAGTAGCCATTTTGTTGAATGGGGACATCTGGTCAAGGACCAGGATGTGGAACCTGTCCAACACTGGGGGAACTCAGCCTAGAGCTAAGTGGTCATTCTTTGAATGGAGGCACCTAGTCAATTACCAAGTAGATGAACCAGTCTAGAACTGGGGGACTCAGCCTAGGGCTAAGGGGCATTCTCTGAGAGAATGGAGACGCTTGGTCAGTCACCAAGTATTTGACCTTGGGTCAAACTATGCAACCTATGGTTGAGGCACCTGGTCAGTTACCAGGACATCACTATAAGTCCTAGACCGGGTCAAGGCATGTGCGGTACTCCTACCCTCGATCTGTGGGCTTTGTGACCTTCTCCAAAGATTAGCTACCCTTGGTTAAGACACCTAGTACCTGATCTTGGTGGCACGAGGAGTGTGAGATAAAAGCATTAGTAACTCTCTCTATTTATGATGATGTACTTTGAATGGGGATGAAGGACCCCTATGACCACTTGTTTTGACCACAGGGCACTTGAAGAAGGCTAAAAGGTAAAAGTCAAAAATACATAAGGACCCTTAGACCATTAAGGAGTCAAAGTGAAAATACAAAATGACCTTTAGTACCACTAAAGGTAAAAATCAAAAGATAAAAGAATAAAATTTTATTATTTTATTCCTGAGTTTTGGTACACATCCAGGTAAATCAAAGGCTATAAAAGAAGATCAACTCCAATTCATTTGTACACACTTGCTCATCATCATTCAGCTGCTCCTAGAAGATTTTTGTTGGTTCTTGAAGAGAAGAAAGATTCATGTTTTGGTTTATGCCCTAGCATGGAGGCTCTCTAGCTAAGGCATCTACTTTTGCTAGAGACAAACCCTAAGCTAGGGTTTCATTCATTTCTCTTCACTGTGAGCACTTGCAAACAACACCAAAACCCCAACAGCAACCTCATCTTCTTCCTCACGGGCTAGGGCATCACCCTAACCCTCACAACTGCAACCGCTGGTTCACAGGCATCTCTCCTACATCCTCGAGAAGCTCATCTACCATCTCGGGCAGCACATACCTTCACAGGTCGACATCTGGGCAGCTGCCATCATTCACGAGCAGCTACAATCTGTCAACTACAGACTTCGGGCAGCCCTCCAACAGGCTCAGGCAGCCTGTCAAGCATTCGGGCAGGCTACAACAGGCTTCCGAGCAGCAGCATTAGGCTCGGGCAACCTGTTAGACATTCGGGCAGGCATTTGCAGCATCCAGGCAGGTAGCAACAGGTCCAAGCAGGCATTTGATTATCCGAGCAGCGGAGAAAAGGCCCAGGCAACTCTGGGCAGCAAGAAATAAAATTTCGGGCAACAGTACAAAACTCAGGCAACTTTAGAATTTGGTATGGGCAGACAACTGGGCAGGAGAGAGAAAGATTGGGCAGAAAGCCCAAATTTGGCTTTTCTTATGTAATTTGTGCTCAAGCCTGCTAGGGTTTGAGAATTATTGAAAATCATTCATCTCAGAATTCTGAGATTGAAGAACTCAAATCATCTCATTTAAAAGATGAATTACTAATGCTTTTGGGGTTTTTGTCCTTTAAAGGTTTCCCCGTGAGAAACCCTTGTGTTCTTTGTGTGTGATGGGTTGATCTATCTACTACACTTGTTATTGTTATCTACGCTACAGTCTGCAAAAATTTTAGAATACATGCTAATTCTAAAATTTAACATTGTATCACAGCTTTGCATGTGAAGACCCCGGTAAGAGGGAGATTATTGTTTTCTTCCTAGACCTTGGGACATTTTGCAGACTTAGATAACCTACTTGTGTAGCAGAGATGATGACCAACCCTTTCAGACCGGAAGAGAAGCTGGAAGGTTAAGCAAACTACAACTCTTGGAAGGCTAGGCTCACAGCCATCCTAGAAGAAAATGACCTCGATGACTTAGTGTTCAACACCATAAAAGAACCAACATCTAATGCTGGCAGGATTGCTTTCAAGAAAAAGCAAGCAAAGGCTAGGAGGATCATCTATGACTCAGTCAAGGAAACTTTGATGCCCACCATCACACCCTTGAAGACTGCCAAAGAATGCTTTGACACCTTGACAAACCTATATGAAAAGAAGGCTCCTAGTCAGAAGAGAGTTTTGAAGAAAAGGCTTCGAACACTGAAGATGAACAGGGATGAAGAAGTTGGATCTTTCTTCACAAAGATTGCACAGGTAAGAGACCAATTTACTGCTATTGGTATTATTGTGGATGATGATGACCTTGCACAGATTGTACTTGATGGTCTCCCAAACTCTTGGGAAACCTTTCTGGCATCAGTAACTGGACGTGAAAATCAGCCAAACTTTGATAGACTTTGGTATGATTGCTTGGAAGAAGAAAAAAGAGTTTCAAGCAAGGCAACTGGTACTAAGGAAGGAAACCTTGCTCTTACAGCTAAGACAAGGAAGTTCAAGAAGCACTCCAAGAAGGGACGAAAACCACAAGGTAAGCACATTGTTGGAGGAGCTAGTCAGTGAGCCGACTAGTCGAATAGCCAACTAATCGGAGATTAGGTCGGCCGCATAAAGTCGTGTCGATTGACCGAACCGACAGGTAGTTACTTGTAACCGTTTGTAATCATATTTATTAGGCTGTTGAGCCAGATGAGAACTTGGTTCAGTTCTGATGTGTGTATGGACCCTCATGTAATATTATAATATAATCTGTTACTTCCTTATCTATTATGGTTTCTTGTGTCTTTTATGTTTATATGTTTATGTGTGTATTATTGGTAACCCTATGTGATCTGTGAGATTACAACATTGATTCCGTTGTCGGTAGTACATATACGGACGTAATGACCATAAGCAAATAATATCAGAGCAAGAGATTAAGAACTGGTGGGAGCATAAGATAGCAAATTATTTGCAAAACTACGCAAGGAGAAACAAATTGACCATTGCTCAGGTGAAGGAGAAATTCTTCATTGAAACACATGAAAAGTTTGTAGAGTCGGTACCTCAGCTTTTGAAAAAACTTTTGGATGAAAACGCCGGAAGCAACTAAAGACCAAGAGTTACTGGAAAAACTGATTCGAGGCGGACGAACAAACCTATTGAAGTGGTTTGAAAAGATCACAGACGAATTCTGCGAAGAACAAGCCGTGGAGGAAAGAGTTTCGGTCAAAAGCATTGAGAAAAGGTTTTATACAGACCTCACCGAGCAGTTCCTCTACTCCTTGCTGACCCTGTTGTTCGAATTCCTAATCGAGAAAGGAGTGGGCCATATTGTAGAGCCTTGTCCATCACTACGCGAACTGCCACCAAATTCCAATTGGGCGGAGAAACAGAAGTGGGAAAAATGTATTCCCGAAAGGGAGTGGGAGTACTTCCTAAGCAAATAAACAAAACTATCCGAGGTTTCTAAAGCATCGGGTAGGCTATGGGGGGGTAGCTGGTCATGCGTCGGGGTAGAGTAAAAAAGATTGTAGTCGACTGAAGAAAATACCACCACCAGCAATGAAAAGTTGACCTAAAAAAGAAATCGAACGGACAATGACACATAAAGGTACGTCAGACTTACAGAAGTTAGAAAGAGAGAAGAGGCAGAAAAGAAGGGAAGAAAGAAGAGAGCAATCTATAGCGCTGCAAAGAAGAATGACCACTGAGGTGACAGAACAAGAAAGAAATCCGCCAGAGTCGGGTCATGACCGACAGGAAGAAGGCGTGGATGAAGAAGCATCACCCCCATGGAAGAAGACTTGTGGATAGAGCAGCGAGAAGCTCTCCAACTAGAAATTCCCCAGGAGGTAAGACCTCTGTCTCCAACAGATCCGAGTACCCGAATGCAGGCCATTGTCGAAGAAGACCTGCGACTAAGAGCTGGTGAGTTTGGTATATGGAGCCGACTAGATGATGAAGTAAATGAGGATAATCATTCAGTAATCCGTCGACCGAAGGAAGGAAATTGGGTAACACTTCAGGCATACCCTTCCAACCGAAGTATCCACTTGCTCTACTCGACACATGAAGGAGCACCCCCCTTGCCAAACACAGCTTTGCAAAATTCAAAACAGTTGGATCTGCAGACACATCAGTGCAGTTGGACATCGACAGAAGAAGTCGACCCGAACCGACTGCTTGTCGGAGAAGAAACGACGAGAACGAAAGTTCCATCGATAGCAGCTGTGAATAAAGCGATACGTAGAGTATCCCACTACCACCCCCAACTCCACCAACACCACCGCCGCCACCACCTCCCGAAGGAGACAGCGACACCAACATGGGTCACGGATCAACACATATCCCCCTCTATGAGGGTGATGAAGACCCTAGACAACACTAGTTTGTCTGTGAGTCAATATGGGAGGCAAATCAAGTTACAGTCAAAGAACGACAGATGGCACAGTTCGCTGGTGCTTTACGAAAAAGAGCACTAACTTGGTATATGACGTATATCAAGAGAATTCCCCAAGCATCCAAAGCTGACATTAAGGCACAATTCTTATCTTTCTTTAAAACTCCAGATGCAAAACATCTGGTAGCCAAAAAGCTGAAAACAACATCTCAGAAACCAGCAAAGTCCATCTGGGAATATGACAAACGATGGAAAGACCTCCTCAGCCAACTAGACTATGTAATTGACAAACAATTATTAATTCAATGGTTTCTTGCAAGTCTATCATAGAAAATCCGGTGGCACATAAGCTTGAAGACGTTTAAACATATGAACACGCACTAACCAAAGCTATGCAAGTAGAGATGGATGAAGATTTCCCAACATATCCTGTCGATACCAGGCTAGAAGAACAGCTAGAAATCATGCAGAAATCTTTGAAAGAGATGAACCTCAAGAATCAGGATGTCTGGTGCACAAAATGCTCCATGGCCGGACACACTAAAGATAACCGTCAACAAGACATAAGTCAACAGGACGTTCGTTTTGTTCAGACGAAATGCTTCTACAACATTTGCCAAGAACATGGAGAACATACAACGAAAGATTGCCCATATAACATGAAAAATGGCAAAGCATCATGGTGCGCAATCTGTGAGGTAAAAAGTCACGCAACTGCCGACTACCACTTAAACTTGAAGAATCGACAAAACTATGAAGCAGTCTACCAAATGAATGCAGTCGCACAGAACAATGACAACGCTTCAAGGAACAATGAACAAAATGAATCAAATAATCAAAGATATGAAGGTCGTCGATATGAGCGCTGGTTCGCATCCGTCGTGGGGGATACGGAGGTTGGGGACAATTCTCTGGAAATTGCGACAATCGACCACGACGACCCATCCAGTGCTTTACATGCTACAAAGAGGGACATCGCTATGCTAACTGCCCATACAAGGATAGAACTGATCTAAAGTTTTGTACTAGTTGTGGTGTGGGCGATCACTCATTAGAGGATTGTTCCACCATGCTCGACAAGATTAATAAAAGGAAAAATGTTAATGTCTTGTTGTGTGTTCAAAAACATGATGTAATGAATACAAAGAACCTGCACATAGTAACCCGACAAGGAACAAAAATTGAAAATGATAATCCACGTATAAGTAAAATCAAAGAAAAGAATGATTATCCTAATCCGACAAAACAAAAATAACTATATAACGACGCATCAGACATGTTTGAAGAATTTGCTAAACAAGAAGCAGTCGATGACAGCTGACAAAACACAGTTAAAGAATTAATACGTTTAGTACAGAACAATAAATAGGTATCTCAATTCATTGACTTGCTGTATAATATGAATCACAGTAATAATACAGAAAAACAAACCAAAAATATCTGCAGTCTGAACCAAAAAGACGAGAGATGCCGACCCACTTGTTGATCTAGAAATCGAAGGATACCATGTTCGACAAGTTGTGCTTGACTTCGATTCACAAGTAAACATTATGACCCGAGATACATGGGATCAGTTGGGTAGACCTCAACTATATGAATCAGGTATATACCTCAAGTTAGCTGACCAGGGGCTAATCGAACCCATTGGGGTTTGGAGAGATGTCAACACAACAATAAAAGGAATATTGACCAAAGTCGACTTTGAAATCATCAACCCTAAAGAAGGATCCAGCTCCTTCCCAACCTTGGTAGGTCGACCATGGGGGAGTAAAATTAAAGCATCAATATCTTTAGACAAAGAAAGGATAAAATTAAAAGGGAATGGACAGAAAGTTATCGTCCCCATTCATCCTTCCCAAGGCAAACCTTGGATTGAACCCATCAATGAAGAAGTTGACATTCGACAATTATATCAAATTCAAAATAACGAAGACTACACTGAACCCAATACCTATGGTGAGATTCACTTAGGCAACCAAGACTCAGCAGGATATAATTCAGACGCAGAATTATATGATTGGGAAGTCGAAAACTACGAAACTCAAGCAAGGGGTTGTTGGACCACTCAAGCTATACAAAAAAAACCAACCCATCAATGCTTCTCAGTCTCCATCATCCCAAAAATATTCGAAAGGAAAACTAGGGAATACCCTAACTTAACCCCAACAAATACAAGTATCAGTCAAAACCCAAGGTATAAAGAAAGAGAGTCCTTAGTTCTGCATATAGAACAAGTATCTAAGAACCTAGGTGAACATGGCCGACTACAAAGCCTAGTAGAAACCTTTATAGGAAAAGTTGCTCGATGGTGGGACACCCATCAGTCGAGACTGCAGACTTGGACAACCGCTTCGACTTACTTCGTAGAAAGATTCGAAGGAAGGAAGTTGACTAAACAGGCGCAAATACCTCTCTTCATCCAAGGACAAGACCCAGCTAAACACATAAGAACATGTGAAAGAGAATGGAGAAGACTTGGTTATAATGACAAACGTACATGGCCACACCCGTTTCCCTCGACGCTAGCCGACTTACCAAATAAATGGTATAAAATGGAAGAAGCACGAGGCAAAACGTTCTAATGGAAAGAACTTAGAGAAGAGTTCATCAAGGACTTCAGCTTTATACCGCAAAACGAAAAGCTAGTCGAAACTACAAAGCAAATAAAGGCATTCATAGAACCGACTAGGAACAACAGTTTGATACCAAACCATGATCGACCGGAAATATCGTGCAATAACATTCAAACCAACAAAATACCACAAACAACAAGACTGCAAATGGAAAATGAAAATACGAAAGGAGAAAGCTTTTGATGGAAATCATATCACTCAGAAACAACAAAACCAATTCGAACAGTACTTAAAGTCGACACAACCGACAAAGAAGACACCGACCGAATGACCGCAGTAGACTTCCCTGCTACATTCTCACAATTCAAAGAAGGGAGTCTACCGATCAACGAAGACAGGGCACCAGAATGGATGGATGCCAAAGTTAAAACTAATGAGTTTGACATATCAAACGATGAACGACCAAAAATGGCAAGAATTGGCGATTACTGGAGCAAAGAGCAAACGACTGAAATAGTAAACCTATTGAAAGAATTCCAAGATGTCTTTGCTCGAGACTATAAAGATCTCAAAGAGCTAGTCCATGAAATGGGAGAAATGAAGATCGACATTAAACCCGATGTCCGACCCGTAAAGAAAAGGCCATGCAAATTAGCTTATAAATACAAAGAGATAGTCAAGAAAGAGATCGATAATATGTTCGCAGCAGGAATTATCTACCCTATCGACCAGTCGGAATGGGCAAGCCCGATGGTCGTCTAGCCAAAGAAACACGACCTGACAAAACTGAGGATTTGTGTCGATTTCAGAGAACTAAAGAAAGTCACTCTAACAGACCCATTCCCAACGCCATACGCAGACGAAATCTTAAATGAAGTTGCAGGACATGAATGCTACTCGTTTACAGATGGATTCTCAGAGTATAACCAAGTACCAATAGCCAAAGAGGATCAAAAAAAGACCACATTCGTATGTGAATTCGGCTCATTCGCCTACAAAGTTATGCCTCTTGGTCTCAAAAATGCACCTGCAATATTTTCGAAAATTGTTGTCAAAACGTTTCAGGAATACATCTACAAAACAATGGCAGTATATTTCGACGATTGGACGATCTACTCCATGTTGAAAGATCATTGCAAATGGCTAAGGCTCATGCTGGAACGATGCCGTCAAATCCAGTTATCTCTCAACATAAGGAAATGCATCTTCCTAACTCCTATAGGAATACTACTAGGGCACATTGTATGCAAAGAAGGCATCAAGGTCGACTTTGCTAAAATAAAAATTATCCTCGACTTGAAACCACCGGTGAATACAAAACAGGTCAAGGTATTGCTGGGACATACTGGATACTACAGAAAATTTATCAAATACTATTCAGATATGACCTATCCATTGGAAGAACTATTAAGAGAAGATCAAGAGTTTGACTAGACAGAGGAATGTAATATCTCATTCGATACATTAAAAATGAAACTAGTTGAGGCACCTATCCTCAGATTCTCGAATTGGTCGATCAAATTCCATGTACATATCGACGCATCAGGCCTAGCAATAGGCGCGATCTTAACGCAACCAGGGGACGATGGAATGGACTATCCAATAGTATACAACAGCAGAAAACTAAGCAAAGCAGAACGAAGCTATTCGACAACAGAGAGGGAAGCATTAGGTATGGTCTTTGCACTATAAAAGTATCGGCATTACCTACTAGCCAACCCTTTTATCTTCTAAACTGACCACCAAGCATTGAAATACCTCGTAACCAAACCTTTGCATCATGGAAGAATTTGTTGATGGTTACTACTATTCCAGGAATTTGAATTCGAAGTCGTTGTTAGACCAGGAAAACTAAATGTCGGACCCGACCACTTGTCAAGAATCGACACAAGGGAGGAGCCGACAGGAGTCGAAGATGACCTTCCGAATGCACACTTATTCCGAATAGAAGTTGTTCCAGCAGAATTGGAAGAAATAGCTCAATTCTTGGAAAATGGTCAAGCACCAGAGGGCATGAGCACGAAAAAGAAACAAATCTTAGCCATGAAAGTTGCACCATACAGCCTCATTAACGAATTTTTATATAAAATGGGCTTAGACGACATCCTCCGACGATGTGTATTAGAACACGAAAGAAAAAATATTATGCACGAAGCACACTATGGACCGGCAGGAGGACATTTTTAAGCAAATACAACTGCCAAGAAAATCCAACAGTCGAGGCTATGTTGGCCGACACTGTACAAGGACTGTAAGAAGTTTGTTAGCCAATGCGACCGATGCCAACAACTGGGTCGACCTCTTCCTAGTACAGAAATGCCCTTGATATCAGTAAACCCAAGTCTGACATTTAAAATTTGGGCCATCGACTTCATAGGACCATTCCCAATACCAGCAAAAAGAACAGGTGCGAGGTATATAATAACTGCAGTAGAATATGTAACCAAATGGGCAGAGGCAGAACCTGTTGAAACCTGTTCCAGCGAGGTAGCTGCTAAGTTTATCTATGAAAACGTAATTACTAGATTTGGATGCCTAATAACCTTAAACAGTGACCAAGGGTCACACTTCATTAACAAAACCATCAAAGCACTGACAGACTAGTTCAAAATTGACCACCGACGAAGGGTCTAACAAAAATCTACAATACCAACAAGGATGATTGGAAGGAGAAAATCCCTGCAGTGCTATGGGCTTACAGGACAGCATACAAACAATCGACAGACCAAACACCGTTTCGATTTGTCTATGGCCAAGAAGCCGTCGTCCCACTGCATTTTCAACAACAAACACCTGTGATAGCAGATATCCTACACATCGATGTCGAAGAAGCCAGGAAGGACCGACTGATGCAACTAGGCAAACTAGAAGAACATCGACTAATCGCTATACAACATCAAGAAATTCAAAAACAACAGCAGAAGGCTTGGCATGATAGATACATTAAAAACAAAAATTTGTCGGTCGGAGATCTTACTCTACTGTATAATAGTCAAGTGAAAGAGAAACCTAAAAAGTTACACACATAATGGATGGGACCTTACATTGTCGAAGAGATTCATGCCAACGGATCAGTCAGACTAAGGATGTTACAAGGCATAGTATTTCGGAAACTTGTTAATGGTGCCCGACTAAAACGGTACCAAAACTAAGTAATTTAAAAAAATAATAATAATAACGACCATAATTGGTCAGAAGAACCTATAAAAATCTAAAAAACCCAAAAACAACAAAAAGAGCCATCAATCATAAAGCCAAAATGACAGGAAAGTTCGAAAGACACAGTAGACCGCACTTCGACAACCGACATCCCTACCATCAACAAGCCATCATCGACCACCCTCAGGATCGACATTGACAGACGACTCCAAAGGTCAAATCACGCCTTCATGACTACGGTCAGAAGGAGCGCCAAATCCAGAACACATTAAACGCGACCTCAATCGACCGTCATGGACCATCATTTCCACCATTAATACTTTCATCAACAAGTTCACCACTCGCTCCACCTATAAATACTAAGTCAGAAAAAGATTCCTTACCGCGTTTCGAAGAAATAGAGCAACCAAGTATTCAAAAATTTGAGAGCAGAAACCCTGTGAAGAAAGCCAACCAAGAGACCGACAAAATGGCCCCGAAGCAAACCAGAGCCGCAGCTGCCAAAACTAAAGAACTAGAATCCGCCGAAACCCCACTCATGATAAGATTAAGAAACATTAAAAATGCAAAGGTACAGGAAACTTCATGGGCAAAGACCTGGGCAGAAATCAAAGAATGGGCCTATGTAGATAAGAAAATGACACAGGAAGTAGAGAAAATAAGCCACAGTACCATTATGAGTTACATGAATACACCTTTCATGGCGAGTTTCGAAGGGACAAAAGAGACCGCTGTAAAATTTATCATCAGGCGGTACCACAATGGCAAATTCTACTTCAACAGACCAGTAGAAATTTCCAGCGAGGTCATATACAAGCTTACCGATCTTTCAAATCAAGGCAAACCTGTTCCTATCGGCATAAAAGACGGATTAGTAGAACGACTAGCAGGGACATCATCAAGGAAGAACTCGAAAGGACTAATGATCAGTCAAATACAAGCCCGAACACCACAGATTGTTGCCAAAATCATAGCGACAGGACTCACCCCCACAGGCCGAGTGAGTGATCTGAAGCTAGAAATGTTGGAAGCAGTCAACACATTAGCAGACACAGGGAAAATTTACCGCTGGGCTCAGTATGTCGCTGACATGCTCAAGACCATATGTGAAAAATGCCAGGAGTTGGCTGGAATTATCAGGTTCCCATCACTGATAATTTGGATAGCCATGTACCACTTATGCCCAGTCGAAGATAAGCAGTTCCTCGAACCATGCAAATATCACATGTGGCGCTTCAAACCATTTTCACAAAACAGAACTCTGAAAGAACTAGCAAATGGCAAAGTACTGTTGGAAAATTGGTTTCAAACTCTAAAAGTCCAGACAACTAGATGGAGGGTGCCTCAGAACATCCGAAGAAGTCTAACAAAAACAGCACACATTCAACTAGAGCTCAACCACACTGCAGTCTGGTACATGCAGGGGGCGAAAGCAAAAGCAAAACCTCACCACTATTACCCTTCAGTCGATGAGATTTTCCAAGAGCTAGCTCGACAATCCAATACCAAGCTGTCGATACCAGCAAGGGCCAAAGCAACAAATCAGCCTATTGAGGAACCCTTGACCGACCAAGAAAAAGAGGAGGATTATAAACTTGGTTTATATATCAGTACCTTCATGTCGGAAGATATACCGACAAAGGATACCAGCAAGCTCCAACTGATGATTGTTCCCCAACCTCTCCAAATTGAAAGTGCACCGACTGAACATCAGGTGGTCGTTCCGACAAAACAAAGTATCATCCCAACTCATTAAGAGGAGGGGGGAGAAGAGCAGATAGAAGAAGAGATTGAATCAGATAATCCAGAGTATGCTATGACGAAACAAAATTTAACGAAAATGGCAAAGGAAATAGCAGCCTCAAGGAAAAAAGCAAATCAGAAAAAAAGGAAGGGGAAGCGTAAACTTATACTATCAAAGTCAGAAGATGAAGAATTGTTGGCTACTGCTCTCGACATCATAGAAGATGCGACAGCAAATAAAATATCAATCGAAACACAGTTCAAACGGTTCGTCGACTCGAGAGCGAAACAAGGCAGACCGAAAAAGGTAAAAACTCCAAACCCTTCAGTCGATGAGGATATCGTTGATTTAGTTTCCACGCCCCCACTCCCATCCCCAACCCAGATCACACAAGAAGATATCCCACAGCCACTCACCATCAGCCTTGTCGATATCTGTAAAAATGCTATGCCGGAGACATTAAAAGAACGACTCAACCACGATGGCGATTTCCAGGCATTCATTGAAAAACTCCCAGAATTATTCACCTCTGCTCAAAAAATTACCACCAAATGTCCATTAATTGAGTCTAGCTAAGCACGCCAGACCCTATCACAACAAATCGGTCATATACCTCAGAAACCAAGAACTGTTGGAAGTATCAAATCCACATTCTTAAGGAACCCTAACAAGAACTCTCAAATCGTCACCAGCCGCACTTCATCTATTAACCTATCACGCATCAACCATCCTCCACCACCCATTGAACCAATGGGAGACTTGGAAGAAAATGACCGGGAAGATATATTAGCAATCAACCAGGTGATAGACAACCTATTCTCTAACGACCCAGCCAATTCACCACCAGAAGTCGAAGATCCCCGTCGACTGAAAATATCCCAACCACACCACTCACACCAGACCACTCACCTTCTCCATCACCACCCCCCAATCCAACGTTGTTTCCAAACCCTGAACTACCAGCTTCAAACCCTCCAAATACACACCAAGCTGCAAGCTCTACCCAAGAAACTCAGATAGAAATTCCCCCAACCAATGAAGCTCAGCCCAACGAAGATCAACAGCCGAGAAATCAGCTTCCTGAAAATCAACCACAGGCAAACCAGCATAGACACAAAAGGAAGAACAAAGACAAAAAGAAAAAGGAACACCACAAAGCACAAAGGCCGACAATGATCCACCTCAACCAACTAGGATTGACTACTGCAATCGACACAGTGAAATTAAGAGATAGAGAGTTGGGTCAATTCTTAGAATCCCTCGCCACAGAAGCAGCAACAAGAAGCCGGACTAAACGAGAGCAACTCAACAGCACTAAGAAAGAGCAAATTGAATTTCTGTCAAATTGTAGAAACTTAATTCAAACAGTCATACCAGGACCATTAGAGGCCGACATCGACAGGCCACTGGAGAAAACGTATCAGTTATTTGAAACTGTGGTGTCGACCTTACAAGCACACCTACAAAATACAAAAGAAGATCAAAAAGAAAAAACATTCAAATTATTAAGGCGGCAGTATACAACATTCTCTGAAGCTCATAAGGTACTGCAGGACCACTTGGAAGAGTCTATCATTATAGAAAAAAGTACTCCGTAATTGGCCCACCTACTACGGGCAAGTATTTCAACAGACCCGCCAGACTCGTGAACAAATCCAAGCACTAGAAAAGAGGCGAGGCCATGAAGAAACAATGAGGAGTACAATACAAGACCAGATTGTTTTGGAAACAACCAAATTTCATAAACTAGAAAAATAGGAACATCAGTGGATACAGCAAGCACTACCAAGCCTCGACAGACTGGACACAATCTGCCCACAAATGAAGAGACTATTGGATACAGCAAAAGAAAAGGCTCAATTTATGGGGCCTGACATGGAAAGCATCACAGATCTTTCCATCCAGGAGAAAATGTCAACTTTGTCAAGCATCACTAACATTGACTATCGACATCCAAAAAGTGCTACAGAATTGGACAGAGTTTTCAGCACCAACTGGCCATTACAGCAAAAGCCATTGTGGAAGTATGTGTGCAGAAACGACCAACCATCCGACTACACAGTCCATGAAAACAAACCATAGTAGAAGTAACTACCTCATACAGTGCACTGTTGAGTACCTCCCCTGTTTCTTCGAGACGAAGAAAGATTTCGTTCCTGGGGAAGATGTTGGGGGAGCTAGTCGGTGAGCCGACTACTCGAATAACCGACTAATCGGAGATTAGGTCGACCGCGTAAAGTCATGTCGGTTGACTGAACCGACAGATAGTTACTTGTAACCGTTTGTAATCATATATATTAGGTTGTTGAGCCAAATGAGAACTCGGTTCAGTTTTGATGTATGTATGGACCCTCATGTAATATTATAATATAATTTGTTACTTCCTTATCTATTCTGGTCTCTTGTGTCTGTTATGTTTATATGTTTCTGTGTATTATTGGTAACCCTATGTGAGCTGTGAGATTATAACACACATTGATGTTTCAAAGGTGGAATGCTATAATTGTCATAAGATAAGGCACTTTGCTAAGGATTGCAGGAAGCCCAAGAGGAAGTTCAAAAGAAGATTCCAAGCCTCTGTTGCAGAAGAAGAAGAAGAAGAAGAATACCAAGGCTACCAAAGAAGATGAACCTAGAAGGGAATATTACCTGATTTATGCTCTCTCTGGGTCCATCACTAACAGTGCTAACTCTTGGTTAGTAGATAGTGGTGCTTCCAGACATATGAGAAGTAATCGTGGAGCACTCACCAGCTGCAGAAAGAAAAAGTTCACTACTCAAGTGGAACTTGGAGATGACTCCACCTACAAGATTGAAGGAGTTGGCTCAACCTCACTTCAACTTGATTCAGGTACGGTCTTGCATATTGATGATGTCTTATACGTTCCTGGTTTTAAGAAAAACCTCCTCTCTATTGCTGGCTTAGAGGACAAGGGCTACAGAGTCCTATTCATGGATAAGAAGGTCCTATTATGGGCAAAGAATGAGAAGCTAAGCTCAGTTGTACAGATTGGGGTTCGAGAGGGAGGTCTTTATAAGGCTTTTGAAAATTCCACCCATGCCTTGGTCCACCACACAGTTGATCCATGTGAGCTATGGCATCAAAGGTTTGGACACTTCCACTATACAACCCTTCTAGGCTATACAAAAGATGGTTACAAGTATGCCAGAGGTTTCTCCCAAACATAATGAAATTTGCAAGGGATGTGATCTAGGTAAGAACATAAGAAATCCTTTCCATAAGCAAGATTAGATCTAAAGGAATATTGGATTTGATTCACTCTGACATTTGTGGGCCCATGTCTTCACCCTCCTTGAATGGGTGCTTGTATTATGTCTTGTTCATAGATGATCATTCTCGGAAGTCATGGATTTACTTCCTCAAAGCCAAAAGTGAAACTTTTGACAGGTTCAAAGAGTTCAAAGCTCTAATTGAAGATCAAACAACCAGACACATCTATATCCTAAGGTTAAATAACGAAGGTGAGTATGAGTCTAATGAGTTTGATGATTTTTGCCGAGAAGCAGGAATCAAGAAAGAGTTGACTGTGTCGTACAACCCTCAACAGAATAGGGTTGCAGAAAGGAAGAACAAAACAATCTGTGAAGCCGCTAAAGCCATGCTTACCGATCTTGATCTTCCTTTATCTTTGTGGGTTGAAGCTGCATGTACTGATGTGTACATCCAAAACAAAAGCCCTCATGCGATCTTGGGGGAAAAGACTCCAGAAGAAGTCTTTACCAGCAAGAAACCTGCAGTTGACCACATGAGGATTTTTGGCACTTCGATTTATATTCATGTGCCGAAAGGAAAGAGTTCCAAGCTAGAGCCTTCCGAAAAGAAAGGCATATTTGTCGATTATAGTGACAGCTCGAAGGCCTACTGCATCTGCGTCCCTGGACAGAGGTACATTGAAGTCGGTAGAGATGTGATTTTCCATGAGGAAGGTGTGTTTCATCAAACACAAGAGCTTTCAAAGGAAGATGAATGACCTCCTTCTAAGATCCCAGATTCAAAAGTTTAGAGGGAAGAAGAGGAATTTGAGAATCAAATTCTGGATGTACCTAAGGACCCTAAAAGTCCACCAGAAAAACTGCTTGAAGTTCCTCCTTCCAAAAGGAGTCCTACCTGTTATCGAGAAACAGTATAAGAAGCTGGGAGCATAAAGCTCCTCCCAAGACTTTTAGAGAAAGCATAAGGCCACAAAAGTATGTAGGTTAGGTCTTATGAGCCATCTCATCAATACTGAACCTTCCACAAACAGAGAAGCAGCAAGTCAACAAGTATGGATTGATGCCATGATTGAAGAATACAGTTCAATCATGAAAAATGAGGTGTGGGAAGTTGTTCCAGGACCGACAGGAAAGTTAGTGGTAACTTCAAGATGGCTCTACAAAATCAAGCATGCTGTTGATGGCAGCATTGAGAAGTACAAAGCCATATTTTTAGCTCCTGGCTTTACTCAAAAAGAGGGCATAGATTATGATGAGACTTTTTCCCCTGTCACCAAGTATACTACTATTAGAACCATCATTTCTCTTGTTGCAGTATTCGGATGGAAGTTACATCATATGGATGTAAAAACAACCTTCCTCAATGGCAAGATTGATGAGGAATTCTACATTGAACAACCTGAAGGCTTTGTGACTCATGGAGATAAGTCCCATGTGTGTAAACTGAAGAAAGCTTTGTATGGGCTCAAACAGGCTCCAAGAGTCTGGTATGCGAGGATGGATGGATACCTTCACAGCTTGGGGTTTTCCAAAAGTACTGCCGACTCCAATCTGTACTTTAAGATTGTTCATAATCATATCTCGATCCTTGTCCTATATGTGGATGACTTGTTTCTTACAGGTGAGAAACAACTGATAGCACAATGTAAGAGGGAACTCACCTCTGAATTCAAAATGAAGGATCTATTGCATTATTTTCTTGGCCTAGAGGTCCGACAAAAGCCAGGCGAGATCTTCCTGACACAAGGGAAGTATGCAGTGGACATCTTGCAGAGACTTTGGGATGCTGGACTGGAAGTCCATGAGCGTGCCCATGACTACCAACTTGAAGAAGTTGTGAGACTCAGCTACCAGTTCACAAGATGTGGACTCTACTCTGTATCGACAGCGCATTGGATCCTTGATGTATCTCGTACACACGAGACCAGATATATGTTACACAGTGAATGCTCTGAGTCAGTTCATGTCCGATCCGAAGCACATACACTAGGTAGCTGCCAATACAGACATGACTTCCAGTAGTGGAGTATTGTTAGCTAGATATGCTAACTCAGATTGGGCTAGCAGTGCAATAGATCGAAAAAGTACTTCAAGTTACTGCTTCAATATGGGATCTGCAATGGTCTCTTGGTCCAGCAGGAAACAGGGTTCCATAGCACATAATACAGTTGAAGCTTAGAATATTGCTACAAGTGATGCCTGCAAGGAAGCAATTTGGCTTAGGAAACTACTATTTGATCTGTTCGGTGGAAAGCTTGACTTAACGATTATTCATTGCAATAATCAGAGCTGCATTAAGCTTTCAGAGAATCCGGTGTTTCATGATAGATTTAAACACATTGAAATGAAGTATCATTTCATCAAAGATCTAGTACAAAGAGGGCACTCTGAAGTTGCAATACATTCGTACAGATGAACAGATTGCGGATATCCTGACCAAGCCTCTGGCAACAACAAAGTTCGTGCACTTTCATGACAAGCTTAGCAAGGCAGAGAATACCTCTCTCGCTAGAGGGAGTGTTGATTTTTCCTAAGCAGCATCGAGAGCCATTCTCTTAGGAGAATGGGGAGAATGGGGACATCTGGCCAAGGACCAAGATGTGGAACAAGTGCAGCACCGGGGGAACTCAACCATGAGCTGAGTAGCCATTCTGTTGAATGGGGACATCTGGTCAAGGACCAGGATGTGGAACCAATCCAGTCAAACACTTCTTGCTTCCATATCCTAGAAGGTCCCTCTCTTAGGAGATAAGCATCCCTAGATCATGGAATTTCACACAGCACAGTAACTAACCAAAATTAAAGTGTTTTTTCTCAGTTGGAATAAATGGAATGATGCCATGTTTAATAAGGCTTTAGAGTACCAATACCAAGATCAAGTTGGATGCGGTGCACCTATACCAAGATGAAAGTTTCTCAAAACTTGCACTTGCCATTCCAAGACAAAGAAACCTCTCAAGAAGAATGAGTAGAATAATGAGTGCTGAAGGCCTGCCATCCCAAATCCAGAGCTAGTCAACAAGTTTTGGGGCCCCACCCTCCAAGATAATGATAAACCCCCACTCAAAGTAGGCCTCACCCCCATCAGTTGCCTAAGTTATGAATATTGATGTTTGTACCTTTCGATGTGTGCTTTGGAAGGCTGAAGTTTACTACTATTTATGACTATGTGCCACCTGGATTGTTGACAGCGTTATTATATCCCAACGTCATCGTTTTGATGTCTGTAGTTCTCTTGGGTGGCATTCATAGCCTAGCAGAGCTTGTTTTGAGGTATAGCTTGTGGTGGTTGCTATGTAGCCCACCTTTTGTATATAATGCCTAATATGCACAATATTTGTTTATATTAATAGTGTTAAAGGAATCATTATATTCTAAATCCACTAAGTATTTCATTTAACCTAATTCCCTATCAAGGGAGCAAGCAAAAGATGAAGAGCAGGAAACAAGATGCATTTTTTGTAATACAGGTAAAGAAACGCAACCACAAAACCATGAAGTAATTGTAGATTTCATGCAATGGAAAAGAATTTGTGTACCCTTAGAAGTGGGGTGTGAGGATCCTTAACCTGCACAATCAAAAGAATGGATAACAAAAATTAGAAACCAAATGAGCCATCAAAATAGAAACAATATCATTGATTCTAGAACAACATAAAAAACGAACTATAGTGCTGTGAATTCTTTTTTATTCTTTTAAATCTTAAAAGTTAAAACAGTAACATTGCTATTGTGATCTAAGAATTTGGATTCTACGTCCAGGTTGGAACTAAGTTCAGACGTAACCTAAGCTAACATTGATGATAGGCAGCTTATCTTATTCTGAAAAAATTCCCAGAATTTCCCTACAATTCTTGTGACACTTCCACAAAACATGGCCATATAAAAAAGCAATCTCTTCTTTGAATCAAGCAAGATATACTACCTGTACTCTGTTTTCTATACCAAGCTACCAAGCATTTGAATTTCCTTTTCAACAATACTTCCTAAGAAAATATAGAAACGCATTTTCAAATTCACATTCATGCATGGACATACATTTTCATACAAGGATCATAACGATCCACGTGAAATTCATACATATAATTTGAAATTCGCCAACATCATCACAGGTGACTATTTTGGGAATCAGACAAAAGATGAACACCCACAACTGTGCAGTCAATACAAAAATATGCCTAGTTTATTGGTCACAGCCAAAGAACTATATAAAACTAAGCAAAGAAGGTGTGTATAAAATACCACATAATCCCAGCCATGTTTCTCGGCAAAACTTTGAGCAGCTTCTTTGCTTTTAAAATAAAGCCCAGCCTCTCCAACGTTTGCATATGGATCGCCTGTTGACGTCCATCCCATCAATGGGTTCTCCCACCTAGCAAACAAAGCACAAAACTTTCCAATAGTTACTCCTCTCACATATTTTAGTGGCATGCACACATTCTAAACATGCAGTAATCAAACTCACGAAAACAGGAAATCTGAATCAAGGTACCAGGCAATACAATAATCAGACAACAATCACATATCATTAAAAATCTTAAAATAATGCATAACTATATGGGATAATCTTGCATACTTTTGTGTTGACACAAAATTGATTTTCCATTTTCCAACTTTTCCTGACCCTTGCTGTGTAGCTGTCCTGCCGGGGGAGTATATTATCACCTGTGTTTTATATCAGAAAATGCCAAGTTAGAAATAAACAAGAATATCATTTTCATACGCAACATGACCGATAAAATATGCCTTGAGAAGCCAAACATTAGTCATGAGTATAGCAAACTAGATGCTGATAAATAATCTTATGAATAAAGTAATAGTTTCATTATTGGTTCCGGTATATAATTTGAATTGTCAAGGAAATAAACATATACACCATACTAATGTTGAGAAAGAAGATGCTTATATTATGGTGTCCACACCCAAAAATGTGAGAGGGAAGCATTGCCGAGGTGCAAGAATATGTTTGGCCTGCGACAATGTTTTTGCCTTTTTGGCCTAATATAACCCAACCAGCAACACAAAGGAGGCAGGCCAACTTAATTAATCCATCCACAGGAAACATAAAAAAAACACAAGCTTGCCCAACTCGATCATTTTGATACCAACAGTTCTCAAACTCTCAGGCACCCACAAAGTGTAGCCATTGGCCCATTGTTTGTGGCTATCTCTAAGTCAGCAGAATTTATAGAGGTCTCCAAGACTCCACACCTTAAATTACCTTTCAGGCTTATTGTCTGTCCTAGAATATGCATAGTCACACAGTGGATCTGGAAACTAAGGTCCCTGATGACAAGGGATGGAAAACTCAGTGCTCGCTAGAGTTCAGGTCTTAAATTTAAAATTATTATTTAACATTAGTGTACACAAGTAGCCTAAGATGGCCAATGGGACTGCAAAAGTAAAACATCCAGATTGTACATTGGGATTTCCTAAAGCATCTCAGACAAATAGTACCAAAAAAGTATATGTATGAAAAGTAATGATCTGTACAAGATACAATGAAGAACAAGAAAACACCAATGGGCAAGAAGGAGCGAGGACTAAAAGGAGGGTTGCAAGACAGAAGAAGCAAGAAATCAACAAACTAAACTATCTGGGCAAACATAATAAATTTCCTCCTAGGTCTACAATATCATGAAAATAAATGCTCATAAGCCATTGAAGGAACCTGCAGAGCTTAAAAACAGCTATAATTTACAGTCCTAACATCATAAGGAGGCAGCTCGTGAAATTTCTAAAAAAGCATAGAACTGTATGCCTATAAGGTCTCTTTCCCTGAAAAGATAGCAAATGCTTCACCATGGAGGAGCTCAAATGACACTAGAGGTTAAGCAAGTATGTACTATGTATAACCGAAGGGTTGCAAGACAGAAGAAATGAGAAACCAACAAACTAAACTATCTGAGCAACCATACTAAATTTCCGACTAGGTCTACAATATTTTGAAAATGAATGTTCATCAACCATTGAAGGAACCTGCAGACCTTAAAAACAGCTACAATTTACAGTCCTAACATCAGAAAGAGGCAGCTCGTGAAATTTCTAAAAATCTCAGAATTGTATACCTATAAGGTCTCTTCCCTTGAAAAGATGGGGAAATAAGCTGTTCATGAATACACAGTAAAAGATGTGAAAGGAGAGGAGGAGAACAGTCCAGAATACGCCTTTCTCCTTAAGATGAGCCCATCTAGTTGGCTTGAAAAGTCGAGACACAAATCAAGATAATACAGTCCTCCTCCTCTCATTTGACAAGATAGCAAATGCTTCATCATGGATGAGCTCAAATGACGCTAGAGGTTAAGCAAGTTGAAACAGTAAAAGTCCTTTTCTTACAGGAATACCCAGCATAAATAAGATAAATATTCCATGAATGAAAAAATATATAAAATGACAAGTAATAAGTGATGATTTACAATGAGAAATGATGCTTGTATAAATAACCATGCAAAGGTTTCCTTCGTGATGAGACGCCACCTTTCATAAGGCGTCTCTTCATTTAGTTATTTAAATATTAATTTATTAACATTAATAATATTTATTGGTGTTTATTTATTATATATTTTGTTAATTGCATTGCCTTCCCCTTAAGGAAAGCTTTGTCCTCAAAGCTTATTGAAGACAAGGCTTACGTCTAATTTCTTGCTTGTAATGTCATCTCTCGATCTTTTGTGCTAGAACTACGACACTTGACAAAACAAAATGATATGCATTACAAATTCCCAAGAAAAAATGCCGCATCATTTGTGAAGTTGTCCATCCAGGATCTATCTTCATTGGAGTTGTTTGTTGATTGCTTTCTTGGATGGAACTTCTTGTTTTCTGCTTAGTTTGATGATTTTGTGTTCTTTCTATTCTGAAATCATAACTCCTTTGTTTATGTTCATTTTGACCTTGTCGTTGGTCAAAATGTTTTTTATAGTTTGGTTGTCAATAAGGAGTTCTTATTGTTTGTTTTTTACTAGATTGGCTTCTTTATCCTCATCTTGAATTTGTTTTATTGAGAGTCTGAAATTTGAATGCTTCCTTTTAGATTTGCTCTAATTTATTCTCTAATGGCTTGTTATCATACTGAATCTTTTTGAACTTTTCTTATTGCGACTTTTCGTCCTCTCTTAACTTCTTAATTTGTTCTAGCAATTCTTGAATAACTCTTTTAAATAAGTATTTTCTTCATCATTTCTTGGTAATTTTGTTTGAAGATCTTGATTGTGATTTTTAAGATGGCAAATCGCTTCAACAACTTCTTCTCAATATCTTCATGAGCTTGTTTCGGCTTCTAATTACTCTTTAATTTCTTGATTTTTGTGACTAGGGTTTTATTATGATTTCTCAACCGAATGATTTCATCATTATTGTTTGAGATTGTTTCATTGATCCTTTCAGTATCTTATTTGTGAGTTGTTTTGAATGTCGTCTTTTTTCCACTGAATCTCTTTAATTTGTTGTTGATGTCGACCGACTTCTAATTCTTGGCATTTTAATCTCATGGATCTGTGCAATTTACTCGTCTTTATTGATGATGAGTTTGTTTAAACGCTTTACTTCTTCTAAGTCTTCATTGTTTCTG
>LPNX010566435.1:254720-318748 GCA_001517045.1 Pseudotsuga menziesii | reverse complement strand
ATTATCACGATAAATAAATTATCATGATACCAGCATAAATTATATCACTATAAATTATTGGAATATATTCACGATACCAGCAGCATATACCACGATACCAAATTTGGTATATCACTCAACGCTGATGGGTCACAGCTCCTGATAGGTCGCCACGCTCCAGATCAACGCATTCTCCACCACAAGCAGAGAGCAAATAATACAGGCTAAGCACGTCACTACACTGATTTTGAGCGTAGAAACTCAATACTGGAAACAATGTGAGAAATCCAACAGTTCGCGGTGATGAATACAGGCGGTCTTTACAGGGAAGGAAGAACGCGGCAGTCTTGGCAGTATATATACTCACGGGGATATACTCGCAGCAATAAAATAATCACCAGGTCTCTTCTTCAATACGCTACGTGCACTATTCTACACAGCGTTTTCTTGGATTCAAAGAGTTTGTTTTGACATTCAACAATACAGATTAGGAGAATATCAGACCTCCAGCAATCACGTAGGCTCCAACATTCAAGAATACAGATTTAGATAATATATAACCAAACAACTGCAAACCAGCGATAATATAACCAAACAACTGCAAACCAGCGATGGAAACCCCTAGGGGTCGGCCTTGACTAAACGCAGGAGAGGAGTCTCACTCAAAAACGCAGTACAATTAAACTCCAGGCATAGTTCTAGGGTAGAAATTAGGTTTTGGTCAAGCAGCAGCCCATGCTATCTCCAACGCAAGCAATGAATGCACTGGAAAGAGGGAAGCGCAGAGGGCAGACTGTTGATGGGCAGGCAGCCAGGAAGCCTGAAATAGATATGGCAGAACAAAGGTATGGCAGGAAGGAGTTACGGCAGGTAGCCCTGCTCTGATACCAGATGTTAGGTATAACTCCCGATTGATAGATTATTACTTTGCCAAAAGCTATTATTTATACATTAGATGTGGCGGTTGAAAACCAGCCTTTTCACCTTCCTATCTATTCATATTCCTATCTATTTACAATAATCCCGACGGATTATTCTAACAATTCAAAAATCAACAAAATGCTTCAAACAAAAGCAATAAACAAACCATACAAATTTGTCAAGATATTTGTGCTAAACACCAACATGGTTTCATGTACTTGAATGAGCGCATTCTTTCTTAGCGAAAGTTTTGTCAAATTAGTTATTTATCATTTAATGTTAGGAAACTATCTATGTGAAGAGATAGCCCCTTGGCCTAGCTTTCTCAAATTCCAGCGTCATTTCCTATCAAATACAAGAAAGAGACAATGTAAGAGATAAATATCAAACCATCAATCTTAAAATAAGCTGCATGAAGGTAATGTAGCTCAAATCATCAATGTTACAACAAAAAAGTATAATGTAGAATCTATTTTTACCTAAAACATAACCTTAAATTCATATATGGAGTTGGGGTTAGGTTTGAGTTCTGCTTTTAGCTTTTTATAGGAGCTACTTTTGGGATCCCACTTTGTATTGTTAGCTTTTAGCTTTTTATAAAAGCTACTTTTGGGATCCCACTTTGTAATGTTAGCTTTTAGCTTTTAGATATAATTATAAAAGTCCCAACTCAACATAACAAGTAGGTTATCTCCCATTTCTATCTAGATCCATCATAATAGATGAATACCTTATAAATTGGACTAGGTATGACCTTGACAGTCATTGAAATACACAGTCTAATAAAAAGCACAAGATACTAGACTACCGATGAATTGGGGTTCGGATTCTGTTTGGCATTCTTTAGGACTCCATAATAATTGAACTGATAGACCAAAAATGAGGAACAGAGAGGATAGGGACTCTAAGAACAACAAATGAGAGACAAATTCATCCTTTCCATCCAGCAAATCGCCAGGGAGTCTCAATCCCATCAAAAATCAACCCCCCTACCACCACTTGAACACACATCAGTTTGGGACTGCTTCAAATCTGATTTATCACTATTATGAAGCTACTAATTCATTATTACAGACCTATATCAACATGTCAAAACAACCAGCAGTGATAGCCTACTCCAAATAGGCGTAAAAAAATTGCATCCCTTTCTAATAGGATGAACAGACCTTAGGAAATTTATGGTTCAAACTTAGAGGTCTAAAAATGATCACAACTCAATCCAAACATCCTTTAAAAAGTCATAGATGAGTTTAACAATTTAACAAGTGTTCATGGTTCAGATCTAGAAGCCCACAAGGTTCACAAGACATATATAGAAGCCCAAAAAGTCACGGCCCTATCTACAACAGCCCACAAGGTCAAGTAAGGCCACAAATGTCGCGACCCAACATAGAATCGTTAATATAGTCACATATCAGCCTAGGAAGGTTTAGTAAGGTTTATTAAGGTTTAGCAACCCGATCAAGACTACGACCGAGCTCAAAAAAAAGCAAAGCAACAACCTCAACAATATACAAGAATTAAACAATAGAGAATCAGTACCATCAATCAAGTACAAACAACCTCACAAGATCTTTGGTTGATAATGACAGTCTTCTGGAAGAATATTTGTCACTGGAGGTTAATACAATTATGCATTGTAATCATGCCAATTGATTATTTCATTAGATGAATGTTGGTCTCGTGCCAATAGGTATCCTACAATCAATTCATAGGAACCTAGTGCATAGACCATTTTTCTCTTCACTTAGCTATGTAGAGCTCATTTATTTTTTTCAATAATGATAAGTATTTACAAAGAAATTATGCAATCAACATAAAATAATTGAGATTCGAAAAAGTGAAGACAATTAATTCATTCAACTAAAATGTAATAAAAATATCTTTTCTCAAACCCTGAATCAATGGAAACCGATTAAAACCAATCTTGATTCAAGCTACAACAAATGGCTAAATCAAGCATCAAATTAGAACTATAAGCATTCAAGGGACTAACACAATATTTAACCAAAATACACACAAACTTCAAAAAGCGACAAAATGCTTCAAACAAAAGCAATAAACAAACCATAAAAATTTGTCAAGATATTCCTGTTAAACACCAACATGGTTTCATGTACTTGAATGAGCTCATTCTTGCTTAGCGAAAGTGTTGTCAAATTATTTATTTATCCTTTAATGTTAGGACACTATCTATGTGAAGAGATAGCTCCTAGGCCTAGCTTTCTCAAATTCCACCGTCACTTCCTATCACATACAAGAAAGAGACAATGTAAGAGGTTAATATCAAAACATCAATATTAAAATAAGTTGCATGAAGGTAATGTAGCTCAAATCATCAATGTTACAACAAAAAAGGTACAATGTAGAATCTATTTTTACCTAAAACACGACCTCAAATTCACATATAGTGATCACCAACAAGGGTACATGGAACATCTGGACAAAAATAAGACTCAAGAGTCCTTAATGTGTATTAGATCATATACAATCTAATACCTTGGTCCTCATTTTTGAGATTTTTCGACATTTTAGCTCTTGTCCTCATTTTCCACATCAAGTTCATTAGATATATTTGTTATATTGTTTTCTCCCCTTCTTTCACGGTCTAATCGCCAAAGATCTAATGCTATTTCATATGGAAAATTGTCAACCTCATACCTTGTTACATATAATCTTAAGCATGTATCCACATTTTTATCAAGCTTGTTCCTCAACTTTGACTTCAAGAATGTCAGTGCACTAAACATTCTCTCATCCTCCACTGATCCCAAAATCATGGTTTGACATAAATCTGCTAATTTGAAATATTCTGACATTCTTTCCCGTAGCAATTCACTACCACTGAGCTTAGTCCATAATCTTGTAATTGCACCATATTCTTTATTATCTGACGGAGAAAATTGGTCCCACATTGTTTTACCAAAGCATTGAGATTGATCTGCCATTTTTTCTTTATCTAAAATACCTTGAATATGTTCTCCTTGTATCTCGGCCTCTCGACAAAAATGGCTTTGCAAAATCTTGATTTTCTTTATAAAGTCAGCTTCTAAAAAAATTTCATTTTGACTATGGTCTCGATATTGAGGGTATATGATAGACATGGCCTCCAATAATTCATCTCGAGGAAACCGTTCTCTTACCTCTGATGATAGTGATTTTGCAATTTCTTTCAAGTTGTCTCTCACTGAAATTACAACATTGTGAAATCGTTCTCTTGAGACGGAGCACTATTTGGTGGATCTTCCTATCTTTTCATTATAATAAAAGGGAACCATATGCCCATGAACTGCCATACATAGCATCCCTTTTTCATCAAACTTCCAAAAAAAATCATCATTTTCTATATTGATAATCTTCCTCCAATTTGTAAATGCTAAATCTGTAAAAGAATCTTCCATAATATACAAATTATCCAATGCAAGACATGCTAATTTTCTTTCTCTTGTGTATTCAGCAATATACATCGTGCGACTCTAATCCATATTCACGAGTTCATTCATTTCATGAAGCATAGGAAGAATTCCATCCAATGTTAATAATGTCTCTATATAAGTTATTAGAAATAGAAGAGTTTGAGCTTTTTCTACACTTGAGCAATGTTCATACATCACCCCTACCAAGGATGCATATTCATTGAATAGTGTTTTAGCTGGTCCCTTCAATGATATCCATCTTGTATCAACATCTTTTAATAGTTTTTTCCCATTTGTAACACCATCAAAAAACAATTTTAACTCTAAAAATCGTTTGGGACTCCGACAAAAGCATGCATAAACCTCATGTACAAGATATTCTACCTTTGAAACCGATGAAAAGTTGCTCACTATTTTAAATGCAAGATTCATTCTGTGAGCCATACAATGAATACTGAGCATATATGGTGAAGCCGAGAGTTGCATTCTAGCACAAAGGTCATTCCTTTGTCCTTGCATTACTGATGCTCTATATGCTCCAACACATACTAACTTTTTTGCAATCATGGAATGATCCATACCACCAATTTCCTTCAAACTATCAATAACAAGTTCATAAATATTTTCTGCTGTAGAACTTTTGGTCATTTTATGAATTCCAAGTAGATAGGAATGCCTGATATGGTCATTGACCATATAAATTCTCATGCAAATCCATGAAGTATTATCAATAGCCGTAACTTTATCCAAAGACAGTGACAAAAATGTAGCATTTACAATCTTCTCTTTCATATCGTCCTTTTCTACTTAAGCTAGATATTTTCTCCATTCCCAACCACTCGATAAAGACCAATGAGAAGATGGAAAATTTGGCACTTGAATAAAAGATAGATATTTCATCATTTTTGGATAGTCTGTCATAGGACGACCATTGGATAGGAGGTGAAATACAGTGCTTAATTGTATTGTCTTTGATAAGGAATGTGTTTCCATCAGGGATGATTTTAAGAACCCCCCCTAGAATTATATGTATAAAAATTGGGCGAATCTCTCCGATATATAGGAAAAGTTGAAGGCGATTTTATCAATAATATAATATGTAAATATAAAAAAATTGGCGAATCTTTTATTTTATTATATAATGTTGTAAAATTTTGGCCAATCTTTCATTTTATTATATAATATTGTAAAATCTTGGTGAATCTTTCATTTTATTATATAATGTTGTAAAAACTTGGCGAATATTTAACTTCATTATAAAAAATTGTAAAAACTGGTGAATCTTTCAATGATTTATATAATATTGTCAAAATAAAAGAATAACAACATTAGTCAAATAACATGAATCACATCATCAACAACAGAACATGTAGACTCACAAGTCACAACAGGAAGGTGTTAGTGAAACACAACTGCACTGACTAGATTCAGGGCAAGTGGGCACTCCACTTGTTATCTCGTCCCTTAATGGTCCAACGGACATGTGGGGACCTGAATCTTGACAAACTGATAAACTCATAGAATCATACATTATGCTCGATCTTGGCCTCCACTAGCCAATGATGGTCATGGAGGCTAATACAATTATGCATTGTTATTATGCCAATTAATTATTGCATTAGATGAATGTTGGTCTTGTGCCAATAGGTATCCTACGATCAATGCATAGGAACCTAGTGCATAGACCATTTTTCTCTTCGCTTAGATATGTAGAGCTCGTTTATTTTTTTGAATAACGATAAGTATTTACAAAGAAAATACACAGTCAGCGTAAAATAATTGAAAAATTGAAGAAAATTAATTCATGCAACTAAAAGTTAATAAAAGAATCTTTTCTCAAATCCTAAAACCAACCTTGATTCAAGCTACAACAAAGGGTTAAATCAAGCATCGAATGAGAACTTAGTGTTCTTTGTGACCCAAATTCAACCCATTATTTAGCGTAGGTGGGATCAAATGAACACACCTTTGCACATGGCAACATATGTACTTAACCCAAAATGGTATATTGGCAGGCTTCGTAGAATTGTTCCCATTGATGATCCAGAGATCAAAAAGAGATTTCAAGCTGCCATTACAAAGATGTATGAAGTAGATGAGGCAAAAAAAAATTGAAGACGATGGTATATTGGCAAGCTTAGTAGAATTTCCCCCATTGATGATCCAAAGATCAAAAAGAGATTTCAAGCTTCCATTACAAAGATGTATGAAGTAGATGAGGAAAAAAAAAATTGAAGACAATGGATTCATTTTGCATGTCTCAATGGTCCCTTCAACAAGCTTGATGGAAGAAAAATCGTAATCACTTAGGCCAAGAAGACCCCATTGGTTGGTGGAGGATGCATGGGGATGATGCTCCAAAGATCCAATATCTTGCTACTCTCTTATTGTCTTAGATAACTAGTTCCTCTACAACAAAGACCTGAATTGATCTACATATAGCTTCATCCACTTTATCAAGAGGATCAAACTTACCTCTAAGAGAGCATAGAAGCTAGTTGCAATGCACAATTCCCTACGTCTTTCACACAGGAAGACACCAGAGTATCATATGGGACTGACGACAAGATGGGATGTGGATCTAGAGGATTATGCACAAATAGACAGGGGGGACAAATCGGATGAGATGCAACACAATTTGGTTGGTGTGCCATTGGTCACTCCTAAGGTTGAGAGTGTCCAAAAGAGATAAAATAACATTATTGTGCCTTGTATCCTTCATCTTAATGTAACCAACAAAATCTCAAATGTCAACGAGGGTAAATCCTTGCTTCTAAAGCAAGAGGCATGCGTAGGATATCTTCCCCTCATTCAAACTAACTTTCATAAATCCTCAAATTCTCATCATTGCTTTGCATGTGATTCATGATTGATAAATAAAGTGCCAAGTCCCACCTTGCTTCAAACTCATAACTTACATATGATTGTTTGCTCACATGATGTTTGTGAATGTCACTTTCTCCATTGCCTTGCATTATCACCTCCATACATATTATTATTTGCTCACATGATGTTAGTGAATGTCACTTTCTCCATTATCTTGCATTATCACCTCTATTACATCTATTATCTAGATTAATTTACCCATTAAAGATGTTCCTATTTTATAGTTCGTCATAGTCTTTCTTTGAACAAAGATAAATAAAATCTTAAATCTTTGACATATAAGGAAATACATTAACTTAGTTATTAGTTGTTATGTCTATTATTCATATATATATAATTTCTATTGTATAAAGAAGTCAAATATAACTTATTACCTTGTCATTTTTATTATCATCTTAATAACTAATCATAACCACCTCATATGTCAATTATTATTATTTCAATAACTAATCAAGACCACTTTATATTTATATTTAACACATTTTTATTATTATTACTATATAATCACTATTTTATTATTATTACTATATAATCACTATTTGATTTTTGACATATTCATATATAATGAATTTTAGTTACTTTTCTTGGATCTAAATTATTAAATTTTGTATTGAATAAAGACATATATAATTCTAACTCCTTCCAATCAAAAATTGAGTTGAAACCAATATTATTAAAAAAAAAAAATTAGATCATTATTTATTATGAAGGTATTAATACTAGATTATTTGGTTCATATTTAATTATATTTCTTACCAAATTAATTTAACATAATTTTAAAAGATTAGCTTGTGTTCATTTGTGAACTCCACAACTGTACTAAATATTTTGTCAACTTCGTCACCTGCTCATATAGATAATATTGTTTTTTTCTATAAAAATAATAGAATTTCCTTAATAATAAAATAAATTAATCATCACCAGCTCATATAGATAACATTGTTTTTTTCTATAAAATAATACTATTTCCTTGAATAATAAATAAAATAATCAAAAGGTTTTGGGCCTTTTATGGAAATATTGCATTCCTAGACGCTTCCCTGAAACAACGGAAACCCATGTTACTCGTCTCCAAAGTCAAGTCAAAGAAGAAGCCGATAAACTTCCCGCTACTGACATAAAGATGAATATAACTACGTACTCGTTTAGGTCTCGGGTTCGATTCTAAGGATGGAAGAGCTTAAGGTTGAGAAAATTAAAGACTATCTCTTTAATGCGCAGATCTACGCTCGCGTGCCTCGAAAGTTCTTGTTGTGAGCTGTAAATATATATACATTTACTTTCTTGAAAGACTGTTTTGAGAAGATATATTGTATGTAGGAATTAAACACCCCCGCGTAAAAGTCTGTTGCGTAGTGTCTTAAGATTGAAAATATTGTTGCGTACAGCAACACATATTATGCGAAAGTTGCAATCTGTTATGCATACTGGCATGAATTAATCAAATATCCAAGAAAACAGTCAAAATGCTCTGCTGTTTATGTATCCAATTTTACAAAATTGGATAGCTTTTCTTTCGATCCATGACTATTTTGCTTCTTGAGTCCAATGCCATTAGGAAATCCGCTCTTTACAATGTTGCAAATTCTAGTTCTCTGTAATTTTTGCAATTAATAGGGTCTTGTTTTAAAATGCAGGTCGGGTAAGCTTCGGTAGGTCTACAATCCTTGTCAGAAATGTACGAATTAGGAGAGCATTGTCACCTTTACTGAATTCCGAATAATTTCTGGCCATTATCACACAACACCTGCAATGAAGACTAGAAAGCATGAAGTAGCAGGGGTTCCTGGAGAAAATGGATTGATACCGATGGAGCCTGAGAATAATTTTGTTCAGGTCAAGATACAGAAGAGAATCAAATGACAGGAGACCCACAACATTGCGAGATGCCTACAACCATTGCACAAAGGTATCACAAATTCATGGCCGATCTTTGGAGCAGCTGCAGCCAGCTATGTGAGAAACCACACCCTCATGCGGCACATTACGTCTACGGGTTCATATTCTTCTTGACAAATTTGCTAGCATGGATGATTCGGGATTATGGTCATAGTGCATTAGCAGGGCTGAAGCGTGAGTATAAATACTCCTGTCTTCTCCGGCTCCAGTAACAATTTTTCAGTAAGATTCATCTTTTGAAAATGTGGGTTTGGGTGTGACCTTCCTTCGAATACTTGTTCTTGATTATTTCCATTCAACCAGAAGTTTTCAGATCCTCTAAATATAGTTGTTTGGCGTTACTGTAGAACTAAACTAGGTTTTCTAGCTTGAATTCAAGTTTTCTAGGGAAAATTTATTGGCCAAAACTGAGTATCGCAAAGACCTGAATGGCCAAGTAAGCAACTATAGCTCAATGCACCTTATTGTATCTTTAAAAACCGCACCTTGTTGTATGCTTAAAAATTAAAAAAGATAGCTGGTATCCAAATATTGAAATAGGAACACTATTAGGAACTTCCTTTCTGAAACAAATTGGAGGTCGAGTTCAAATTGTGTTTACGTATAAATATTTAGACATGAACATCAGGAGCATGAGTCTTAGGTAAAAAGCGAATCTCTGACTGCCAAAGAAGATACTCAAGAGTCTCGAGATTCAAAGGCATGAGTTTAAAGTTGATAACATTGAGGAGAAAATGGAACGCTAATGGGGTCTGAAGCCAGTTCAAAGATAACCAACTCGAGTAACCAATCCATGAAGATGATGACGAGGGATGTTATTGCCATTGCAAGGTAGAGTGCAAGTAACGAAAACTGAAGGTCAGACACCTACAATTTTTTGCCTCTAAAACACTCTCATTAACGATATTCTCTATGAATACATGAAATTTGATGTTCTGGTTTGTGAATCTTGGGTGGCAAACCTGCCAACAAATTTGAAAACGGAAAGACTTCTGCCCAGACATATGGGCATTTTGAATTCTAACTTAGATGGCTTCGGTTAGCAAGATGTATATCACAATACTAAATAAAGCAACTGATGCGAAAATTACCATTAAGTAAACATAATGTTTGTCAGAAAAATAGAGAAATCAGAAACCTAGAAATGGGGTGGTCTCTGTTAGTCCAGAAAAACAGGAACGACCTCACTTAACCAGGGTGTCAGTCACCCCAGCGTTCTCTACATAATATTTATGTTTATGTTAAAAATATAAATATGACTTGATTAATTGATACATGTAGAAACTCGATTATGCAACTAACCCCAAGAAGCTCAATCCTACAAGAAACCAAATAGGTATTTCAAAAACCCTAAAAAATACGGAAAATTTACAATCTTCCGATTTCTTTGCATTATTAACAACTAGGGCTTGTGATATTTTTGTGTCATTTCTGAATACATGCATTTTGAATAATAATTTTAAAAACAAAAATATTGTAAGAAATCAGACCTGGGTAGAAACAAGAACACCCATGGTTACAGGCATAGCACGGAGAGCTTTAAGGGCATCCAAACAGCGTTGTTCCTCTGCTTCATCGGTAATGGCTTTGTCCACGGCCTTCTTCGCCTTCTCAAAGAGCTCCATGATCTCCTTTTCCATGGCCTTAGAAGACCCCATTGCTCTGCTGTCGCTATTGCCTAAACCAAACCCTTAAACAACCTCAATATCAAAACCCTACCGACCCTCAGAGACCAAAATCTATCACGGTATTTACAATGCAAAGAGAGGATGGGCACAAAGGCTTGACATAAGCTTTTCCCTGGATGAAGAAAGCCAAAAACTGAGAAATGATCGATCCTACGATCAAACTGCATGAACCCCTTCTAAGAAATCTAGTTGGGTGAAAGCGTGATTATTTATTATATGGTAAAAATTGTTAATCATATTATCCATAAATCCTAGGCGAAATACCAAGTTTTCAAACTATTATCCATAAATCCGGCGAACAATCTTCATTTCTCTTCCCAATCGGAAAAAATTGGGCGAAGTTGGGCAAATATCTCCTCACAGACGGAAAAATTCAGGCGAATGTGGGCAAAAATAAATAATTTCGTGGGCTAGTATTCTTTTTCTAGATTTTCCCTAAATCGGGATGAATACGATTTACTTTGGCATAGCTATATACAAAATAAATAATGGGTGAATATATTAAATAAAATAATAACATTTTAATATAAAAATTCGCCCACTTTTTTTTCAGTAACCCTTAAAATTCGCCATTGGGCTATAATTCGCCCCTAAAATCATCCCTGGTTTCCATCATCTTTCCAAATTGAGATTTGATGGTTCCTCCACTTTCCTCAAGTTTTTTCTTATTTAGTAAGAATTCATTATATTCCACTTCAAATTGGAGATGTCGACATTTGCTAACAGATTTCCATCTGGCAGTAAATTTATTCTCATCATTTGCAATTTTCTTATCATACACCTTCCCAACATGCTTCTCGATTGTGTCTAACTTCATCTGTAATTTCACTACCTTGCCAAGTTTCCAACTACATGAAATGCATTTAACTTATCATGAGGTCTCATTCTCATTTGTTGGAGGTATTGGTTCAATACATGGGTATCTTGAGACCCAATCAGCTTTGAATTTTCTCCCTGCGTCCCATTGGCCCTTTTTCCTTTTTCGTGAATGCATTGTGTCACCTTGCAATGAAAAATATTCAACATTTGAACTACCAATTTCAGATGGAAATGCATTTGTCTCACTTTGATCATTAGAGGAATGTATTCTACCATCCATTTTCTAGGTTGCAGATGAATTCTCAAAAGTGTTGACATTTCTCTCACTGATACCTTGCTCAAGAGAGCTTGAAGCATGAATAGGATGTGGATTATTGGACTAAGGATTTTGAAAATATTATATTACATCCTTTTGTTTTGGTGTTTTATTTTTCTTTCCACAATCCATGTTTGACATCTTACTTAATATTCCAAAATTGAAATTCCAAATCGATATAGAAACCAAAAGTGAAGACTGCATGAGAAAAATGATATAAAATTAATACAATGGCACATTATCAATTTATATTGACTGACTTACAATGAGTGTTTACATTGACTCTTTCAATGAATTTTCATTGACTCTTTCATTGACTCTTTCAATCAATTTTAATTGACTCTTTCATTGACTCTTTCCCCGAAGGAGGTATAACACTAATACAACTGGAAGGTGTCAATGAAACACAACTACACTGACTAGATTCAGGGCAAGTGGGGACTCCACTTGTTATCTTGTCCCTTAATGGTCCAGTGGACATGTGGGGACCTGAATCTTGACAAACCAATAAACTAATAGAATCAGAGATTATGCTCCACATTATTCTTTTGGAAAACAATCCACAGAATTCAAACAAGCATGACATACATCATGCCATAAAATCACAACATTCATGACATACACATATGTAGACTTTGTTCTATGTAACAGAAAGGATCATTTCCTTATATGATGACAAATGTATCCAATGGTGTGTACTGAATAGGTATATAATGCCCCATTTTTAACACAATTTCTATAATTTCTTATTGACCAACTTGAAATAACAAGCATTGACACCACATCAACAAAGAAATGAATAATATATCAATGAATTCTAAGCCTAAGTTGTACAACTTGCAAATGATCCTTTGTATATTTAGCCAAAATGCCTAGCTTTTGAAAGATCCACTAAATGAATCTATGTATTTAGCATAACCTATCCTTTTGAAAAGGAAACTGAGATGCTCTATCTTCATCAAAACACATTAGATAGAACACTTATCCTTCATATTTTCTTTGTTATACAAAGCTAACAATGTATAGAAATCAGAGTAACAATGTCGAGCATAATATCAATCACTACACGTAACATAGATTCTATGCGTATAATCCCTTCAACATCTGCGCACACAATTCTCATGTTTATAGATTCCCATTGATTATCTGGATTTTGATTGCTAAACTCAAATTCAATTCCATGTAAGATAAATATTTATACAGATGACTTACTCTTCCATCAAATTAAAACAAGCTAATAGATTCTATTTTCACTGTTATTCAACTCAAAGACTTCATATAGAAAATCACTCTGTTTCTTATTTAATTTTCTGAGCCTATCATACAATGTAGAGATCGAGCCTATCATATTTACTTTAAGATCTCGGTATGAATAACAACAACAAGCAGTCTTTGATTGGAAGCATCTTTTTAGTCAGTACTTTAATTCTTCATTTATTTTCAGAGTCTTCTAACATGTATTGCTCTAAACCCATAGGTATAGTTGCTTCTTAGAAAAAATATTCTTTAATTGATTTTATTAAACTAGGGCTAATATTTACTAATAGGCATCAACCTTGGGAAGTCCACAATTAGTTACTAGATTATTGGAAAATATCACAAGAGGGGAAAGAAGCTTTTGATTAGGACTTATGGGAGATGCATTTGCTGTGGGCCAGGTGCCCAACACAAGTCCAATACTTGCATCCCAAGTTTACATAGGTTGAATATTTCTGTGATTTGAAGGAGTGGTCAAAGCCAGATTCCATTGGCTATAAATCCATATGCTTATATTTTTTCATTACATAGTGAAGGCATTGATCACAATGTTTACACAGCATTGGCCACAGTTTTTTAAATTTTGGGACAAAGATGCTTCGGAACATCCTTGTGTAGCAAGCGAGTCCCTTTGCATTCTGGTATAATTGACAATGGACTGTGACTAGATTATGACTCACAATGCTCTTGAATGATCCTTTCAGCTAAGAAATCACCAGTAGGAGGATCCTGAACCCAACGACCTACTTGCACGGAGAGACACTCCACCAAGGGGAAAAACATGTCTCACCGCCTTCGCTGTACCATTAAATCAAGACCTCGTTGACATTTGACATGGTTTTGTCTTGACAAACATGCATATAGATGCAAATGTGGTAAAATTCAGTTGAAATCGAGTTTCTTGAGAATTTAAATAGTATATGACATCGATGTGAACAGAAACCTACCCATGAAATTTGATTCGCATGCCCATCCCGTTCCATCTTGACATTGCATTAGTACATCACTAATAAATATTATAACTTAATATAACGGGGCTTTTCTAGTTTTTGGTACTATTTGTTGACATTAATATTGACTCTGCAACAGCTTACAACATCGGAATTCTCTAATGCCCATGATCTTTTGGATTCTTCACTGCGTCAAGAATTTGAAACCAAAAGATCATGGACAATTCAGATAACTGTGAAAGTCTGAATTATCTTATCGAAATTCTCCTTCATCTTTCTCACTTGACACTGCATTAGTGCATTATAATCAATTTTATATGGATAATATGCCAGGGGTAGAATATCATTCCTTTTTCTTATTATGTGCCCCTTTCTAGCTCTATTTATTGACAATAATACAGATTCTACAACAACTTACAGTTATCAGAATACCTTTATTCCCATACTAAGGCAACTTTTCCAGTATTGAATTTGGTAAGAAACATCCAAGATGCAAACATTAGGAAATGTTTCTTGGGTTCTTCTAACCCAAAAAAAATCAATATAATTCTGGCCTGTTGCTAGAGATTCACCCACAACTTTAAAAAATATCAGAATACAGAAAAAAGGAAAAAATAAGAAAATAACATAAATTCAGGAGAAATTTCCATTCTTTCTATTATTTGTAAATATTTAAAAACTATATATCAATAAGATAATATATTCCATTGCCCATTTCTAAAAATTTTGAAAGTGACATTTTCAAGATATCTGCTCATCGTGAACTGTGACCATTTTAGATAACACATTGGTTTCTTTGTTTCAGGTTGCTTACGTTGAAAGGGATTAATTTCTTCTGAACAATTTTACAGTATGATATGTATACAAACACACAACAATCAGAATATTTTTTATTTTAGAAATCATCATATACTAGTTCATGGAACAAAGAGTTACGTCAATCTAACAATGGGTTTAGAAGGAAGTTCCCTTCCTGTGAAAACTAGAAACACTAACATTTGAGCTTGTGTTGCAAAAACTAGAAACACTAACATTTGAGCCTGTGCTGCAATAGGTATCCCACTATTAGTAAAGGGATATACAACTACTATTGAATCGTGTTTCTTTGGAATCCACGGATCAGTCTTTGGGCAGCAAGCTTCTCTATCTCCTCAATCTCTGTTGGAGGCTCCCAAGGCTTAAAAGACCCTACATCCTTGTCAAACTTATCATCTCAGCTCACAACTACCTACCATTTAGAAAAGAATAAAACACACTTTCCAGTCCTTACCATATTTGTTTCCTCATATATCAATTTCCTGCCAGTTAATGTGTGATGGTCCTTGAAGATAGGCTGTCTGACTACTAGTTACTCTGGCTTATAAATCATGAAATGAAAAACTATGCAAATTGTTGAATCACAGAGCATCCTCACATGAGTGAATCACAGAGTCTTCTAACATGTATTTCTCTAAACCCATATGTATAGTTTCTTCTTAGAAAAAATATTTTTTAATTGATTTTATTAAACTAGGGCTAATATTTACTAATAGGCATCAACCTTGGGAAGTCCACAGTTAGTTACTAGATGATTGGCAAATATCACAAGAGGGGAAAGAAGCTTTCGATTAGGACTTATGGGAGATGCATTTGCTGTGGGCCAGGTGCCCAACACAAGTCCAATACTTGCATCCCAAGTTTACATAGGTTGAATATTTTTGTGATTTGAAGGAGTGGTCAAAGCCAGATGCCATTGGCTACAAATCCATATGCTTGAGCTCATTAAACTTTATTTAGTGTTATCATATGAAAGAGTCTTCAACATTAACTTCCTCAAGGTTTCTATGGAAACAGGTCTGTGCTGGCATAGGATGAAACCACTGGAAAGGAAGTCTCAGAGAGCTCCACAACCAACCCCCTACAACCCCCCATCAAGTACTGGAATCCAAACACAGCTAAAACACGACCTCTAAATCGGGAAGATTATAAGCACACTCCACAACCAACATGTTGTGGTTAGCGGGTTGGTCTTCGATGGATTTCCTTATGGTTTCTCCTTCAAGATCGTGGATGGTGTTCTTCAACACAAATTCTTCATTAAACTAGCTTAGTTTCTAGTGGTGGCTTCAACCGACGAGCTTTACTCCTCGGTGACTCCTCATGAGCAGATCTCAACACAACTCCATTTTTCTCCAAAGTGGTGGATCTACTCTCTACTTTCCTACTACTAAAGAGGCTTCCTCCTTCTCTTTGCTCTTTGAAGAGGCTAGGTTAGGGTAAAGTCTTTCTCCCTTTGTCCCAAAACCATTCTTCTCTTCAACGCCTAGAATCTAGGGTTAGATAGGTTGCATTTTGTATGTTAGACTAGGTTAGTTAGGAAACTCCAAAAGGGTTTCCCTAGCAACCTCTCCTTTTCATCCTCTCCTTCTTCTCTCCATTTTATCCTTTCCTTCTTATCCTTCATGTCCTCCCTTCTTGGCCTCTTCCAAGGATAGGCTTGCCTTATCCTCAATCAGCCTCCCTTTATCTCTCCTCTACTACCCTTTCTTAGACCTAAACCTCCTCCTACTAGCCTTCGACCTTTATTAGTAGCCCCTTTTCACCATCGACCAGCTCCTTTAGGCCTCATTCCTTCCTCCTCTCACCTTTTCCAGACCTCGACCCTTTTACCACAGGCTGCTACAGCCCACAACCACTCCTTAAACATCCTTGGGCTGCTTGTTTAGTGCCTTGGCCCCTCCTCTAGGTCTGGAACAGACCTATGCTAACTTCCTTCTACCCTCGGTCTGCCCTTTTAAGGCCTTGTCCAATGCCTTATCAACCCAAAGGGCAGCCCTTTCAGTTGCTGCCCATCCTATACTTGGTCTGCATTTTATAATACCCCCTTTAGGGTACTCTAATAGTCATCCAACCCTGCATATAAAAACATTACAAGCAGTTGTTAGTTAATGAATATATATGTACTACTGCTATTGCTTCAGAGTTTGTTTGCAAACGTGTACTGAATTCTATTTTATGGACAGACCTAATACTAATTGATAAATACTTTGGAAAATGACCAATAATTGTTGAATATCATGTAAATTACATGTAACTTCCATCTATATTATGTTTAAATTAATAATGAATGGTGGATAAATGGGTATGCATATGAATACAATGGATACATATTCCTATTGATTGCTTTATTACTGTTTATTGGGCTGCCATATTTGTACTCATACCACACTCCAATTTTTCTATGGTTATACACGAATGATGATAAATAGTAGTTGATGGTCATGCAATGCCTAAGTATTTGATAAACTTGACGATTAATGTTTTTGATAACTACTTGAATAACCTTGGCATAACATTATCATTCTAGATTTGCCTTGAAGTTGACTTACTGATTGCATTTACGAGGTTCATATTTGTCCATATAGTATGTCTTCTTCTTGACTCCATTAAGGCACTGATCACTAACCTTTCCAAAAGAAGATATTATTCGGTGTTTGAGTCTCCTTACAGACTTGCATTTAGGGCTCTCCCCTAGGAGGTTCTGACTTTTGTCGATAAAAGCTCATTGGTATTTGGCCGATAAAAGCATCTGCCCTGATCTTGTTACGAGTTTATGATATCACAATAGTTGAGATTGGAAGTGATGGAAGTTGATTTTGGGTGGGGAAGCCTCTCTACATGAGTCCATTGATAAATGATATCTACTTCCTTGCCTTTGGATGGACAGTCTGATGCTCTGAATGTGCACTTATCAGCGCCATTAAACCATAATTTACAAAACAAATGTTGAGTTTAGGACGTTGTAATTGAGACGAATTCCTCACTCCCTCCATCCCTAACTGTAAGATTTGACTATCAATGAAAATATCTGGCTGCAATAAGTAAGAGAATATTTTGTAAACTTTAGTTGTTTAGGTGTATCTTTTAATTTTTAACTTAAAAAACATAATATTTTGGGATAACTTTCAAGGTGGGTTTATTTTGTTAATTCATACGATTGTTTTCAAATTGGTTGAGTTTTGATTTCCAAATGTTTGAAATAATAACAAATAAGAAGCACATAGGAAATAATGAATAAATTTTTTAGATAGTTGCTCAGATGTAAGGAACTTGCTGCCAATGGCCCATTAATGTTTTCCTGTAAAAGAACTCTTCTGATATCTTGATTAGAACTTGCATAACATGGTTTCTTAGATGATTTTCAATAGTTTAGGGTTTCTTAACACTAGAGGAGCAAAAACATGTTCCTCATGCGAAATCATCAAAGCGATTTTCTAAGTTAAAACTTAAATTTGAAAATACATGCCCATAGAAGCTTCATTACTGTGTTTTCCATTTACAGAGTTGTACTCCAAGTATAAATAATTGCTGCCCCCCTGTTTTCCATTTACAGAGCTTGGAAAATAATTGCTAATGAGCTCCATGGCTATTGAATACTATAACTTACACCCAGAATAAAACCAACAGAGTTCCAAAGAATAATGTCCAATGAGGAAAATCTCATCAAGCTATTGTCTAGCAACAAGGTTGAGTGCTCACGGCAAGGCCAGGCACTCTAGGAATTAGTGTCCAGGACAACAGTTCATTGTGAAGCATTCTTCTCTTCCTGAGTCCCCATATTTCAGTTTCATCAAGTTTGCATGCATTATGTTTCTAATTTAAGTTTTGCATGCATCAGTTAAGTAGGGTGCATGCAACCTAGCTCAATTTAGTAAAGTGTATGCAACTTAGTAGTTATGGCACAAATCATCTCCAGTTGAGGCACTGTTGTGCATGTGTCCAGATCATTGTAACTAGCTAGTGCACACCTCTCAAGGCATGTTGAGGATGCAGGTGACTAAAAAGTATGGATTTGATTTGGAGCCTTGAGCATCCAATCTCAAGGTCAAAATCACTACACACCAAAAGGATATTTCAGGACCCCAAAACCCACATGAACAAATTGTTTCAACTAAAACCATTTTCTGTGATACTCTTATTTGTTTCATCGACAAGCAACTTCCATTAGCAATAGTATCAATACTTAGGACTAAATGCATGCCATCAATTTTCAAAATGAACTCGACCAAACACATGTCACCAATTGGCTCTGTGTGTCCTAGCCAGAGGTGTCCCTAGAGAGAATCTCTATGCTGCATGAGTCCCCAAGTTAAAGGTTGTCTTTTAAGTCCATCTTGCAAAAAGCATGGAAAAAAAAGTTGCAATGAAGGCATGTTTGACGACACTAACGATTGATAAGGTTCTATATTGGGAAGCTTGGGATTTGGTGATACAACTTTCCCTAAAGATGCCTAGCCATCCACTATACACACAGTGCATGACTTGATCATCAGACTCCAGTAGTTAATTGAGTATGTACACCTTGCACACTGATAGTTGTACTCTCTCTTTATGCTTTGTGTTATGTTTTAGAGTTTCAATTGTGTTAAACTTAGGTGTGAACTGATTTTATTACCACTAACTAATTTTATTGGCATTTTACTTATCTTTTATCTTCTTACCATTATTCCTACAATGCAAGACAACTTGTTTAGAACTTAAAGTTTCAATATTTTGCAGGCACCCTCTCAATTTGAAAATTGGGGTCCTTTTGTAATATGGTATAGGCCGTTGGGCCTTTTTCTATGATGTTGGTGCATTATGTGGAAGGTAGGACAAATTAATCGATTATGTACATCAATTCGATTGGGCCTTTTGTTATTATGTAGGTACATTACATGGAATGTATACATTACATGTATACATTATCTGGCTTCCTAATTCTTGCCCTATGCCAAAAGTAGTGTAGTCGCATACAAATGGAACACAATCCATTATAGGGCATGTTATATATAGCATTGTTTACAACTGTTATTTGCAAAGCAACACATGCATCATGATTCATGATTATCAAAAGTGCTGGAATACAAGTATGCATCTGTTACCTTTTCCATGAGTTCCAAGGTTATAGACCAGAGAAAGGGTAAGCAAAAATGAATCTCAGGGCACTACGATGTTCCTAGAAACTCTAATGTTTGTCCATTTGTTGTCAGGAGGGATTCTATATGTTGTTTTGAATATTTAATCTCTTTCTGTTGTGAGATCTATTGCAAAAGAATTTATACTCATTTGGTTGTGCCCAATTTTCAGCTCACTTTTCCTCTAGCAAATTTACTAGCCTTGTCTATCTTGCTGAAGGAAATTACTAATAATTATAAAATTCGACATGGATCAAAGGCAGAGGTTATTTGGCATAGATACTAATTTTAATGGCTTCCTTTTGTCAAAGTATTTCTTGCTTCTCTTGTTGTTGTATTTTAACGAGAAGGAATAAGCCCGTCTCCTTCTGTGTTCAATGGCAGTTGATAGTTAATATGTCCAAAACATTTGATGCAGTTATCGATGCCAGCCTATCATGAAATTTTCTCTCCTAGATGAATTACTCATTCAGTGTTTTCAAATTGTATGTCTCAAATGAAATGTCATATACCAGGATTCCTTTCTTTGGCCATTGGGGCACTTGATATGAAAATTCTTCCTTTATGAACAAATCCATATGCACAACAATTAGCAGCAGATATAACATGCATATTTCTGGAATTCATTCATTATCCATTATCAAAACATATGTAAACACAAGCATTCCACACAAAGCTGATTATGGAATACTTATTTGTTTCCAAGTTAAGTCCACCAAACTGGTTGCTGACAAGCAATAATCTCACTCAGCCCAACCCACTACTTCCATGACATAATCAATATCCTCACTATTGAGCACTCCAGTCCCTCATCTAGCCATCAGTCCATGATGGAACTTTCTTCCCCTTCACAACACAAAAAAAATCATCCCTTTCTCTGCTCCACAGCCCCTCAAGGATCTTCTTCCCTTCTAGTGTAGGCAGAAAGAGATAAAGACTGGTGGTTTCCTACTGTGAATGACCCATATGAGAAACACTTCACCAAAATAGTCCATAAGCACCACCAATGTGGTTGCAGGTTTGTGGTGTTTTCTTAAGCTATAATGGAAATTATTTACCATCCCTTTTCCTCTTTGAATTCACACAGCAAGTCCCTACCCCTCACAGGGTCTTGCAAGTCATAATTTTCTCGGAACAGTCTTGACATTTCAAGGCATAAACAGCCATGGCTCCACACATTGTTTCTTCAAGAACGAGGATAATGTTCCCAATTCGAATGGAGTATGTGCTATCCATGGCAATGGTGAATAATGATTTTTCGACAAGAGTTTGCATAAGACATGTGTGCCCATCCCAAGAAGCATGGGGAAACATGTAAAAGATCACTGAGTCAATGATTGATGGGAAATGTTTGTGAAGAAGCATGGGCATGAAAGGTTGTACCTTCAAAGAACAATTATTAAGTCATACCACCCATGGAGTCATTTAACTCAGGCCACATGACTTTTATCTTTTTTTCCAAGTTGCCATGCTCCCACCCTCTAGCTCATAAATGAGAATGAAATTGTTGAAATCTTGCCAGCCCCAAATCAACAATTAGCTCACAAATAGTCCCATTCAACAATCAGCTCGTAAACTGTGATCATGTCACAAGTGGGATTTCAACTTGGGTGGGGAGGACAACTTCTCTACCACTTGAGCTAGACCCAATTGACACATGGCTTGACTTCTGTCACATAAACTACATCATTTAAATAATCCATGAGTTAACATTTTATAATTCAGGGGTTAAAACTTGGATAACACATGATAACAAATTGTTGTGTTAAATGGTATTTCAATTTCCATATTACTTATTGATATTGGTTTACAATATCAATATCATATTTACAATAGCTAGCTTGATTCTTGAAATGTTTCCTTGAGAGCCTAGAGAACGCTACTGAAGTTCTAAAGGAGGGGTTGAGGATTAGGCTCATTCTTGCAAAAAGTGTTAAACTAAGATGTTTTCGGTGCTAATGTAGTCTTCATTCTGTGAATGAGACTAAGTGCAATTTTTGGGTGACTTTGATGAAATTATTAACCAAGAGATCTAATTGCAACAGATCTCTCATAAAAGTCTCCTACCCAGTACCCACTCCAATCAGAAAGAGGGTTAAAAACTTCAGTTAACTATATAAGTAAAAATGTTCAGAATTTGATGAGTGGTGATTTATGAAAAATCAAATCAAGCAATAAGAGAACCAACTGAATGAACCATATCTAATACCTTGTCCCCTAATCACAATAGAACACTGATAATGTTACGGGGAAATGATTTGACTACAGAGTACCAACCATGCGACCATTACTTACATCCCTCTACCATAACTACCCAACATAAATGGATAATCCTAGAATCTAATAAAATGGGTAATAAAAAACGCCATTGCTTTCAACCGATCTAAGTACACAAGTCATCACATAAAGCAATTTGGCCAATAGATCTATGTAAATAAACTCAAAATTGCACAACCCAGATAAGCTAAATACATTGCATCTCTTCATATTCTTATAGAAGAAGTAGAGATTGAAAACATGTAGAGAAAGACAAATAATTGAAGGGGATTTGTGAGTACTAACCATCTCCATCCTTGTCAAACAAACTGAAATCCTCCTTGAACTCAGAGATCTGTTCCTCTGTTAGCTTGTCCATCATTTTCACGTAATGGAAAAGTAGGGTGAACTCCGAATTAATAAACATATATAATAGAAATTCTTTTTGCTTACAGCACCATATATCCCATACTAGCTAGACTTATATAAAAAAAATAACATATAACAAATGCAGCAAATTAGCTGGGCATGGTAAACATGAATCCAAAACAGATTTGAAGCTCTATACATTTATGACGTCTTCCTATGGGACTCCTTACCGCTGATATCTGCTCCCTAGGGTGACATTGTTTCATATCTTAATGATACAAACTACTATTTATGAGCGAGATACTCCATCCCATTTACGAAGCTTGGAACTGAATCAATCAAATCAACTGAAGTGGGTCCACTTGGTCAATTGTAATGTAAGCAGATCAAAGACCGAGGAAACAAGACTGGATTTCCCTGAGTCAAAGACCGATCTTACTTTCTTCTGCTTCTCCTTGTTCCTTCTCGAAATAGAACAAGGGACGATTCACGACTTCGATCGTCCAGGAGATGCAATGTATGATATATATCGCGGGTGGGTACAAAAACCTGACTCCCAAGGTGGAAAAAAATCTTATGGTTTTTCAGTTGTAATGGGAGGTGTCGTTGGTCCTTTGAATAAATCCTGGGATTGAAAAGTGAATATTCTTGAAAAGAAAAATAGAAGGAAAAGTGAAGAAATCTATTAATCTGTACCATGTGCCCTGGCAAATAATTGTTAATGAGCTCCATGGCTATTGAATACTATAAATTACACCCAGAATAAAAGTTAAAAACAACAGAGTGCCAAAGAATAATATCCAATGTGGAAAATCCCATCAAGCTGTGGTCTAGAAACAAGGTTGAGTGCTCACAGCAACTAACCTGTAAAAATCCTGCAAATAGAAGAAGATTCAAGAAACTAACTTGTAAAAATCCTGCACAGTGCAGATAGAAGAAGCTTTCTAAAATTGCTTTCCATGAATCCACTCAGCCACTGTAAAGACCGATTTGCAATAGAAATCAAGCTTGATGTTGAGCCTGAGTCCTGACTCTTGCACCATTATATAGGTAAACAACTTCCTCAATTGACCAAATTTATCTATGTTTTGCTCAAATATGGACCAAATCCAGTGAAAAAACTTCCCCAATTGATTAAATCTCCACATTTTACTCAAATAATTGTCTACAAATCCAAATACAGGACGAACTATGTCCAATTTACCCCAATCGAGGTCGAAGTAAGACCAGTTTACAGAAATTTTCATAAATCCTAGCGAAATAGCAAATTTTTAATCGTATTATCCATAAATCCTGGGCGGAATACCAATTTTTCAATCTATTATCCATAAATCCGGTGAACAATCCTCATTTCTCCTCCCAATCGAAAAAAAAATCGGGCAAATTTGGGCAAATATCTCCTTGCAGACGGAAACATTCAGGCGAATGTGGGCAAAAATAAATAATTTCATGGGATAATATTCCTTTTCTAGATTTTCCCTAAATTTGGATGAATGCTATTTACCTTAGGACAGCTATATACAAAATAAATAATGGGTGAATTTATTAAATAAAATAATAACATTTTAATATAAAAATTCGCCCACTTTTTTTTGGGTAACCCTTAAAATTTGCCATTGGGCTATAATTCGCCCCTAAAATCATCCCTGTGTGGATATTGCAATGACCTACACATTTCAAGTGTGAAGAATCCATATATTGAATATGATATTTCCATAGGAAATATCAGCTTCATATATATCAGGATGACATTCTTCCTTAAGTGCAGGTACAAGAATCAAAGATTGTAGAATGATATTGCTGCTATGGACACATTTAAGTCCATATTGTGTGCTCATAACCCACAAGTACAATAAATTAATGGAATCCCCGAACCAGTGCTCATCATCGACACAAGTCTTACTTAATATTTGGTTATATGATTTTATGAGTTTGTCGCAATATAGTTGTGTCTAGGTTTATCCCAAGTTACTGGTTGGTGAAAAGTGTTTTCATATTATGTCTTTAGACTAAGAAATCTATTTTTATAGAGTTTGACTAAAATTGGTCGGGTCAAAGTGGGAGTTGGTCACAACCAAAAGTGTGTCACGGGTAAATCCTATCCTGGTAAAAGTCCGTCGAAGTCAAGTGGGTGTATGTTGTGGTAAAAGTGTGTAGGGTTAAATGTACGTAAAAAATGTCTCGACCAAAAGTGAATTCTTTCATACACAAGTATATTGCAAATTTGTCCATCGCAATAAATTCCCATCACAGTAAAAATATCAGTAGCAGTAAAATCATGTCCCAAGTATTTTGGTTGAAGTAAAGGTGGACTTCCCAAAGGCACTTTGTCGCAACCCCAAAAGTAAAAAGAAAAGAAAATTTCTTACTACACGGTAACTCAAGTTAACCATCGTGGCCATTCCCCAATATCTGGTATCATAGCAAGGTTTAAGAAAGAAACCTTGACTTAAAAAAGGGAGAAATTATTTTTCTAAGGAAAATAAAATTAAAAATGGCTTCCACTTTTGGTACACACATGTCGAGTTTACAAACTATAATTTTCTCAAGAAATAATTATGAATATTGGTCTCTAATAATGAAGGCATTGTTTAGAGGTCAAGATGTATGGGAGATAATCCAAAATGGATAATATACAAAATCAACAGATCATGTGGCACATAATAATAACATGCAATATGATAAAGATGCCCTGTAGGAACAAGAAGAGAGATAGAAAGGATTTGTTCTACATAGACAAAGTCATGCATGAAATCATACACCCAAGAGTAGCAGTAGTAAATACCGCTAAGGAGTCAATGAACACATTGAAAAATTCCCATCAAGGCTTGTACAAGGTAAAAACTTCTAAGTTGCATATTCCGAGAAAAGAGTTCGAATCTCTGTCAATGAAAGAGATAGAGTCAGTTGAATTATTTTACACTACAGTCATTGGTATGCTAAATCAATTGAAATCCCATGGAGAAAAATAGAAGAAATAATGGTTCTTGAAAACGTTCTTAGAAGTCTTCCCCAAAGATTTGAATCCTTGGTCGTGACCTTGGAAGAAAACAGAGACCTGTTGCAAGCAAAACTTATATAGTTTAAACCTATACTTTGTTAATTTCCAAGGCATAATATATATTGTTGGCATGTTGCTTATCATTAGCAATCATAGGTCATATGGTCATTTTAAATGATATATTGTAAATGTTTTGTGCAGCGCTGACTTAAGGTTTCAACCCACATTTGTTGAAATTTTTGGAAGGGCACGTGGATAGGATTACATCCATTCATTGGTTGACTTAAAACCTTGCAAACCCTACTCCTTTGCATTTCAGACTGAGGTTTCTCTTTCTTGTGGCCGAGCTATGATCTTGCGTCCATGAGAGGCCTGTAACCACCTTTAACATTGGGCATTTCACCTGCAAAATATATATTGTGACTGCTGGGTAAAGTCGTTTATGGTTTGGGTTCTCCTGTGTGTTGAAAATTACATCGCTAGTGTGGTTGTTGGTTTTTCATTGTGGCTCGAAGACTATACTTGTATCAATCCTGCAACCGCTCACACATAGCTTCTGTATTGTAAACTTGAGTTGGTTTTCTTGCTTTCTCCTTTGTAGAGGTGACTTCAAGGTTTCTTGCCTTTCATTTTGGTTCCAACGTGACCTGGTGTGGCCATCTCTTCTTAGTTTCGACTCCAAGTTAACAGGTAATACTTACCCTATCTCAGTTTTCTTTTTCATTTGTTTATCCTTATGAGGTTTTTTATCATTTTATGCAAACAAGTATTTAAAATGTTTTGGTTTGGAACTTGTAGTTTCCTTCTACCGGCTCCAATACTGTAGGTGGAAACGAGCTCATACTTCAATCCTTCCATGGGCTTCCAAATGGGTAAGCTCCGGTTCCTTCAAGGTTTCTTCCTGCATGAGGTTATGGTTGTTGGAAGTGGTTCATGTGGTTGAATTGCACAGCCTCAGTTCCATGTTAGTTATGTTTTAAATCTTGTTTATTGTTTTCCAAGGTTTTTAGAAACCCTTATGGGTACTTCGGGCAAGGTGAAGAAGGCTCTGGAAGCCGTGATGTAAAATGGTTTTTAAAAGATGTTTTTATCCTTATAGCCTGAACAATGTAAATGCTTTCATTTTTTTTTAAAGAGCCTAGCTCTGAACTCAGAGAGGCATGTCCACCTCTGTCTAGTTTACCTCAGATTTTACAGTTAATTTTAGTTGGTGAAGGAAGATTGTGAAATGGTCGGGGTTGTAAATGTTTACAAGATTTTGTTCTCCTGTCAGCAAAATATCCTTATACTGTTTAATATAAATAGATTTTCTGCATTTTTGTTTTATTATCATGCCTGAGCCTCGACCCTTTGAATCTAAAGGCTGTAAGCCATTCCTTAATAATGGATTCTATATTTGCAAATGGTTTAATTAATATTGGATTATTTTAATTTCTGATTTCAATAATTTGTATATGTAATATTTTTCATTAGTACCCTATATTTATGATGATTTCCAATGCACAGTTTATGGGAAAATTAATGTGTTTTTAAGAGTGATATTTATTCTGGTTTTGGCTTTTAAAGGGTTAATTATTATATAAACCCTACAGTTCGATAATAGCTTTATTGTACTTAGTAAATTCTTAGCTCTGTTCAATAATAGATAATAGTATTACTTACAGATAATAGTTCGATACTATCTCAGTTTATTTAATAATTTCCTTAATGATTTTTACAGTGTGTTTTTAATTCTGAGTTAAGAAGAATTAGGGTTTTAATGCTACATACTTGAAAATAGAATATATTTATCTTTCAGTAACTTCTATGGTTTTAAAAGGATTATAGTAGAATCCTTCTGTCTTAGACAGAGACACATAGTGTCTAGAATTCAATGTTGTAAAAATGTTTCTACAAATTCTTTTTACCTGGTTTTTAAATGTTATCCTACTTACTTTACTTATGTTTAATTGTTAAACTGTATTCTCTATATTTTATAAGAATACTAATACTAGAATTATTTCTATAATAATATTATTACTATTCTTTTACATACCTATCTTTTAGTTTAACTGAAGTAAATAAATACAGACAATATTTTATACTTCTTTACAGTAAAAATAATAAGCAAACTAGGTAAAATCTAGTTACAGTTTTCATTCAAGTAAAAGAATCATCTTATTCACCTAAACACCCAACTGTACTAGAGTACTACCTGATTTAGGCGTGGAAAAATACAGTTTGGAAATTCTAATTCTATTTGTTTCACATTTTACATATTCATTTCTATTCCTAACATAATCTATAATTTACCAAGTCTAACATTACACAGTTACTCCTTTCTTCATAAACCCTAAAATACTAACATGCCTATAGTTAGAAACTGATAGACATTTTACTGAAGACAGTAAACAAATATAATAACATAAGGACAAATAGAACATGTCAATGATAAGACAACGACAGCTTAAGGAGGCTATTCCTCCCAACCAAAATCCTGGAGAGCGCTCAGACAACGCTTCCTCAGGACCCCCGAGTTTGTTCCTGGTCTTCTTGGCAGAGAACTGGGTGGAGAATATAACTTTAAGAACTCTGTCACCTGACTGGTCCAACTACCTCAGTAAATAAAATATGCCCACAACAGTATGAACTTCAGCCTAGAAGTTGTAACAAGTTTAGTCTCAACAGTTAACCCCTCAAACTCACTTCAGTAATCCCCTCCATTGAATTTCTCTTTAGTAAATTCATTCACCCTAAATGATCACCTCTAGAATGAGTAGCCTCAACTGTCTTGAATGGGAAATTTTATAGAGATGCCTAGGTCTTCTACGTCAGTTTCCATTTAATGAGCCACCTACACTGATTCCACTTTCTTGGGGAATCATGACCACAAATATAGGGAAGTTTCCACCTGCAACAATTGAAAGTGGTTTGAGGATGCTGCCACTTGTCAGTTTACTCTTCACCCAGTCTTCTCCACCAATTAACCAATAAACACTCTTTTAACAGCTTCTCTAAGTTGTTGTCTCATCATTTATTTATTTATAAATAAAATATTATGAATTACATTAATTATTCTTGAACCCACTGGGTTAATTACAAACTTAGCATAAAATATAACACAATGTTCCTCAAATAACATTAAATTGTTTTTGCAAATTAGGGCATGTGACATACACACCCCCTTAAATTTTAACATCGTCCTCGTTGTTATTTATTCCTCGTCCTCAGAGTTCCCCTGAAATAGAATTGGATATGCATCCCGCATATGACTTTCCAATTCCCAGGTGGCTTCCTCTAAACTAAGGTGCTTCCATTGCACCTTCACTTGACCAATGGTGCAGTTTCGAAGCGAGATCTCGCTATGCTCGAGGATACAATCTGGTTCCACCAGAAAATATTCTTCGGGTTCCACCTACACATCATTCCAATTAATAACATGAGTAGCATCATGTACATATTTTTTAATACATAAATGTGAAAAACATTGTGAACTCTTAAATTCAGTGGTAAAGCTAACTGATAGGCTACCTGTCCAATCCTAGACAGTATTTCAAAAAGACCACAATATCGAGGTGCTAGTTTGGCACAGCTACCCAGCCTCAGAGAACTTTTTTTGGGTCTCAACTTAATGAAAACATGTTCTCCTACCTGGAACTCCTTTGGAGTTCATTTAAGGTCTACTTGACTTTTCTGTCGATCTTGCGCAATTTTCAGATTACCTTGTACCTATTTTACAATTAATTCCATTTCTTTCAATAATTTAGGTTCTAATACTAACCTGTCCACTGGATTACTCCAAGAGATGGAAGTATTTCATTTCCTTCAATATAGAATTTTGAAAGTACTATACCTAGCTGAAGCTTGATAATGATTATTATAAGCAAATTCTACCAGGTGTAGATAATCTTCCAATTTACCTGGCTGCTCCTTTACATACATTCTAAGTAGATATTCCAGTACTTGATTTACTCTTTCAGTCTGTCCATCAGTTTGAGGATGGAAAGAGGTACTAAAATTTAACGTGGTATTTAGTCCTTTAAACAAGGATCTCCAAAAATTACCTATAAATTTAGGGTATCGGTCTGAAATGATCACCTTCGGTATTCCATGCAACTGAAAAAAATGTTATAAGAAAATATTAGTAATATTTGCAGCTTTATAAGTAGTTTTTACAGCTATAAAATGGGATGCTTTACTCAATTTGTCAACCACTACCATTATTGAGTCATTTAACTTCTGATTTTTAGGTAGTCCAGTGACAAAATCAAAGCTAATTATCTCCCATTTTCAGCTAGGGATAGGAAAAGGCTGAAGTAGCCCAGTTGGATGTTGATGTTTAGTTTTTACTTGTTGACATTCAAAGCATCTAGCAATATATTCTGCCAGTTCAGTCTTCATGTTTGGCTAGAAATAATCTTTTCTTAGCATGGTTATAGTTTTCTGATAACCTGGATGCCCTGAATAAGGAGTTTTATGAATTTCGTTTAAAATTAATAACTTAATCTTAGGTACATTAGGTACATATAATCTGTCTTTATATAGTAATAATCATTTTTCATTCAATTTGTACTCTGTACTTAGACTTTCTATTAGATTTTCTTTTACTTTTGCTTGTAACTTTAGGTAATTTTCATCTTGTTCTATTCCCACTTTAAGTTATTCTTCCAAATTTGTTGTATAAGTGTTGATAGCTGCTCTAAAATTCAGCTTTGCATTTCTACTTAATGCATCAGCAACTATAATCTCCTTTCCTTTGATGTGTTGAATTTCAAAATTGTATTCACTTAGAAAAGCTAGCCACCTAGCTTGCCTAGCATTCAAGTTAGGTTGATCTAACAGATAGTTCAATCCTTTATTATCCGTCATTAAGATCAACTTCCTTCCAATTAAATGATGATGCCACATCTTTAAAGCGTGTATAACAGTAGCTAATTCTAAGTCATAGGTCTCATAATTTTTTCATGAATCTTTAGTTTCCTAGACTCATAAGCAATGACATGTCCTTCTTGATTCAATACTCCACCTAAGCCGTCATTGCATGCGTCAATACATACTATAAAATCTTTATTAGGGTCAGCAATTCTTAAAATTGGTGCGCTGGTTAATAAGGTTTTTAACTTTTTAAAACTATCTTTGCACTTCTGATTCTAATCAAATTTCTTCCCCTTTTTCTGCAAAGAGGTGATCGAATTTTCAATTCTCGAAAACCCTTCGATGAACCTCCGGTAATAACTGGTAATCCCCATGAATGATCGGACCTTAGTTACATATTTTGGGACTAGCCAATCTTCGATTGCCTTTATCTTTTCGGGATCCACCAAAATTCCTTCTTTGGTCACCACATGACCTAAGTACATGATTTTATCTTTAAAGAAGTCACATTTAATAAATTTCACAAAAAGTTGATGCTCTCGTAACTCTTGTAAGAAACTTTTTAAGTGTTCTTTATGTTCTTATTCATATTTTGAATAAATTAATATGTTGTCGATAAATACGACCACAAATTTATCCAAATATTTGTGCATTACATTATTCATTAGACACATAAAAACATCTTGAGCGTTAGTAAGCCCAAAAGGCATAACGACAAACTCATAATGTCCATATCGAGTTCTAAAAGTTGTTTTAAATCTGTCTTCATCTTTAATTTTGACTTGGTGATATCGAGACCATAAGTCAATCTTTGAAAACACCATGGCTCCATGTATTTGATCAAACAGATCATCTATGCGAGGTAACGGGTATCTGTTTTTGATAGTCATCTTATTTAATTGGCGATAATCTATGTATAGTCGTAGAGTTCCATCCTTCTTCTTAACAAATATGGCAGGTGCCCCCTAGGGAAACACACTGGGTCTAATATAATTCTTATCAATAAGTTATTTTAACTGTGACTTAAGTTCATTTTGTTCAAGTATATTCATCCGATAAGGGGATTTTGAGCTGAACACTACACCAGGTACTAGCTTAATAGTAAAATCTAATTCCCGTTTCGGAGGCAGTCCCAAAATTTCTTCTGGAAATACATATAAATATTCTTTTAGAATGGGTATATCCTCCAATTTTAATTTATCTATGTTGTTCAGGTTTTCTTCATTGGTTACTGTTACTGCATAAGCCTTACAACCTTTCTTAACAGCTCTCTTAAGCTGCAGAGCAGAAATCTACCTTATGGCTATTTTCCTAGGGATTCCCTTTACACTTATTAATTTTTCATCATTATTTATGCAAGTAAAGGTTTTATCGAAGAAATTCAAGACCACCCTATGCTACTCGAACCAATCCATACTGATTAATATATCATATGAAACTAAAGGTAATACATTGATCTTAACAAAAGTTTCAAACTAATCCATAGTTACTGCACAATTCTTTACAAAGCTAATTACCTTTCTCTTTGCACCAGTAGCTAACTGAACTAACCAAGAACTTGCAAACTTTTCAATTGGAAGTTTACACTATTCTACCAAATTATGAGAAATATAGCTTAAACTAGCTCCTGGATCAATTAAAATAGATATAGGTATTTGATTTATCTTACCTTCCACTTCCACCATGGAAGTTTGATAGTCTGCTTGCCGATTCTCTAATGCTGCACTAATCCTAGACATTGTCCTCGCTAGATCACCAACAGTCATCTCCTCCTATATTGTGTGGATGTTGCTGACAGTCTTCTTTCGATTAGGACAGACTGATGCATAATGCCGACCATTGCATTCCAAAAACTTTATGGGTTCTTTTCGTTCAAAGTTCTATGTGTAGTTACTGTGGTTGTTAGCAAATTCTTTATTCTTTTGATTATTCTGATTGGTCTGTGAATTACTTTTATTCCCATGGAAATTCTTATTAGGAAAATTTTTGGTGTTATTATTTTTAGAATTTTGATTAGGTACAAACTCTTTCTTCTTTTGATCAAAGTTATTATTCCTTTTGGCCTTCTAGTTGGCCATACTCTCCTTTTTATGATTCTGTTCATAACATAAATTCGCTTTTCTCATGGCTTCTTCTAGAGTTTTTGGATTGTCATACTCAATCCTATCCTTTATATGATAAGGTAAACAGCTAAGAAACCGTGGTACCTTAGGTATCTCGTCCACAATGTATGGCACATACTTGAGCAAACTTAGAAATTTTCTTTTCAGCTCTTTCATATTCATTGTACCCAGTTTTAACTCGTAGAATTCCTTAGCCCTTTCCTCATAGTACTGTTCAGATAAAAAATTCTTTTTGAAGTATTTCTTGAATCTGCTCCAATTTATATTTTTCTCTCTTATACCTTTCACTCTTTCTAAGTCATGCCACCATATATAAGCTTTCTGCATAAGATTATAAATAGCCATCCTGGCCTTCAGTTGATTAGTGTTATTATAAATCTGGAAGTACTTCTTCATCCCAGATAGCTAGGATTCCACTTCTTCCCCCTTTTCAGTTTCTCCATTAAATGTTGGCGGCTTGATCTTCTTGAACTCCCCAGATATTTCTTCATAAGGTTTATATTTTCTTTTCCTAGTATGGTGGTTATCTTCACTACTGTCACTAGTATAATGAGAGTTGTGTTTACCACCATATACTTCGGAAGATGAGCTACTTTCATTTTTAACTTGTTTAGTCTTTCTATACTTATGCTGATAACCTATATCTTCAGAATCAGTTCTTTTACCCTTTCCCTTAGTATGAAATCTTTCTATTAAGATATGATTCAGCTCCTCTTGAGCTTTTAGAATCCTTTCATTTTATTTCTTAACTAATTCCATCTCTTATTTTAATTCTTTAATTGTTTGTAGTAGTTTGGAAGAATCATTGTTTATATCTTCTTGTATAGGTTATTTTTGTAGATTATCTCGTTCAGTGTAAGGAGATTCCTCATCTGCATATTCTTCCAATCTTTCCATACTTGTCATTAACTCAGAAACAAATTTCTCTGTGTGTATCATTCAAAGAAAACAACATTAGCATAATTATTTAAATTTATTGTTCCATATAAGCAAGTTGAGCTTCATTAAGGCCTACTGTTTGAACCTTGTGCTCTGATACCACATGTAATAACCCAAAATTTAAAATTTAAAATTTAAAATTTTTAAAGTGACATAAAATGTCTAAAGTCACAGCTAAGTAACTACTAACGGTTAGTGAAAAATGAAACAGTTTATAAGAGATCATGGGTTTGTTTCATTAAAAGAATCTGTAAACTAAAGGATGTAATCTTAAACACCTGTGTTAGTACTATTAATGACTTAACAGCTTTAATTTTATCAGAGTTAGAAAAGGACTTGCATTTAGATCCTACTAGATATACTGATGATTTACTTTTGTCAAGTAGGTAAGAATTCTTGTTTGAGATCGGGGCTTACTTAACGTTCTTTTAACTCAATTGGATTGTTGGTTCTTACAGGTTTAGCAGGTAAGCGTAAGATCCTGTATTTTTTATTTTAAATTACATCGAGAAAATTACTTTCCTAGCATGTTAAGATGCTATTTTAAGAAAAGGTTAAAATATGTTGCTTGTCTTTGAGGAGGTAATGTAAATTATTTTTTGTTGTTATGAATCTATGAATGTATCTATAGCTAATGCCATATTGAATTTCCATCAAAAACATAAATAATGGTTTAAATTACAAGATCAAGTACTTACCAAAGTTCCTTCAGTCGTATGATGATTATCTTCCAAAAGTCTATAGTACATAGTTACTTTTTTTGTGTTTACAATACTGGTTATTTATAAATTCCCATAGAGAGCATAGAGCTCATGGTTTTGGTTTAATTTTACTTCAACTGATTAGTGATCCCATAGCTATTCTCACTTCAATACTCAAGGTGTCCTTCTCTTAAAGCATGAACAAGTTCCTTTGTTTTTCATTTATAAAATTAACAATGAGTTATTAGACTCTTTATGAGAAATTCTCCAATATTGTTAGTCTTCAGTTTCTTGAAGACTCCCTCAATAAATAGCATAAAGGTTTTGTTTTGAGAAGTTTAAGGCTTTTCCTTTTTACTATAGTCATAAGCTATGTTATAACCAATCCATACTTCCTTTTACTAGTTCTAAAACTACACCATACATATTCGACTTGTTTGCAAGCATGAAGATGTCCTGGGATAAAATAGTATCCAAGGTGTATCCATAGTACTATAGTATTTATGTTATAACAATAGTATTTTAAGTTATAACAATTGTATTAAGTTATAACCTAAGGTATAATTATCTACCAAACAACTACTATGATGAAATCGAATGATGGCAAACAAATATTATATAGTATAAACCTATACTTTGTTAATTTCCAAGGCATAATATATATCGTTGGCATGTTGCTTATAATTAGCAATCTTAGGTCATATGGTCATTTGAAATGATAGATTGTAAAATGTTTTGTGTGGCGCTGACTTAAGGTTTCAACCCACACTTGTTGAAATTTTTGGAAGGGCACATGGATAGGATTACATCCATTCATTTGTTGACTTAAAACCTTGCAAACCCTACTCCTTTGCATTTCAAACCGAGGTTTCTCCTTCTTGTTGGCTGAGCTGTGAGCTCACGGCCATGAGAGGCCGATTACAACATTTAACATCGGGCATTTTTCCTGCAAAAGCTATATTGTGACTGCTGGGTAAATTCATTTATGGTTTGGGTTCTCCTGTGTGTTGAAAATTACATCGCGAGTGTGGTTGTTGGTTTTTCATTGTGGCCTGAAGACTATATTTGTCTCAATCCTACAACTGCTCACACATAGCTTCTGCTTTGTAAACTTGAGTTGGTTTTCTTACTTTCTCCTTCACAGAGGTGACTTCAAGGTTTCTTGCCTTTCTGTTTGGTGCCAACGTGACCTAGTGTGGCCATCTCTTCTTAGTTTCAACTCCAAGTTATTAGGTAATACTTACCCTATCTCAGTTTTATTTTTCAATTGTTTATCCTTACAAGGGTTTTTATCATTTTATGCAAACAAGTATTTAAAATGTTTTGGTTTGGAACTTGTAGGTTCCTGCTACCGGCTCCAATACTATAGGTGGAAACGAGCTCCTACTTCAATCCTTCCATGGGCTTCCAAATGGGTAAGCCCCGGTTCCATCGAGGGTTCTTCCTCCATGAAGTTATGGTTGTTGGAAGTGGCTCCTACGGTTGAATTGCATAGCCTGAGTTCTCTGTTAGTTATGTTTTAAAGCATGTTTATTGTTTGCCAAGGTTTTTAGAAACCCTTATGTGTACTTCGTGTAGGGTGAAGAAGGCTCTGGAAGCCGTGATGTAAACTAGTTTTTAAAAGATGCTTTTAGCCTTACATCCTGAACAATGTAAATGCTTTCATTTTTTTTTTAAAGAGCCCAACTCTGAACTCAGAGAGACTGTAACTAGGAATGTTCACCTTCTGCAAATAGAAGCTATTCCTTTGGTCTGAATGGTTCAGATCCAGAACAAATGAGTGAATGAGAAAGCATGAACACCTTACTTGGACGTCGTAGACACCTGGAATGCTGCTTCGATAGTGAACCTGTGTACCTACAAACAGATCAAACACACAAAAACATCAAAGCTACTAGAAAGCCATCTACTTATCCATGTTAGTGACTAAGGAATCTAACAACATGTACATGTGAAATCAAAACAACAGTAATGTGGGACAGAAATCAGCTTTGCATTAATATGTATGGAGAATTTTACAACCAATCAAGCCTTAGTGTCAACATGCATCTCCATGAGACAAACACTTCATCCCCATAAGCTCCAACTTTTCTCTCTATGCTCTCCAATGGCTTGGGCTAAGTGGTCAATCCAACAGCATAACAATACCTCTATAGTTCTCCCCTTCAACCATGGGCATGAGCTTGTATTTATAAGGCTCAATGGATAGGAATGGTTGAGATATTTGTGGATGAGGTGGCCTCTAAGATCCTATGATGCGGGATCTCGAGCTCAACTGACCCACAATGATAGGAAAAAGGGAGGACACGAGGCTCACGATTTATAAGCCTTGAGAAACTTCTCTTTTTCCCATTTTACCCAAGGTACCACTTTTCTCCTCTTATGACAGAGCAGTTTAGATGAGTAATGCTTATGGACCAAAGGCCACAGGCAGTGGCACCACTTATGGAAAATAGGATGAAGGCAGTGTGAGCAAGGTACTGGTCATGGTTCATAGGGTAAGCGCGGTGTTGAGTATTTTCATGTAGAATTGACAAACAACATGTGTTTCCACTCCAAGTGTTGGGATTAAGGGCAAATATGTAAGTCAAAGGTCTTATCACATGGTGGTGATAGGATTTGGGTATAACAAAATTCCCCCCCAGGCATGAGTCTTAGAGGGATATGATAAATAAGAGCTTTGAGAGAACAAATTGTCGCTTCGAGGTGAAAATGTCAGCTCGATCGGAGCATGTCGTCAAGTAGGCATTTGTAGTACATCAATATTTTTGACTCATAGACACAAGGAACCAACTCATGGTTGTATACCAATATAAGGAAGATCCATGGGAGGAATAAACAAGCATGGCTACTAGAATACAGCATAGATCCATGCGATAGAGGACTCAAACTTGGACATAGCTACCAGACATACAACGTACTCTAAGTCATACAGACTCAAATTTGAGCATAGCCACGACCATACAAATGTGGATCCATGCTAGATATACAAAAATCCATGGCAACCTGGGGAAAAGCAATGAACACTTTAAACAAATACCGAGGGTCTTCATCTCGTCTTCTACAAAGTACGATTCTATCCATGTGATTACAATGATCTGAGGTCAAACATGGTAGAAACCACTTGATTGCCGGCCAATGATGTGAACTATTAACAAGTGCGAGGGAGATCACCATTGATGTCAATGATTCCCAAGGTACCCTAGTATAATCTAATGAGTGTGAATAGATGCCCTGATGTTGAACACCCAGTCGATTCTATCAATCAAAGGTCAGTGATGTGAACTTATGTCGAGAGTGAGAGAATCTGTCATTAAGGCATACAGATCTCAAGGTACTAAGTTTTTGTTTCTAAGACTATTTCCTGGATGATGAGCTGATGTCGACAGGGATAGTCTCGTCGAATGAGGAACATGATGAGTCCCACATCGATGACACGAAGCTTGGAACATAGTTCTGGAATGATGCAAATGTAGTAACCATAGGACTGACTCAAAAGTACTGATATAGAGACTATTTTAACTGCAGAGAAAAAACTTCTTCAACTTCCCTTTGAACATCGGGCGGCACAACAAAAGGCTTCATAGCATGACTTAAACAGGACAAACACACAATGCGAGAGTGGACAATGCATTCTTTTCGAAGACTCAAAGGAGTGGCATGACTCTGTTGGGCTATAGGGTAGACCCGAGTTTTATACCATTAACTTCGCACCAACAAAAGACCCACAGTGTTGGCCCTTTCGGCAACAACCTGTGGACAAGTTGCAGTCTCACCCGAAACAGCTATGGGGTGTCGCAGAACCAGGTTTATGCAATTAGAAGAGGGATATTACTGTACCTTTAGCCTTTAACAAGTTATAATAATATAATACAGAGCTTCAACATACACTTATTTAGCTTCGCAATTAGATAAACAATAGTGACTTGCTTAACCCTTACTAGGAATTCACAGCGAAGTTAGTATTTAGCAATGATCTTACTTATCAGTTATATAATTATCAATGCATAAAAGAACATAACAAAACAACACAAAAGAACCACAACACAAGATATAACGTGGTTAACCCCCAGTTTAGGGGCTACGTCCACAGAACTGTGTTTTATTCAACTCTTTACAAAAACCACAGTTCTAATCTACACACTCAGCTGCAGATCCCTTCAAATCCTCAAATCCGCACACACAGCTACAGGCCTCTGCGCACATAGCTGCATATCTTCTTTATCACCCAAAAATCCTCTGTGCACATAGCTACAGAGGTCATCCACGCACACAGCTGGGACTTAACCTTTCTTACAAAACAACCCTTAGCTTTGCATCAATTCATCTTACATCAAAATCTTAAACTGACTTCTTTACAAGAGTTCTTATTTATACAGTGCACTTACAAAACCATGGGAAACCCGAACCCTAAACCCTAGACTTAAACCATGGGTTGATTACAAAAAGAGGACTTTGACTTAACCCCAACACCCCTAAGACTATTTTGAGTCGTAACTCTGTTTACAAGCTTCCACAAAAACCGTGGAGTTACTAAGGTTAAGGACCATTAAGGTGCGCGCCCCAACAGGCCCCTAAGACTCACCAGTGGCCCGTCCCGGGACACTCTGCTACTTTTCTGGTGGTAGAATCTTGTTGGTGAAGATGGTAAACTGCTTGCTACGGCTGCATCGTTGTTCCTTCTGCTACTGCTACCATGGCCGTAGCTTGCTTGATCCTTCATCCTTTCACCCTTAGTAGGATACAACCATCTCTCATGCTGCTGTCTGCCTCCATCATATTTATAGTGGTCATGGGGGTCATTGGGCTTTCTAAATCTATCAGCGACCTCATCCTTCGAACTGCCTCCCGTTCATGTCCTATCGAACATTTGACCATCCACAACTTTGGCTCCTTAACAGATGGTACCACTAGGATTGCATGCTAATGTGCTTTTGCATAAGACAAACAGCATGCCTCCACTCTCCTGAGCCAGGAGGATTCATCTTGGGATCCTCCAAAGTCTTTCTTGAGGGCTTGTGTCTATCTTCATTGTGCTTAGAACGCACTTCAGGCTTAAACTTTTTTCTGGCAGATCATGTCTGCATTGGCTGAGTCGGTGCTGGGGGGGTTTCTTCATGAGGTGCAGACGCAGGTGGGTGGCTGAAGTGGTTTGGCAGACCCGTCTACTCAAATTCCCTCAATAGTTCCTGAAACTCACGATCAGCTGACATGGATGCAATGTTAAAACTCAAAGCAATACACAATGCAGAAGTCGCAGGCCGGTGTAGCTTCTTATAGAATCCCACAACAAAATATGTCATGATGGTGCATTAATGACACCGAATCGAATGGAGTGACGGAAATCCTGTCCACACGGCGCTAGATTTCCCAAGATCTCATCATTACAGGAAGTTAAGGAAGTTCACGTGTCGACGCCGCCAAGTCTAGTTTGTCCCATCAGTCACGTTTTAGGCTACAACACACCTTTCTTCTTAGACATGACCACTAACTTCAGCTTCGCCTCAATGAGTACCTTCGACACAATATTGATCTTCGACCCATCCTAACCCATGTGGCAACCAAACTTCGACCTTCCAACTTTGACAATATTCAACACTTCGTAACCTTGAGAATAGCTTTAGTATAGTCTAGTACCCAATTCAACTGTTCATGGTACTCAGACTGTCCTTCTTACTATTACTGATGATCAAGGGGTCCTAGCTTGTCCATGTACTTCTTTAATCTACTTCCATTCACCATGGAAGGTAAAATTTCTCCATTCAATTTAGCTAACTGGACTGCGCCACCATCAGTAACTCTCTGCACTATGTATGCACTATGTATGCACTATGTATGGACCTTTCCAATGTGTCTTGAACTTACCTGGGAATTTCATGAATTTACTATCATATAAGAGCACAAGATCACCATTTTGGAACTGCTTCTTCTTAATGTGTCTATCATGCCATGCTTTTTCTCTAGCTTTCTGCACTTGCTACTGTAACCCTGCAATAAATCTGTCCTCTTCAAGTTCTAGTATCTTGACCAGCCTTTCTTTCATCATAGTTGGGTCATCCATCTCTGTGAAAGAAAATATTCTTAGGCTAGGAACAATGTACTCCATGGGCATGACTTCTTCTTGTTCATAAACCAACCTAAAAGGTGTATGGCCTGTCAACTTCTTGCAGGTGGTTCTATAAGCCCATAGTACTGCTGGAATTCTAATATCCCAATCATTTCTGTTAACATTGCAAACCTTCGTCAGAGCATGTTCAAGGATTTTGTTAAAGGCTTTGACAGTTCCATTTGCTTGAGGATGATAGGAAGTACTCTTCTGGTGATATACTTGAAATTCTTCAGTCAATACATCAATAGTCTTATTTAAGAAATGTGATCCTTGATCACTCATAAGAATTCTAGGACACCCAAATCTTGACAAGATGTTATCGAAGATGAACTTCACAGCTGTAGCAGCACTACATTTCTTGACTGATTGAGCTTCGGCCCAGCGAGTAAGGTAGTCAGTTGCTGTAATAATGTATCTTGCTCCAGATTTCTTCGCAGGGGGATTGATAGGTCCAAGAAAATCAATGGCCCACTTCTCAAAGGCTTGTAAAGTTACCCGTGAAACTAGAGGAATCTCATCCCTCCTGGATGGTTTGCCGGTCCTCTAACAGATGTCGCAGCTGTGGCAATACTCTCTTGCATCCTTGTGAATTGTGGGCCTCCACAATCCAGCTGTAAGAATCTTTTGTGCTGTAGCTTTTCCTATGTAATGACCTCCTACTGCTCCAGAATGTGCCTCGGCCAAAATTAATGGCTTTTCATGATCCAAGACACATCTGCGCAGTATTTCATCTGGTCCCATCTTATATAGCTGTCCTGCGATTAGGGTAAAGTCGGCTGCTCTAACCACCAGCTGCTTCTTCTGTTGTGTTGTCATTTCGGTGGGTGCAAAACCTGTAGACAAGTACTGAACAATATCTTGAAAATAGTCATCAACCATTTGGATGGCAAACAACTGGGCATCAGGAAGAGCTTCATCCAAACTAATGGGCTCTTCTCCTAACTCGAGCCTCAACAAGTGGTCAGGACCTAGGTTCAGTCTTCCAGGTTTGACTATGATCTCAAAGTCATATTCTTGAAACAGAATCAACCATCTGCATATCCTTCCACCTAGCACAGGCTTGTTAACCAAATACTTCAAAGCAGAATGGTCAGTGAACATCTTAAAATGAGATCCTAACAGACAATGTCGAAACTTCTGCAATGCATAAACCATAGCTAGACCTTCTCGTTCTGTCGTAGTATAATTATTTTCTGCTGTGGACAACTTTCTACTTGCAAAAGAAATAGGGTGATCAATATTACCATCACCTGACTAAGCCAATACTATACCCAGAGCAATGGAGGATGCATCAACATGCACATGAAACTCCTTATTCCAGTTAGGAAATACCAAGATAGGGGAAGTTACCATCTTTTCCTTCAAAATGTCTAGGATTTCTTGACACTCAGGGGTCCATTCAAACATAATATCTTTCTTCAATTTCCTTTCCATAGGGGCTGTGATCTGAGCATATCCTTTGATGAACTTCCTGTAATATCCAGTATGACCAAGTGTAGTGCAAAGTTGCTTAACAGACTTCGGAGGTGGAAAGTTCACAATAATGGATATCTTCACAGGATCCATCGTCAGTCCTTGCTTACATACAATGTGACCTAGCATAATTCCAAAAGGTGTACAAAAGATACACTTTTTCAAGTTCAAGGAAATCTGATGCTGACTACACTTGTCCAGCATAAGTCTTAAACTAGCTATATGGTCTTTTAGTAACCCAAAGACTGTCCAGTCATCAAAATAAACTTCTAAGAATTTATGTATAAATTCCTTAAATGCAGAGATGACTACTCTAGAAAACATAGCAAGTGCATTCTTCAATCCAAAAGGCATAACTGTATACTGAAAGGATCCCATTTCTGTAGCGAAGGTTGTCTTATGTCGATCTTCTGGAGCAATTCTAATATGATGGTAACCTGAAAATCCATCAATAAAAGAGTACACTTCTTGACCTCCAACATTGTCCAAAACTTCATCTGTAAAGGGGGTAGGGAAGGGATCATGTAAATAGGCATCATTCAACTTCCGCAGATCAACACAGATTCTGATTTCTCCCTTGGTCTTCTTTTCTTCCACCACCATAGGACTGACCCATTCGGATTCTTCCACAGGCTCAATGATTCCTGCAGTAAGCATCTTATCGAGCTCCATTCTAACTTTTTCTTTATACTTAGGGTTTAGCCTATAAGGGCGCTATTTCACAGGCTTCGCATCAGGTTTCAAAGGGATCTTTATCACTCCTATATCACCAAGAATACCTTTCATCTCTGAGAACTACGTTGGAAATAGGTCCTTTCAGTCTATTCTGCTAATTCTCTAGGCTGTCATCTGAATCCGTCATGCAGGAGCTATCACACTACCAATCCATGATACCTTCGGCAGCAGGATCAACATAATCTGCTTCCTTCGCTATGATATTGTAGATATGGTCCAAAACATCCTGATCTTCATCTCTGAGTGGTTCTATGTACCTTTCACCTTAAGAGGGGTCCAATGGTACTATGACTTTCAAACCTTTCCCTTTGAAAGTCATATGTCTCTTCTTAAGGTTAATGACTGCAGCATTTTCCATTGCCCATTCAATTCCTAATAAGGCTGGGTAGGGATTGTTGTCATCAATTATCTCAATAACTTCAAATTCTGTTAAGGTACTGACTCCATCAATATCTACTGGGGCACTAGGGAATCTTCCTAGGGGCATAATCTTCTGCTGATTGGCTAATCTCAACTGTATAGGGGACCATTCCAGAGTAGGTTTTCCCATTTGTTCCCAGGTCTTCTTCGTTAAGAAATTTACTTCTGAGCCTAGATCCAGGATGACATCAGTCATGTCATATTCTCCTATCTGAGCATTCAATCTCATTTCCCTGCCAGTTCTTCTGACTCTATTAACAGTTTTTTCCTTACCAGAACTTCTTTGAGGTTCGCAAGAAGCAATAACTTTCTGCAACTCATTTAAAGCATTCTGATTTCATAAGAGCTTCATACAACTCTATAAGAAGGAGGATAGTGTACTTACTTTATCCGTCGAAGCTTCTTGTGGCTGCAACTACTACTGAGGTTGTTACGCAGGTGCTACTGATGTGCTTGGGTCAGCAAAGTCTCTCTTGGCTTCCAGAAATGCCTCTTTATCTCTTTCGACATCAAATCTGGGGATTTTTTCTGGGGCCTTACGAACCCAAGCCTCACTAGGTTGTTTCTCCTTGTTCTGCACTTCCATCGTAGCGCCACTCCTGGTAACAACATTAATGGATGGGACAGGTCGTTGCTCCATAGCAATCAGCTGAATATCTTGAGTAGGGGCACTATTTCTTTCCTGAATCTTGGCAATCAGCTGCGGGCACTACTCAATCACATGGTCGACAGCTCTGCAATATCGACATGTCATAGTTGGGTTCCGACAATCTCTAGCTAGATGCCCTACCTGGTTATAGTTATAGCACACAAACTAGCCTCGTCCTCTTCCAGCCATACCACCACGACCACGACCTCCAAAAGTTCCGCGACCCGATGTATTACCACGGTAACCATATCCATCATTGCCTTGTCCATTGTTTTGTACCCAGTAGGCATCATAAGTTCATTCCCTCATGAGGTCAAAGCTGTGACACTCATCTTCGTTGTGTCCAACTGACTTACAGAACTTGCAATAGGGGTTCTTAGGGACTTGCACATACCTCTGCAGGATATAGCAGTCTTCAGGTCGATGCTAGCCAGTTGTCCTACAGATCTCACAATATAGAACACTAGGGTTGAATGGGTTTGGCGCACCAGAATTCAGGTAATTTCTGACCGCAGGACACTCTTCGTTGTCGTGACCCTCTATCCAGCATCGTGTACACCAAACCTCTTCTCGGACATCCTTTCCTTTCTTCATGTCGCGAATCTCCAGAGCCATCGCTGCCAACTATGCTTGTATTTGGGCTATACCAGAATTATCTTCGACAGGAGTGGTTTCAAGCTTCATCACAATTTCCAGAGCCTCTTGCTGGTCAGCAACCTTCTGTTGCATGAGTGGAGTCCTGATATGCGGTAGCAACGCTGCAATGAACCATTCCTTATGCTGCACTGGTCCAATAGTGAAACTGACTTGATCTAGTAGAAATTTGAACCTCTGATCAAAGTCCCACACTGATTCTCCTCATCTCTGCTGAATTTTCTTTAGTTCAGTGATACACTGTGACTCTAATTTCGGCTTCTTAAATTCCTTTATCATTGCATCTTTTATATCAGCCAAGACATGGTTCTACGTATGGAAAACTTCATGACCCAGGTCAAAGCATGGTCTCTAAAGGAAGTAACCAGCTGCGCTCTTCTTGTATCTTGATCCATAATGTTCTTAGCAGTCCACACTGCTTCACATAAGAACCAGAATTGTCCTGGATCCTTTGATCCAGTTCCTTTGAAAACAGGGAGCTTAATATCATCATTCATGTGGGCCATCGTAGATCTAGGGGGGGGGTTGGAGGGGGACTGGTAGTAGGCGGGGAAGAAATTACTGGGGTAGACTGACCTGCGACAGGAATACTCGGGCTAGGGTTACTTTCAGACTGCGATGGGTTCTCAGGGATAACAGGTCTGCGCTACGGGGTTACCGGAGGGTTTCCAACATAGGGGGTTTCTTCAGGCTCTAAGGCGGCTGGACTGACGAGGGTAGACTCGCTATTCTGACCTAGGGTATAGGACTCCAAATTTCTCTTGTACCTTCTGCCACTTCGTAGAAAACCACTTTTCTCGTCGAAGGTACTTTCACTTGCAAACATAGGTTAGTAATACTAAATCTAATAGTCTGATTCAATGAGCAATATACCTTTTTCAGCCAATAGCATTTTAATTCTCAAACTAAATGAATTCAAATACTTACCTCTTCATCCTTTGAAAAACTTCCGCTCGGCTTTGCTGAAGGACGTACTTGTTTCAATGGTGAACTCCATCACAAATGCTTCAAGGGTTCCTGTTGTCCAGAAATCAACAGCTTGGGATATCTCGTTGTTCACCCTTTTCAATATATTAATTCTTGCGGGGATCCAATCAGGAAACTGACTTTCTTGGAAGTTCGTCCTTCTCTCTGTCAACTTGGATAACCACTGGTGCAACTCTATGTCGATACTACCAAAGAAAATTTCGTAGACATCAAAAAAAACATACCTTTGTGAAAAGTCGCCCGAACTACGACGTGGATCTTTGTTCTTGTGCTCAGCAAATTTTAGATAGGTCTCTTCAATCCAGTCGCCGATTTCTTGCACTGAGTGTCTCCAAAACATAGCCCTCTAGGTATGACGTAAACCCCTCTTGAGCAGATACTGAGTTCAACTGGAAATGGAACCAATTTGTTGGGCTATAGGGCAGACCTGGGTTTTATACCATTAACTTCGCACCAACAAAAGACCCACAGTGTTGGCCCTTTCGGCAACAATCTGCGGACAGGTTGCAGTATCACCCGAAACAGCTATGGGGTGCCGCAAAACCAGGTTTCTACAAGCAAAAGAGGGATATTACTGTACCTTTATCCTTTAACAAGTTATAATCATATAATATAGAGCTTCAACATACACTTATTTAGCTTCGCAATTAGATAAACAACAGTGAATTGGTTAACCCTTATTGGGAATTCACAACGAAGTTAGTATTCAACAGTGATCTTACTTATCAGTTATATAATTATCAATGCATAAAAGAACATAACGGAACAACACAAAAGAACCACAACACAAGATATAATGTGGTTCACCCCCAGTTTAGGGGCTACATCCACAGAACTGTGTTTTATTCATATCTTTACAAAAACCATAGTTCTGATCTGCGCATTCAGCTGCAGATCCCTTCAAATCCTCAAAGCCGCGCACACAGCTACAGATCTTCTTTATCACCCAAAAACACTCTACGCACATAGCTACAGAGGTCGTCCACGCACACAGCTGGGACATAACCTTTCTTACAAAATAACCCTTAGCTTCGCATCAATTCATCTTACATCAAAAGCCTAAACTGACTTCTTTACAAGAGTGCTTATTTATACAGTGCACTTATTACAAAACCATGGGCTGAAACCATGGGCACCCCGAACCCTAAACCCTGGACTTAAAACATGGGTTGATTACAAAAAGAGGACTTTGACTTAACCCCGACACCCCTAAGACTATTTTGAGTCGTAACTCCGCTTACAAGCTTCCACAAAAACCGTGGAGTTACCAAGGTTAAGGACCGTTAAGGTGCGCGCCCCAACAGACTCATGAGAGTGGATCATCATGGAGATGAACTGAATACCCAATTGACTGAAATGATATGCAGACAAGTGCCATGTTCAAATGTAACGACAAACTACTGCCATTGTTTGCAAAATGATTCCCTTCCCATCTTCCCCATCATGATCGATAAGTGCCTCTTTTTGGTTTTACGAGTTCAAAGAAGGTAACAAACACTCGGTATTGCTTGTCTGAAGACAAGTCCAAACTCATATGTTTTACAAACCAGAGAGAGGAGGGGTTAGTTCCCAAAAACGGGTCTCTCAATGTTTAATTTAATGAGTCCAATGAAAGAAAACTCGGTATCATTCATGTTTAGAGAGTTTGAACTACCACGGAAGAAGACTCCAAAGGGTCCTTTTTCGTATGATTTAGTCCCTAAGGCTTGAAAAAGTGTGAAATCATACCTTATATAACTCTTCCAGTCATGATTGGTTGGAGCGTTCCTTTTTCATAAATAGTCCATCCGAAGCGAAAAAGAGATAACCTACCATCAGAGAGACAACTCTTCAAATGCTTTAACGAGCGTGAAGAAGACAAGATCTCTCGACAATATTTTCATATTTAAGGAGCCCGAAAAGAGTTTAAAGAAGACTCCATTAGGTCTCTTTTCATTATGAGAGATTTTACGAGCCTGAAAAGAATCAGAAACAGACTCGGACCTTTGATACTGAATTTCAAGAGCATGATCAAAGTGTCATATTAAATGCTCAATGACTTTTTCCATTTTATGGTAGTACGAAAAAGTCAAAAACGAACTCCCAAGACTTTACTGCTACTGTTCTTCTATCATGCAATGACTCAAAACAAGTGTTAAATGCCCCAATAACTAACATTAAGGGATTACGACAAATAAACTTCTAATAATAAGCGATTTTAAATCGAAACTATAACATGTCAAACCAAAAAAATTGTATAAAAGTCATGTAAATAGTGAAAAATCAAATCATTTTACCATTTACCCATAGTGGAGAGCGTTTGAAGCACTTTCCTAGTCAGATCTTCAGTTGATGATATTGGGAGTTTTCACCGTCGGATTCGAGCACCGTGAGTTCCAGGTAACAGTTAAGACCCTACTCTTCCTTTTCATAGTCTCAATTTTGATTTTGGATGGTGTTTTGGGCTTGTATGGCAAGCCCTAAAACCATGGGAATGGGAATCGTGCTTACCCCTTGTAGGATACACGGCACCTCACTAGAACCGCGCCAAAAACAAAGCGCACAGGCGGTGCCACTGCCTGTCTTCAATAGCGTACAGGCAGTGTCCGCTATGAAGATGTAAAATTGTTAACACAAGCAAAAATAGATCATTTCTTTGGATTTAAATGATTAAGAATGATTCTAATAGGTGTTATGATTGTTTTTGGTAGGCTCTTGGTGATAAAAATGGTGATATGGAAGGAAAGACAACATGATAATGATGACACTTTTGCCGAAAGGAATGTGGGATGCATAGCCGGATTACGAGACTGTGGACTCCTAAAATTCTTTCGGACTCCTAGTATGGTATCACATGAGCAGTTGCTTGAGCATATACTCTGGATGTGGAAATCTGGAGCAACAACACTTTGAGGTTGGTGCTCATATTCTGACAGTAGAGGTAGAGGAAATATACTTCTTGACTGGACTTTCGAGACAAGGTGCCGCCATCACGCTGACAGGTTCCCGAGGAGGGGATATTACCACACAAGAGTTGATAAACCGCCACTGTATCCTAAGGACGAGGACATCAGGGAAGAAGATCCCCATAAAGGCAGTGATGGATATACCTCTATGGACTATCTTATTTACGATGTAGAGAGTGGCAGGAAGCCAAGGAGTGCACCAAGCTTCTAGGGCACACATGCTATATGCCATAGAGGCCATGGCACCTACAGTATTCAGCTGGGCGAAATCCCTACTTATGATATTCCAGGACTAGCTGACTAAGTGTCAAAAGGGGGAACTGAAGAGTTCGGTTTTGGTTCCATTCTAGCATGCTTCTTCTTCAAGTGGGTACCACAGATGAGACCCCAAGTGGTCTTCACAGAGCTGAGAGCACGTGACCCTCGTATGCAGAGGTGGGTCCAGATTATGGCCCGTACTAGAGTGGGTAGGGGAAGGTGAAGTTCGGTGACCCATTCTTCAGATGGATCAGAGATCAAATCCTCATGGTGAAGGATTATGCTTATGCAGGTATGAACTTCAGCGAAGACCCTGACCTACCGCTCCCACCTAGTGGACAGTAGGGTGACATCGGTAAGAAGCAAGAAACCCTAAATTGGAAATAATGTTTTTATGTTTTTTAATTTTTTATATTTTTTATGTTTAGTAATGGGACCTGAACATTTTCATGCAGTTGTTGGAGCAGCACGACCTGGGGGAGCTTCCCCATTGGCTAGATGAGTTGGATCCTGCTTTGTACCGCAGGGCGATGATGTGACCAGGGAGTTAGAGGAAAACCTGGAGAGGTTGACCTTAGACATCCCTGACGCTTCCATTGATGACCTCCCTCTGAGGTATCAGAGACCTACAGTGGGAGTACCGGGTCGGTTTAGTAGACTGTTACATAGAGTATCCTGATTAGTGATGTGCTACCATGAGCATCACTAGACAGTGTATGCATGATGTATCTACTAAAAGCTGATATCTTCAAGATTTTGTATGGTGATTTTTTCCTGAAATCCTACGTGCTTCAGATGAGGTCTCGTGACCTATTTTTGTAAACATGTTCATATATATATATATATATACATACTTTTACCTGGTGTTTATATGTCTCAAATGGTGGATGTATTTTACATGATTTTTATATGTCTTTAATTGTTTATTTATTATGAACCATGTTTGATTTTAACATCATGAATGGGCAATATGCCAATCTAGGATGTAATTAGCTAATGAGTCAGTAACTACATTATGTTCCCTAGGGATATGCCTATAAGTAATGGTTTCAAATGACCTTTCTAACAAGCGTACCCTCCAAAAGAGGTGGAGAAGTACAGGATTTATAATGGTATAAACATGGTTTAGATGAAAAACCACGAGTTGTGAGTCCATCAAGACTACCAGATTGCGAACATCTTGGAAGGCAGCTTCAGCAAGAAGACCTATGACTGCTCAATACTCAGTGATGTTGTTGGTAGTGGTACCAATACAAACTGCTCTTGAACTGATCAAATCTTCAGCCAGAGAATAGAGGACCCAAGCAGCTAAGGCAAGATTCAAGGTGTGGCGGCAAGCACCATCAGTGAAGCCGTAGAATCCATCTGCTTTGCAAGACCAAAACATGGTATAAATAGATGCAAACACTAAACTCAAAACCATATTGAAAATACTAAAAGCACACTGAAAGTCAAGCAATATACATATATACAAGATACTATCCAAGAAATACCTAGGCATAGTACCTCTTCAGGTACAACCCATTGTGAGGTTTCCCTAAAGGGATTCCATCGTAGTCAACGAGCTCATAGGCCCCTTTCTCTAAAACTTTCGAAATGACTAAAGGACCGTACCTCATGGACTCGAACTTTCATTTCCCTAGTTTGGCGTATCTCCGGTCGTAAGTCAAAACTAGGTCACCTTCATTAAAAGCATGAGGTTGGATGGATTTATCATACTGTGCCTTGATGTGTTTCTTATGTGCCTCATTATCCAAGGCAGCATCTCTCTGATTCTCATCAAGGTTGTTCAAATACAAAAATATCTCTTCCTCTATGGAAGTGTCTGGGACAAGTTCGACGACAAGTTGTAAGGATGGAATTTGACATTGAATTGGTAAGACAGCTTCGAGTCCATAGACAAGTTGGAAAGGTGTGAAACCAGTAGTTGTTTTCACTGAAGTCATGTAAGCCCAAAGAGCGGATAAAATAATGTGGTGCCAGTTGGATTTTTGATCTCCAACGATCCGACAAAGCATAGTTTTCACAACTTTGTTAATGGCATCTACCTAACCATTAGCTTGTGGATAATATGTTGTAGAGTTTTCATGGAGAAAACCTAGCTTGGTACTCAGTTCCTTCATCATTTGATCATAGAAATATGATCTGCGATCAGTAACTATCATGAGGCTATTAATAAATTCCCACCTTGTCAACATTTTTATCCCAAAAAGCGCTCACATCCCGCTCCGCTACACCCCATCATTGTCGTTGTCCCATTTTCCAAATGGGGGATTGATTATATGCATTGTAAGCCTACCTTAGCCAGGAGGCATGGTTCATCATCGTAGCCGTTGACTATTTTACAAAATGGGCTAAGGCCATGCCTACATATGTGGAAGATGGTAAGACTACCACTCTCTTCCTGTTCAATCATATCATAGCTAGATTTGGAGTCAGTAGTGCTTATCAGGAATAGAAATTCATCGAGAAATGAATCACTGGGTTCAGATTCCATCACAGCACAGGGAAGATCACACATGAGCTCAGCAAAGACCAAGGATTTCTTTGATGTGGCTTTGGAAAATTTTAGTTCAAACTTTTGTAGTATGACTATCCATCGGGAGTACTTGCCCCCGAGCACCTGATGAGTCTCGATGTAGTATATAAGGTTCTAGTCTGCCAATACAGTGGTTGTGTGGAGCAAGATGTAGTGACAAAAGTTTTGTACAGCAATGACCGTGGCCAATGCTAACTTCTCCATGCATGAATATCAGGTTTCAGAATCCATAAGATTCTTACTAGCATAGTAAATCACGTGCTCCTGACCATTGGGATTTTCTTGCACCAAATCCATAGCGATGGTAGTAGCGGAGGCAGGAAGATACAAGATAAATTCTTTTAAATAATTTGGGGGGTCTATCATGGGTGAATGAGTTAGAGCGTGTTTGAGATTATCAAAGGTGCATTGGGCTTGGTCATCCTAGAAGAACAGAGTGTCCTTCTTGAGGAAATGCATATAACCGTGCATTTTCTCTGCAAAATTAAACATGAAACGACGGAGGAAGTTTACCTTCCCTTGAAAACTTTGAATTTCAAGAAGATTGGTTGGGGCTGGTAGAGTTAAAATGGTGGCGATTTTCAAACAGTCTATCTAGATGCCATCCTTAGAGACCACAAAACCTAACAGATGTCCTGTCTCAACACAAAAAACTCATTTATATGGATTGAGCCGTATATTATAATGACGACATCTCAAGAAAATATCTCTAAGATGACCAGGGTGGTCCTTCCATTGTTGTGAATGGGCAGGGAGGTCATCAAGGTATGGTTTAATAATATGTTTAATATCGTGAAACACAAAGGACATCGCACGCTGGAAAGTGGTCCAACATTTTTCAAGCCAAAAGGTAACTTCCTATACGCAAAGGTTCCCCATGGGAAAATCAATGTCATCTTGTGCTGATCAATGGGTAATATCTCAATCTGATTATAGCCATAAAATCCATCCATAAATGAGAAGATGACACTTCCATCACAGTTATCGATAATCTGATCGATATGTGGATTAGGAAATTTGTCCTTGGGACAAGCTTTATTCAAGTCTCTAAAATCGATACAGACTCTAATGGTGCCCTTCTTTTTATTGACAGGGACAACGTTTGATACCCATTTTTCCAGGGGTACGAGATAAATAAACCCAGCTTTGAGAAGTTTCTCTATCTCAACTTTAATAGCTGCATCCTTCCATGGATCGACTTGACTTAGTTTTTGCCTAACAGGTTTAGCCGTGGGATAGGTTTTAATTCCATGGACCACAATGGATGGATCTATCCCTGGAATTTCTTCATAAGACCAAGCAAAAATATCATGAAATTCTTTGAAAATCGCCTTGTATGCTTCAGATTCGTCTGCCGAGTAGTTCTGCCCAACGTGAACATGCTCGATGGTACCAGGCTTAGCTGATATGTCAATTGGATTTTTCTGATTAATGTTGCAAAGGTTTCCTTCAGAATCTGTGTCTTGCAACAATATGGGACTTTGAGGTTCTTTGACAATATTAGTGGAAAACAAGGATGCAAAATCATGGTTAACTGATTTTTAAAAAAAATTAAACTTCAAATGCAAAATTAATAAATTAAAAAACAGCACTAATTCAAATGAAATAAAAAAATTAAACTAATATAAACTAAAAATATTTAATATATATATATATATATATATATATATTCCTAAAAATATATTTTTTTTAAAAGTGGTTCACCATGGAAGCCCGATTTTACACCATGGCTACATCCACTTGGGAAAATATCTTATACTCGCTAGGAAAGTATACATGAACTTGGGCATCATTAATTCTGATAAACGGCTCACCAGCCTAATATTTCATTACATAATCTCCAATAGAGATACGCACATTGCGACAGTTTCCTTTGCAATGTAAGGTGCCCCCATTGGTAATCATGACTTGAAAGTTGGAGCAAGGATGAAAAAATAGTCAGCTTGTTTGGATATCTGAGGGTCAATGAAGTTATGGGTGCTACCAAAATCAATGAGTATTGTAAAAGGGATCTTCTTGAAGAAACCCTTGACCCACATGGTTTGTGGGGTGGTGACATCAGATAATGCATGGAGAGATATATTTGGGTAGTCGTTATGAGAAGAAGGGTTAACAAGCGACTGTTGAATATTGACCTGGTCATCTACTAGATCTTGAATAGCTTCACAAATTTCAAGTGTAGGAGGAGAAGCGACGTCCAAGAGAATATTTTTCTCAACACATTGATGTCCCCGGGTGAATTTCTCATCACAATTATAACAAATCCATTTTTCCCTATGTTCCTGCTTCTCGACTTCAAACAAATTCTTGATAGGAGTGGTTCTAGGTGTTCGAGGGATTGGAGGTCTTTGGGCAACCATATTTCTGAATGGAACAAAAGTGGATTTGGAGTGTTGTTGAGCCCTGATCTTGTCCTCCGCCAACTTAGCCAACCCTAGGGATTCCATCATTGTGTTGGGACAGATCATATTAACCTCAGATCAGATTGTATCCATCAAACCACTGATAAAACAACTCGTATAGAATGCATCAGACAATCCTTCTGTGTGATTGACTAATTTCTCAAATTCTATCTCATACTCTCTTGTAGTGCCAGTCTAGCGAAGATTAGTGAGTTCTCATGTGAAGTCATCAAAACCACTAGGGCCAAATCATTGTAAAAGAAGTTAGAAAAAATATGGCCAATGTGGCTCTTCGAGATCCTTGATGTACCAACCAAACCATTGAAGGGATTCATGTTACAAATGAAAGGAAACAAGTGGGAATTCATTGACATCAAAAGTGTTATGCATATTGAAATATTGTTTTTCCCTGTAAATCCATCCAATCGAATCATCACCATTGAAGTGAGGAAAATCAAGCTTCGACCCACAAAAGTCTCTAGAGGAAGAGAACCTGGTGTCTGCAGAAGACTTAGTCTATCAGTGGTTGCTCATGGGTGAATGCTGAAGATGGGGGTTGAGAATTTTTTGATCCAGATCTTTGAGTTTGGTCTTGATGGTGGTAAGTTCTTCTTTCATTTGTTTATTTGCTCCTGCGTGGGTGACAACCATAAGTAATTTTTTTTTAGGGAAATGGGTAGAAAAACAAAAAAGAAAAGGGTTTTAGGAAAGGAAAATTTTGAGTTGGGAAAAATGCGGGTGGGTAATTGGAGTTTGACTGGGTTTTGGACACTTTCTAAGGGATAAGGAAGCGAAAAATGTGAATTTCAGAAGCGGGGTGAAAGAATGAGAAAATTTGTCAAAGAGGGACAAGAAATCATAAATGGGAAACGAACACAATGGCAAAATTTGAAGGCGATTGGGTGACAATCGAAAAAGTTATGGAAAACCCTAAAAATAGACAATTGTGGAATTTCAAGCTTCAAGAAGTGGAATTTGGGATAAGGTCCTCAAGGCAGGAAATATGAAGAATGGGAATATGGGGGTTACAGTGAATTTTCAAGGTAAATGGAGCTAAATCAAAGAATATATGGATCTAAATCAAGGTATTTTTTTTTCCGATTCGGTGGAAATGATCTGTGGCGGTTCTGGAAATCTGTGCTTTATCAACTGGAAATGGAGGAAATGATTTGTGACAATTCTATAAATATGTGCTTTATCAACTGGAAATGGAGGAAATGATTTGTGACAATTCTATAAATATGCGCTTTATCAACAGGAAATGGATATGGACCCTAGGTATGTTTGTCTTCCTAAAGGTTCAAGGGATTCACTCGGTTACCAATGATGTCTAACGACTTGCGTATTGGGGCAGTACCCCTCACTCCATGACTCAGGTAAAATTGATAGCTGCTTTGCCACAAACGATAGCTCTTCGTTTACCTCATGGGTGGAACTAGTCAATCAGGTAGGGGTCCTTTCCATTTTCACTTGGCATGTCCTCTCAATGGCCAACTACTTCAGGGTTCCTGTGGTACTCTTCACAATGAGTTTTAGGGCTATGCCCAAGTACTTCCCATAGTTAAGCGGATAGGGTTTATTCCATGATTTGAATGAATAATAATGATGCAAAGAAGAATAACTATTGCAATAATCATAGCGCCAGAAAGAAAGAAAAAATTAGCACAAACTCTACCCAACACCCAAAAAACCCATAAATAGAGTTAGGGTTTTGAGACGAATTTTTTTTAAATGAGTATAACCCAATCAATAATGTTGAGATTCTCCATTATAACCTGGTTTTGGAACTGGAATAGCCACTCTAGATCAATCTATGTGATCGGAACAGAAATCTGGGCACCCAGTCAAATGGTTTTTGATGTGCAATTTCCGCGGTCGTCACCGAAATTCTAAAAAAAAATTGATTTTAAATCAATGATATCTCCACTTTTGGAACTCCAAATGAGATGATTTTTTTTTAAATACGTATTTTTTCAAGAGGAATTTCGATATGCAACTTGTTTCTTTTGAATCTGCACAAGAATTTTCAGAAATTGATCTGAAAGTTGTCGCCCATTTTTGTCCTCTCTTTTTTTGGCCAAAACTAAGAGAGAGAAAAAATTCCCACTTGTGCCAAGGAAAGTGCTCTGATACTAGATGTGAGGAACCTGCTACAATAAACAATGAGAATGCATGATATAATAGAAATAACACAGCATGAGAGATATTTTATTGATCACAGGACACTTCCAGGGGGCAATCTCCTTTGAGCAAGCTCAATACAAATAACTCTTGGATACCTTCATTCACCTCAACACTCACTTATATACTAGGCCTAATATAAACAACCATTAGTCCCATGAATTTGGGATAATACAACATACTAAGGGGACGAATTACAAAGCATATGCGTCCAACAAAATATACTAACGAAATAAAGAGGAGGGTTGACATAGGTTATTAACATACTGATGACTTAGTTAACAAGATAACTTAAGTGTCATCAGTGCTTCACTTTTAGTGGCATTCATGCACACTTTATATTATTAACTTTTACATGGAACTCGTTAGTTAACTAATGCATGTTGATTGATGAATATTAAGCTCTTCTTTACTTAACTGATTACATTCATTAATAGTTCAATTGGTGCTTTGATTAATGCATTGATTTAGGCATTCATATTGTACTGAAGCTTTATAACTTAAGTTCACTCAAAAATTTGCATGGGAAATTCGAATTCTCTTTTTTTATGATTTATCTCATTATCATTAAATAATTAATGCATGGTTCATATGTGTATTATTTGTCCATATTATCATATCATACTCAGAAAAATTATTCCATAGACATAGATGATCATATACATGACCCTGGGCCATATAGTCATATGCTAAAGTAACTCACTCTAGAGATAGTTAAGCCCTAAAGGAGACTTATAACACTTAGTGACCATGACTAGCAATATATAACACAGTATTTCCACTTTACCAAGTAAAGTTTGCAACCTCAATAAATGAGGATATTGGTAGGACTTGATTTAGTCAGAAGTCTACAATCTCTATACTGCTCACAAGCTCATCTCCATAACTGGAGCTCCATCTCATAGGGTATCTTGTATGAGAATACTTGACTTGATATTACTCACAAGTCTAGTCTTGATATTACTCATAAGACTTAGCTTGATATTACTCACAAACTCTACAATACAATATCACCACCTCAATCATATGAGGATACTTAGGACTTGGTGTGACTCACAAGTCCAACTTGGTATGACTCACAAGTACGACTTGATATTACTCACAAGTCTGGAGAATGACTCCTGATGTTGTACAATCAACAATTTTAACACGTAAACATGTATCTTTCCAATGAAGTTTCCCAAGCAACCAACTATGGAAGAGCTATGTTCCACCCAACCATAGGCACTCTATACAATACTTTATCTCTCTACTAAGAGGCCACCCCTGAGTTGGGATATGTATCCACTAAGGAGGAATTAGATAGAATCACTCACAAGCACACCTAGTCGATTCTCTAGCTAATCCAACATACCAAATGGGTTTGTCAAGCATGAGCAAAGACATAAGATTACAATGCTAAGTCAATGATCTCCCACTGAGCTTCAGGCATCTCAATTGATCTTATTTGGCCTTGGCACTCACAATACCTACCATACCCAACACAAGGAAGGCCCCCTTCTCTGTTATATAGTTCTTCGGTCGTCCATTCCCTCCAGTGATATTTAGGATGAGCATAGAAATGACCAAGCTGCTATACCACATAAATATCTACCATTACACTGGATTTATCAAGAATTCCCAAGTTCCTTATCTCCATTCACTTCCTATTCATTCTCTGGTCTATTGATTATGAATTTCCCTACAAAATTCAATTTCCTAGGCTCACAAACTACGACTCTACCTATTTTTGGACTTTTGTCACCCTCAAATTCTCCCCAAGGTTGATGTGTATGGATCCTCCACTAGATTTCACAACCCACATGAAATTTTGAGCACTTTGGACACTTTAAAACATGGATTTTGTATGGCTACAAATTTTGTTATTTTTCACTGTTGGGAATACATAGCTTCCTAAACAATTATGAGTTCCCTTACCCAACCATGGAATGGGAATGGAGGGAAAATAGATTCCCATGAATGCAATTGACTTCTTGGTGTATAAAATTGAGCCCATAGTCAACCATACTAATTTTTGGGCTCATCCCATGCTCCATTAAATTTATGAGTTGATTTCCCATTAGTCTTCTTACAACATAATTAAAGATCAACAATGAAGTCCACTTGGGTGTTTGCTTACCATTTATGGCACAAGGGTTCTCAAGATGACACTTGGAATTAAATTTAATCTCGCACAACCCCTCTCCTCTCCCTAGTGAATAAACATAACCCCTCATTTTAGTTGCTTCCATAGCTAGCTCTTAGACTTCTATTTGCATTATGAATATTTACATTATTTTTACATTTTTCCATTGATGACTAGAACATGTCCACAAAATATAAAATACTTTTCTTTATAATCCATACATTCACTAGCAGGGCCTTGGGCTTGAGCTCCACACTAGGAATCATACATCACATATGTACAATATTTACATATCAAGCCAAAACATTTTAGGGGTCAAAATGGTGGTATTACACCATATACATTGTATAGTTGTACACTAGTTAAAGTTACAACTAAAGGCTCTTTTGCAATGCACATTTTTTCTATTTACTAGAATTATTGTTAATTTGTATACCATTTGTAGTTGAGTTAACATTAGAATGTGTATTACCCCCTCGTTGAGAGAAAATGTGTTAATGCCACAGTCATGACACATTGCCTCAAGTGTGTTAAGAAGTGCTCATCATGACTTTCCTCCTCTGACCAAGGCACACTTGGTCCCTAATTTCTCTTATGTAGTCAACAAGCAAAACCCCTTATAAATTCCATGGCACAATGTTCTTGGTGGGTGTTTGTCATCGCTGTTGATTGGGTCATAGTTCATAATTGAGGTTGTTAGCTAGTTCCCATGTGGCCTTCGAGGAGATTCCTTGAAACATATACAACATTTGGTGAAAAATAATTACACTTGCCAAGTCCGTTAGTTTGTATGCACCTTTCAACATCGTGTGTAGTTTACAACTCACATGACACACACATCTACAACACCCTTGGATGGGTGCATCAACGCAAGTTACATTATTATTAAGATTTTTGAAAATACAAATATCTAACTAAAGGATTAATTAACTTTTTTCCAATTAAAGATATGAAGCATAACTTTTTAAAGTTGTATTAGTGTATAGAACTTTGAGAACACAACAACATAGGTGAAATAATGAGATTCTATATGTCCATAAGCACTATGCATGCCAATTCCTTTAGTTTGCATGCGCATTTAAATATTGTGTATAGTTTACAATTCGCATGATATACATATCTAAAACACCATTGGTTGGGTACACCAATGCCAATCGCATTATTTTATTTTTTTAAATAAAAATCTAAATAAAATATTAATTAAGCTTGTCCAATTAAAAATATGAAGCATACAATTCTTTTAAAGTTGTATTATAGTATAGAATTTTGCGAACACAACATGATATGGGTGAAGTAATGAGATTTGGTATATATATGTTGAAGTTTCTTCATAATATTGTGGCATTTTTTTAAGAAGTTAATATGAGTAATAATAATATAATTTATTGCATAAAATAATATAGTTTATAGAATTTAACGTGAATTATTATTTATCAAAATAATTTTGAAATGTATAGCTATAGATATTTGGTGCATTGCCTCACATGTGTTAATATTAATTTAGTGATTTCCATTTTGATTTATTTATTTCAACATAAACAATTAAATTAGTATTATAAAATTAGTTATAATTATATTTAACAACTATTTAATACAAAATTGCAAGAGTTTTGGATATATACAATCCACTAAAAGTATTCTTTCCTTCTTACTATTCATGTCAAATATATTCTAAAGCTGTTATTTCCTATATGGAAGTATATAGCTTAACAAACTATTATATAAGAACTAGAAGTTACAAAACATAAATAATTACCATTAATAAATTATAATAGCATGACCTTTGGGGCAGTTTTTGCTATAGTTTTTTGTTTGTTTGTTTGTTTTTTAATTGTTTCTATTTATTGTTGTGCTTTCTCCCTTGACCTTGACTTCCTTACTTGGAAGGTAGGTTGCTTCTTTAGTGCATTCCTTGACTTCGTTAAAGACCACAAGGGTGAGCCCAATGAGCATGCAAGATAAGGGTGGAGGAGAGGCTTCCTCAATAGGAATATTGAATTGTGTCAAGAGCATGTCGACCCTAATGCCAATAGGTTGTGGAGGTTCGACCTCTAGTTTGAAATGTCTTTGTGGGTGTGAATGAATAAATACCTTGATTATGTCATGGCTTTGTTCTTCTCTTGATGCTCTATCATCCAATTCTTATACCAATCATCTAACCAACGCTATCATTTCATAGACATAATCCTTACAACTTCTTTAGTTCTTCTAGTTCAATCTCACATCTATTGATCCCTCTTTTAACCTAAAGAAAGATGTAGGTTACATAACAACTATGAACGCAATGGTAACTACTAGTGTGTTTATATTCTAGGATCCATTAATTAGGGAGATATGTAGGATCCTTGGATCATCAATTATGCTTGCCCTTTGAACTAAATAAGAAGAAGACTTAGCTCCTAACTAAAACCATCGACTCACTTCCAACTAGTAGAGTGACAACCCACATGCATACAAATGGATCATATCTCAAGCCTTTATGATATCAAAAGATGGTACACTGATTGGTATTGAATGTGTAAAATGTATTTCCCTTATGTTTTTGGCTAGCATGGACTTTCACTTGTAGGTAGTGCGATGCCTCAAACTTCGAATGGGGATGTTGATGGGATTGACTTGTAGATTATGTCTCCATATCCTTGTTTTAAGGTGCCTTCATTTCCATAAATACAATTATTGGCTTGAATAACTACCTTTGTTTTGTGATCACTGCACTTGATAGAACTCTATGCTTGCAAAACTTTTGACTATGTGAGAATGCTCTAATAATGATGGAAGAATCTTCAACATGATGCTTTTGTCTTTCAACATAAAAAGATCTTTATATACTACATTCATTCTTTCCTTTTTGAAAGTTATTCCCCTAATCCAAATATGCTCTTTGAATGATCCCTTGACTTACCATTCCTAATTAAATTAATAATATAGATCTAATTTGAAACATTTTAAAATTTATAAATATTTTAATTAAAGAAAAATAATTAATTAATTATCTTTGAAAGTGAAACAAAATTTAATACATGGCCATTAAGATTTGATTCATATTTTGGAGTGTGGGAAATGTAAATATTTTAAAAGTAGATACAAAGGTAAAGGAGTTGTTTTGTTTGTTTAAAGAGCAATACAAAAGTGAAATGAATCATTTTAAAATGACAAGAAACAATAAAGAAGATAAATATCGAGTGGTGTTTTGTTTTTAAGGTTAGTTATAACTTTTTATGTAGTGAATATTTTTAAATATTAATTGATATAATAAAGAAGATAAATATCTAGTGGTGTTTTGTTTTTTTAGGTTAGTTATAACTTTTATGTAGTGAATATTTTTAAATATTAATTGATATATATTTTATTCTTTTATTTGATTTGTTTTTTATAATTTTTACAATAAAGTAATTGTAGTTGAACATATAGTTTGAATATTTATAATGTTTATTAATAATTTATATAGGTGGTGTATATATATTAATTAATTATTTGATTTTTATTGAATTTATTTATTTATTTTAATGATTTGTTATTGGGATTGTACTTTTGATATTTTAAATTGATTTGCATATTTTAGAGGTTTTTAAAATTATAGGTTTAAATTGAATGTTTAATATATTGATATAAAAATACTTTATAAAAAATAAAAAAATGTTATTAAATAAAGATATTTTAGTTAATACTGACCACATGCTACGTTTTCCTTTTGACTCCGGATAGTCTTGGCGCGCTTCATGCTCGGCCACTACGAAAATGGGCGTTCAGACATCAGAAAAGGTTTGGCGTGTATTGCTATCTCTGCGTGCTTTCCATTGCGGTTCTCCACAATTTCTGCAGGACTAACTCATCCCCTCACCTGCGGTCTGAGTCCGACTCTAACTCATCGCAATTTATGTGTCTATTTATATCTCTGAATAGCATCGGATCACTCATCTCCTTCCCTGCAGTCTGAGTCTTAACTCATCCCCAATCTTTCACATCTCCTATTGCCAATGGCTGCATCCTCCTCTACCGCTGCCTCCACCTCCTCTGATCCTAACAGCAACAACTCCTCCTTTGATGTGTTTATTAGCCATCATGGTGGCGATACCAAGAAAACCTTCGCGAGCCATCTCTACCACCGTCTTCATTCTTACGGACTCAAGGTCTTTCTGGATCAGCCGGAACTGCAAAGAGGAGACGATTTCGCCCCTCAAATAAGAGGGGCTATTCGAGCAGCCTCTGTCAACGTAGCCATTTTATCTCAGAGATACGCTGAGTCGGAGTGGTGCCTAAATGAGCTCCTATGGATGTGTACTGAGTCAAAGGCTCCCATAATTCCAGTGTTTTACCACGTGAAACCTGCTGAGCTTAGGTGGACACAGGGGGGCAAGGACGGAGTGTATGCTCAAGCTCTGCGTAAACTTGAACAAAAGACGACGGATGATCCTCAAACTCAGGGAGAGAATTCGGCACTAGGCTCCACAGGTATTACAAATTGGAGAAACGCTCTTTCTATTCAATATTGGAGAAACGTTCTTTCTGTTGCATGGAGAAACGCTCTTTCTATTCAATATTGGAGAAACGCTCTTTCTATTCAACGTCGGAGAAATGCTCCTCGAGCTCATCAGAAGACGTTGCGATACAACCCAGCGACTGTTCAGCAGTGGAGAAACACTCTTAAGAAGGTTTTCAAATAAGCGGCTTCGAGCTAAGTGAGTGTAACGGGTAAGTAGTCAAACTCCCCTTATTTGTATTACCTTGTGTTCAATAGATATACAAAGGCTTCTGTTTCTAACTAGTTATATGTATTTCTATTTGAATAACCAGCGACGAGGGAATATTGCTAAAAAAATGTAATTGAAAGTGTCTTGACATATGTGAAGAAACCATTGGATGTGGCCAAATATCCAACAGGTTTAGATGAAAAGAAGAGTTTGAAAATAAAGTCTTATTGCCACATCTGCAAAGTGTAAGTAAACCTCATATCCTGGGGATTGTTGGGTTGGGTGGAGCTGGAAAGACAACACTGGCAAAAGAACTCTTCAATAAAAAGAGTTCACAATACAGTAGAAGTTGTTTTTTAGATGATGTAAGAGAAAATGTAAATAAAGGCTCTTTACTTTCATTGCAGTGCAGTCTTCTTAAGCAGTTGAATGGAACAGATTTGCAATTATCCAGTAAGTATGAAGCTATAGCAATGCTTAAAAAGCATCTCCCCTCTCAGGAGATTTTATTAATTTTAGATGACGTAGATAAGGTGGATCAGGCTGATGCACTTGTGCCAAATCAAAATTCCATCTACTAAAATAGCTTAATATTGATTACATGTCGAGATAGGGATGTTCTCACAAGATCAGGAGTAGAAGAATCATCCATTTATAAGTTAAACGGGATTAATGAACAACACTCCCGGGAGCTCTTCTGCTGGCATGCCTTCAGGCGGTCATATCCACCCCCAGAATTTGAAGATTTGAGTGAGAAGTTTGTGAACGCTTGTAATGGATTGCCTCTGTCTTTTTTAAAAGTGTTCGGGGCACTTCTCTGTGGAAACATTGACATGTCTTTTTGGCATCAGCAATTGGACAAACTTCTCAAAACACTTCCCAGTGAGATACAAGAAAGGCTTCGAATTAGTTACGAAGCCCTCGAGAGCGACGAAAAACAGATGTTTTTAGATATTGCATGTTTTTTCTTAGGAGAAAATAGGGATACGGCCATCACAATATGGAATGGCTCAGGTTGGGGTGGCGAGCTGGGGTTTCAAACTCTACAAAACAAGTGTCTGGTCGAAGTGGTCGAAGAGGTGGGATGGAACCGATCATGGAGTAAAATACGTATGCATGACCATCTAAGAGACTTGGGAAGAGCTGAAGCCCGTGTCTCCCAGCCGCTTCGGTTTTGGCGAGTAGATGATTTGTTGCAGAAATCGTCTGTAAGTAGTCAATCATTTAGTAAATAGTCAATTTTGTAGTTCATTATTTTGTAATAATAAACATTTTTGGATGATGGACAGGTAATTACCGTGCGCGGAATTAGAATGGTTCTTGATAACGAGGAGGAATTTGATGATGAGGAATTTGACCGTATACAACTGAGGAGGTTGCAAATTGTAGATACCGAAGGTATTCTCTTGGAACGCATTCTCAAGAGCGTGAAGTCCCCAGATCTCCTATCGCTCTGGTGGAGACAGTGTCCATACTCCTCCCTGCCTTCCTGGATTCCAATGAAAAAGTTAAGGGTTCTGCGAGTGTCTGGGAGCACATTACAAACACTC
>LPNX010566435.1:238683-253255 GCA_001517045.1 Pseudotsuga menziesii | reverse complement strand
CTTTGAGGCACTTGTCGGCACAGAGATGCGTGAAGCTGAAGAGCATACCGGGATTGGAGCACGCCACAAAGCTTCAAAACTTATATGTTGAAGGGTGCACCCAGTTAGAAGAGCTGCCGAACATGGAATCATTGGAAGTGTTGTGGGCAGGGGGATGCGTGAAGCTGAAGAGCATACCGGGATTGGAGCACGCCACAAAGCTTCAAAACTTATATGTTACAGGGTGCACCGAGTTAGAAGAGCTGCCAAATATGGAAACATTGGTATCTTTGGAACTGTTGTGGGCAGGGGGATGCTTGAAGCTGAAGAACATACCGGGATTGGAGCACGCCACAAAGCTTCAAAACTTATATGTTCACGGGTGCACCGAGTTAGAAGAGCTGCCAAACATGGAATCATTGGTATCTTTGGAAGTGTTGTGGGCAGGGGGATGGGTGAAGCTGAAGAACATAAGGGGGTTGGAGCACGCGACAAAGCTTCGAGAGCTAAATGTTAGCGGGTGCTGGGAGTTAGAAGAGGTGGAAGGTGTTGAAGATTGTAGGTGATTGGAGAAGCTTGATGTCTCCAGATGTCCCAAATTACATGGGAGTTAGAAGAGGTGGAAGGTGTTGAAGATTGTAGGTGATTGGAGAAGCTTGATGTCTCCAGATGTCCCAAATTACAGTGTCCAACGTGGGAGTAGTGGAAAGCTAAAGCAGAAGGGGCAGTTGCGGCCGTTCACAATAAGGTTTATTTTTATTTTATTTTTATTGTGTCATGCACTCTACACATATTGTAATTTCTAACCCGTGTTTTCATATTGAATCAGATTATAGTTGAACTTACTAACTGTGATTAATTTAATTTAAATTATTAAAAAAAACGATTTATATAGTTTCTTATTAGTTGTGGCTGCCCGCTATTTCTGGCGCGCTATCGTGATCGCCTTTAAGATGATGATCACGCAATGGAAATTTTTGTCGATGAAATCAAATTAAATTAAATTTAAATATTTTAATAAATATACATATTTTTATAATTTTTATCAGATAAATTTTTTTAATAATTTTAATTTTTTTTATTTCAAAATTGTTTATTAAATATTTATTAATTTAAACAAATTTTTTAATATACACAAAATGTTTATATAATCTAAATGTTTATATAAATAAACTTTTTCTCAATTTTAACTTTTCTCAACAAAATTAACCTAATTTTACTTTATTATCTTTAATTTCATCAATATTCACATAAAAGATAACAACATTAGCGCTTTGTAACTAGCTCTTGTTATATAAATTTAAATTAAAACAACACTATTGAAACGAAGATAGAACATGGGTCACGAATAGCCATTTATCTCATCATCACTTTTTGAATGTTTTTTTGTTTTAAATATTTAATTAAATTAATTTTTAAAAAAGAGTTTTGTTTACTTGTATTCTCTAAATTCAAAGTTAAGTTTAAGTTTTTATATTTAACCATTGGATCTAGAAAACATCAAGAGGGATTTAATTTTTTAAGTTTTCATAAAAAATTACACCTCAAACATTTTGATACCTTTAGTGTTTGGTAAATCTGGGTTTAATATGAATATTTTAATTACTTTTCATTGGGTTTTTTTATTATTTGATAAATTAGGCTACATACTATTCTCTCTATATATTTTTTTTTTGTTTTAGGAGATTGTTGGTGTAGTGTTAGTTTAAACACACATTGATCACATCAATGTTATTTGGATGACACTCCTTGATTCTAATCAATGAGCCATAATCAAATATATCAATATTGTACACTAAAGCCACAGCCAAAATATATCTAAATTTTATTATAAAAAATGATTTATTATTATTATGATGAATTATTAAAAAAGTTAGTTAATTTAAATTTATATTAAAAGTAACTAAAAATTAAATAAAATAAAAAGGCTATAATCTTTTAAGAAGGTTGAATACCTTTAAAAAAGAGTAACATTTCCAGTAATCATTAACCTTTAATATATATTAGAGAGAATAAAAAGACAAATGAACTTGAAAAAGAACATTAAAAAAATACAAATGATCATTTTCTAAAGAACAAATCTAGTAAATTAGCATATATCCATTTTAAACCTAGATTTATCAAGCACCCAGAGAGATCTAATTTATGGATATCTACTTGTTTATTTTATTTTATTTTATTTAAGTCCATATGTAATTTATATTTCTCATTTTTTATTTTTAATATTTTTTAATATTTTTCATTTGTCATGCATTGAAGTTTATTTGGTGAATTGATTTTGGATTGAGTGGATATTATATAAATAAATGAATCCATAATAACCTTACGGTACCTAGAAATAACTTTAAATAGGTTAGAAGAGCTTAAGGTTCCTTTCGAGCTGAGAGCTGCCGCGATAAGGCTCTACGAGAATGTAATTGCCAAGTTTAAAAGCAATGAGGGGTGATCGAAAGATATTAAGTGTAATATCGGAGTTAATCAAGGTTGCCCCCTCTCCCCTACCCTTTTTGGCATTTACATTGATAAGTTAGAGGGTTGTTTAGAAGAAGCAGGTTGTGCTGGTACGATCTTAGCTGGAATAGTCATCATCCTTCTTCTTTATGCTGACGATATTGTCCTTCTGGCAAGGTGTTCCTCTGATCTTGATAAGCAGCTTCGACTCCTCAAAGATTTCTGCTCTAACATGGGTATGACTGTTAACACTGACAAAACAAAAGTTATGATTATCAAATCTAAGAATGATACATACGCTAATTTTATGTATGACAATAGCAACTTGGAGGAAGTGTCTTCTTACAAGTACCTAGGAATTGATATTCATCACAAGCTCAACTGGAACTATAGCATTAAGAAAAGGATTAACGAAGGGTGGAAAGCTTACTTTGGTCTTGAAAATAACTGTAAAGCTGCAAACCTCATGATGTGGGATAAAAAGAAGTTCCTTTTTGAAACTCTAGTCACTCCTGTTATCTTGTATGGGTGTGAGGTTTGGGGTTGCAGCATCTCTAGAGAATCCTGGAGAAAGGTCGAGCAAATCCAGAAGCGTTTTATAACTTATAACCTCAAAATAAAAAACAATACACCCTATCCTATTCTCCTTATAGAAGTGGGTCTTTCCCCCATCGAGAGCCTAGCTATGACTAGACTCCTGTTATACAAGAACAAAATCAATAACATGGGAGACCATAGACTCCCTAAGCTAGCTTTAAACTCTAGCCAAAACCACTTAAGGCTCAAGCGTGGGTGGTATAAAGATACCAGGTCTTGGTTAAATCACTGGGAGATCAATGAAAATGTTGCTTCGTAGAATATTAATAACATTAAAAATATTATTTCTTCTAAGTTTAAAGAAAAATTGTGGTGTGAGAAAGATTTAGAGGCTAAAAGAAAATTAAGATATTATAAGGAGGTCATCAACCCTACTCTAGAAGATCAAAAGTATCTCTCTGTTTTAATCAGTACTAAGAAAAAAATTAACATAGCTAAGATAAGAACAAACTCGCATGAGCTCCATAGTGAAACTGGTCGTTGGACAGTCCCTAAAACACCATGGGTAGATGTAACGTCCTGGTTTTGACCCCGTTTGCATGATGTATATAATGTTATTAATCATGGTGAGGAGCTAAAGGCAAAATCCCCACCATCGATTTGGTTGTGTATGTTTTGGCAATGGGGATAGCTGCCGATGGTATATCATGCTATCCGGCACATTATGGTTGGCATCATGTAAACACGCACATCAATTAAAATAAACCACAACCAGCTACGGCAGTGCAACGTTGAATGAAAATGGCATGGTTCTGAAGGATAAAGGGTGGGGGATGTCAAACCTTGGTTATGGGGGAAAAACCCATGTGTTACCACCTTGTGTGTTTGCCACCTTTCCTTGTCTCACCCAACCGTTTTGATGTCTTGATGGAGGTAGTTGGGGAAGTTATTGTTTTTGGAGTGGGGTGGCAGGACTGTCAGTCCTTTGTCCACACGCCCACTCCACCCATGACTTTCCATTCACTCCACTCCATCCCGGTCAGTTCCCCTTCAACGATTATGGCCTGTTCATTCTCTCCATGGTCGGTCCTTCCTCACGCTGGTCGGTCAATTCGCGCACACAGGATGGGATCCTCACGCAGAGAGGCATTATGTTCATCCTCACGCACCAGTCATGGGTCTTCTCTGGTTGTGCACGCAGTGAGCAGGTGGAACGGCCTCCAGGGGGGCCCGATTTCCACTGGTACGTGTCATAGCCGTGGCTCTAATCCACGTTTTCTGCTTGCTGTTGGTTTCACCCACGATTTGGGTTGCTATTGTGTTTTCCCATGATGTCAGACTATGCATGTGTGTTCATCCATGCTCTGCCTGGGCTGCGCCTTTTCCTGTACGCACAGACTGTTTGGGGCCGTTTTCCCATGTGGTGAGCCGTGCTCACTGCTTGTGTTTTGGGGCTGTTGTCTTCCCCACATTTTGTTGGTTGTGGTGCTCAATTTCGTTTTGGGCCACTGTTGATTTCCAATCTGTTGGCTGAGTTTCCCTGTTTTGGGACTGTGGATTGCTGCTATCATTCATTGTGTGGTTGTGGCTGCTGGAGTACCCTGGTTTTGGGTTGCAGCCGAGTTGTTTTGGCCATGGTAGGGCCAAGAACAACTCTGTGTTGTCTTGTGGGCTTGAGCTATGCTCATCGTTTGTTTGGGATTATCCCTGGTCGTCTTTGCTTCTTCACAGGGCTGTGAAGGGTTGTTTTGCTGCTGGTATGTAGTGGTTGTCCTTTGGACTGTGCTAGCTTGGCTGAGCTGTTGATGGCCTGGTAAACCTAGTGGTGTTGGTTTGCTGATTGTGTCCCTCGGCTATGTGTAAGCCGGCATTGACCCTTATCCTTGGAGGAATCATGCCCAGCTCGGGGGTGGTAGTGTTGCTGAGAGATCGATGAGCACGCTAGCCTACGGTTGGGTGGAACGTTGCAGTGACGTAGCTAGTTGTGGGTGAATTCTGCATCCAAAAGATAAGTATTCTTGGCTGGTTGTCTCTGCAATTTATATCTATTGTATAATGAATTATGATGAACCTGTTTTAGGCTGGAAATGTATGTATGTTGCTTCCGCTGAATGATGATTCATTCTGCATCTGTGTATGCTTGTAAGTTTTAATACCAGCAATGATGTTAGTTTATGTTCATGGGGCTATTTTCCCGGCTGTGCTTGGCGTTCGTCGCGTCCTCTTCGTCGGTCTGAGGGATGGGGACCTGACAGTATGGTATCAGAGCAAAGGTTGCAGCAATGGGCCTCTATGGCCCATGAAGGATGTAGTGACAGAAGGCAGGATTACCTTCTTTGTCTAGCAGAACAGCAGCAAACTTCAAAAATTTTGCGTAAGTGTTGAACAGTCAGCGGGCCACTAGAGGAAGTGAACTTCCGCCGTTGCGGAAGGAGAAATGATTAGGCGCCCGACGAAAAGGTCCTCCGATCGTTGACACCGTTGAGGAGGAAAAAGGCTCGAAGTCGTTGACTGTCGGAGGAAGAAAGTGCTTGCGCATCTGCCATTGTGGAAGCCAAAGTCATTTGGCTTCCGATGTAAACAGCCGCCGATCGAAAGAGGAAATGGTTTGCGCGTCCGCTGTTGCGGAAGAAGAAGCAACTAAGCATCCGACGAGAAAGTGGTCCGACTGCCGACATGTGTTATATTCAGCGGAAAGAAGAAAGAAAAAATTTTGAAAAATTTGTCTAAGTGTTCCCCAATCAGAAAAATTAGCGGAAGGGACTTTCGCCATTGCGGAAGCCAAAATCCCTAAGGCTTCCGATGATAAAGACCGCTGCCCACTAGAACCGTTTGGAGAAAGCCGAAAAAAATTGACTAAGTGTTTCGCCTCGGAACAATTAACGGAATTGGGTTTCCGCCGTTGCGGAAGAGTTGGCAAAGTGAACTTCCACCGTTGCGGAAGAGTGGGTGAAGTTGACTTTCGACGTAGCGGAAGAGTTAGTGGATTGACGTCCGTCGTTGTGGATGAAAAAGCAATTAGGCGTCCGACGGGAAAGCCCTCCGATCACCGACGCCGTCAAAACGTTTAAGGGCTCGAAAGCGTTGACTGTCGGAGGAAGGAAGTGTTAGTGCGTCCGCCGTTACGGAAGCCAAAGTCACTAACCTTCCGATTTGGAAAGACCGTCGACAGCCGACGTGGTAAAATAAAGTTCAATTTTTTTTTCTAAGTAACGAAAATATTGGTCACCGGAAGAAGAAAGTGAATGAACGTCCGTCGTTGCGGAAGCGAAAGCATTTCGGCTTCTGATTGGAAAGGCTACCGATGCCGATGCGGAAGAGGAAGTGGTTCGAGAGTCGCCGATCGGAAGGAGAAAGCCGTTGCGGAAGCGAAAACATTTCGGCTTCCGACCAGAAAGGCTACCGACGCCGATCAGAAAGGGAAAGCATTTCATGTTCCACCGTTGCAGAAGCCAAAGTGTTAAGTCTTCCGACGAGAGAGACCGCCAAAACGTCGGAACGATTAGTGGTTCCAAGACCCGCCGTTGTAGAAGAAATAGTGGAAGCGGGAGCCGAAACTGTGGAAGAAGTTAGCCGTTTGAGGCCCAAAACGGCGGAAGGATTAGTGGTCTGCGAGCCGATTCAGCAGAAGAGTAATTGGGGAAGAGACCCGATTGAAAAAAAAAAAAAACGAGGGCGCTGCCCTCGCCCCGCCCTGTCATGGCGCAGGGAAGCCACAAGGGGCAAGCCCCCTTGACCCCCGTTGTCCCCTGAGACAGTCGTTCATGTGAAAAGAAAATTCTATGTTTTAGGCAAATTAGTTAAACCCAAAATTCATAAAATATGAATGGTGCATCGAAAATGAGGTGGCTGAAGTTAGCATTCTGGACCAAAATACAGTTGTGTGTTTTGCCTGAGACCTGGTGAAAGTCTTCATTCTTAGAAGTGGTGTGGTTTTCACATCCGAGGTCGGAATGAAGCATGTGGATAGGTGTTGGAAAGCTTATCCAGTAGGGAACAGGGGAAAGTCATCAGAATCTGAGCATGAAGGAGCAAAGTGCTAATGATGGCCATTGTTATCAAATGGACAAATTTGGACAATTGCATGCCAGAAGTAGCAAGGACTATGAAGTCAATCAGCTGCTGTGTTGAAGAGTAGTTCCATGCCAGGATGAAAGACTTGAAAAGGGAAGTTTTTCTTAAAACCCTGTCTTGCTGATTATAACTACATTTCCTAAGTTTATGCTTGAAATGCATGAGGATATGTATTGCATGCATAGGATATTGCATGTTGGTAAGAATAATGGAAATTATATATAATGAACCACTAATGATAACCATTGCTTTGATGTTGGCATTAGTGGGAAAACCAACGATGACATGGACCTAGCTGAATATGTTGCTGATGCTGACGGATGTGACCAGTAACCCTATGAAGAAAGGGACAAGGCAACAAGTCCATAGCAAAAGTTGGTGAGCAAATGGTGTAATCTCCTGCAAAGGACCAACCAAATTGGTCATGCCAGGGGTGTAAGTAAGACCCATGCAGGTAAGAGTTTGCTTATGACAAATTCCATGGAGTGGTAAAGGTAAGAGACCTCATACCATGTGGATGCTGGAATATAAAAAGGTGCCATGCCTATATATGTTGATGATATTGATTATAATAATGCATCCTATATGAATTAGTCATGGTTAGGCCATGCACAGTATATTGAATGCAAGATAGCATGAATGGATAGGCATTGGAAAGATTTTATGAACCTTGTAGTTATGTAATGGATGTATGCCTATGAAGGGTGTGAATGACTGATTGCATAAGTGTAGGTGCAATGTTGTGATGTATTGCATGAATGCATTGAGATGAATGCATATGATATTATGAATGACTAATGACTGAAATGATGAATTGATCACAATTCAGGAACCATTTCAAAGGTTGTTATGAATGCAGGATAGTCATGATCAATTAGCTTCCAGAAATGCTCTGTGGAAGAGCAAGGTGGTATGAATGATACGCTTGTGAAGTAAGGAGTATCTAACCACTTCATTTAATTGCATGAATGCTGTGACTATACCTTGCAATGTTAGCATGATGATGATTGCATGAAGAAAATGAGTTTTAGTAATATTGATGTGACTAACAGCTGGAAGTATTTGAATGTTATATTCTAAAAATGCTTCAGTGACGGTTGTAGCAATGAAAAGGTTATATGCATCCAGACTTACCAAGTGTTTGGTTGTTTGAAGCTCATGTTTTAGGTAGATTATTTCGGGCATGGCACTGTGAGGTAAGACCCTGACCAATGCCAGAATCTACCATGTGAAAGAGCTTATTAAATTTGAATTGTGAATTTCAAATTTAAGAAATTGCTGACAACTATTAGTCACTACTGGCTTGCATAAGCTTGTGTTTGGATGATTGAAGCTCATGTTTCAGGTAGACTATTTCGAGCATGGCAGTGAGAGGTAAGATCCCGACCAATGCCGGAATCTACCATATGATATGCATAATAGGTTGTTAAAATTCAAATTGTGAATTTCAGATTTGAGGAATTGCTGACAACCACTAGCCGATGTTGGCTTGCATAAGATTGTGTTTGGTTGATTGAAACTCATGTTTCAGGTAGATTACTCGAGCATGGCAGTGAGAGGTAAGACCTTGACCAATGCCAAAATCTACCATTTATGAGAAGAAGTCTCATGGTTGTGAAAGTAGTTGGCATGCATGATGGGTTGTTAAATTTGAATTGTGAATTTCAAATTTAAGAAATTGCTGACGACTACTAATCACTATTGGCTTGTGTAAGATTGTGTCAGGTGGACACATGGTAAGTGGGTATTCCTGATTATGTTAGTAAGCATAAAATTGTAATGGGCATAGTAGTGCTGCTTACAAGAGACCCACAATTGAACAAGTCAATTTCTGTAGTAGATAGAATTGCAAATTCCTAATGAATTTGATTTCTAATGTCATTGCTTGGTTATGGAACAATCAATTTGGATTGTAGTATCAGGTAATGATTGACTGTTTGGCTATTTGATGAATGTGTCAGGGATACACACTGTAGGAAGATCATGTGTGATGACCTGCAAGAGCCAAACTTCATGGGAAGGTTTTCCCTTGGAAATGGGTTTCGGGTGAAACGCCATTAGACATTTTGAAATGTCTCATCTGCACTGCATGTTTGGTAAATAACATGAGTGAGATGGTATGGGTTATGTCGGTAAGACATGTGTGAATGTGAAATATAAAAGGAGATTGGGGTGGCTAACTGAGGGACTGTTAACTCAGGAAAGGAGCCTCCATTCCTTTTTAACACAAGCATACTGTGACGGAAAATGGATAAGTGTTATGTGACCCTTGCTAAGAATATGCATGTTTAATTATTAAATTCCATATGCAAAACATGTTTTGATTTAATATCCATTATGACCGATTGCTTGAGTATGCATAGGGCCTGCATGGCACACACCGGGAATGGGTGCACACTTTTCCGATGTTGAGTCATGAAAGGGTTTTCAATATTGATTACACCCTAGGGAGTGAGCGCACTCCTGGTGTCTCAATACTTGATAGTGAATGATGAGAAATGTGATTACAATTTTTGAGCAATAACGCTAATGAGTCTATTCGTATTGCTTGTGTTGCTTGTGTTGACAGGATAAAGGTAAATGCTTGTTGTGAGGGGTTGCGGAGTAAGGGTTATCATTGATATAAGTGTGTGTTGGTATAAGTGTAGGTTGGGATGTGATATGCCTGAGGATCCATAGTAGATCCTAGACCTAGAAACGGTCACAGTAAAAGTTCCAAGCCCAGTTGACATGATTGTGTACAGGGTGGACATTAATTATTTGATGTTGTGGAGCAACCGGCGTGATGACCTAACATCTAAGTCCATAGGCGATCCCAAGGCTTGCAAAGCGAAGCAGGATCCTGTGGACGAACGAGGAAAGGCACAATACAGATAAGTATTGGATTATTTTCTTATGAAAATACATGTGTATATGATTTGGTTATGATGTTTGAGCTCTTGTTTTAGAGATAAAACTGATGTGAATAAACTAAACATGTGAATTTATTCAATGTTTGGATATAGGTATCACTAGGAGCGAGGACCCTGAGAGCATCCTAGGGGTGCATATGGACATGTGACTGTCCTGGAAAGCTTGGAATGAGTAGTAATGAAAAAGGTACTAGTAAGACGGGGGAGTCCTAGCAGCCGAGACAAACCATGTGGGGAGACTCCATGGTTTAGAGGTCTACAATGGACCGAAGACACTAAGTGTCATGACCAAGAAGGATTGGTTCAGCATTCACGGTGAAGTGAAAGAGGCTGAGAGCATGAAAAGCCACTGCGATGGTGTGGGTTCCAGGATGGAACAAAATAAAGAGGGGAAAAAATCTTACTGCTCTCTCTTGCCTTTTGATTACATATATGTTTATGCATTGTGAAAACAAAAGATTGTTGAATGCATGTATGATTGCACTAGTGGAAAATGAGAGATTAGTGACCAGGAGACCAAAATTTTTGGTCACCACAATTTTTTTCAAGGGATAAATGACCAAAATTGATAAATTTAAGTGAGCTAACTAAAAAAGACCAAGATAAATGACCAATTTTGGTCACTGGATTAAAACCAACTGAAAATGACCAAGATAAATGACAAAATTTGGTCACGGGATATCTAGACTAAAAATGACCACATGACAATTGGTCATTTATTTGGTCATTTTTTATTCTTGTGATCTTCTTATTATAATCACTCCTAATTAATTAATTATGATTAATAACCAATGTAATTGCAAGGCATTCTTTAAAGGTGAAGTCCATAATTTTAGGTCTTCTTCCTAATTATCATTCCTTTTGGTATAAAGACAATAAAGATAAGGATAGTGGCCTACATTAGCATGGAAAACAGTTTTGACGTTCCCAAGCCCGGTTATGCTAGCTAATTTATAATTAATTACGTCTAATTGTTTGATATAATTTTGTAGAATTTTTTTTTAATGTTTTCTGAGTTGTGTATTATTTTATCTTAGGTGCCCAATTCTTATCATAATTCTTACATCTCTCAAGCTTGAATTGCACATGGATACCCCAATATGGTTATGGCATAGTCTAAGTAGTTTTTTTGATATAATGAAGTGTGCTCCAACTTGAAAATAATTACAATAAAATAGTTAATGTTATATTGTTACTCATGAAGTGTAAAACTTGTGATACACATGACTACTTAATTAATGTGTTTAAAATAAGTTTCATTGAAAATATATCATTTTTTTCATGTAGAAATTAATTAAGAGTATTCAATTGTTTAAAATTGTAAAAAATTGAAAGATCAACAATATATTTTTGCATTTTTTTGGTTAAAATATTTAATAAACTTTTATTTGTCAATTGAAATACAATTATTTATATTGTCTTTCATTTGTCAAAAGCAATATAAATAATTGAAATTAAAACCCCTTGTAAATACACAAGTATATATAAACCTATCACATATAGCTTTACTAACACATAGCTTTACTATTTATGCCCTTTTAATTGAAATTAAAACCGGCCCTTGCAAATACCTGGGTATGAACCTACCACACATAACTTTACTATTTATTCACACCCACATGCAACTAATGAAACTTTACACACTTCTTGCTCGGGCCTTTAGGTTAGACTGGGTTAACATTAATTGGTTGGTTTCTAATCTAATTTAAAAGCAGGTTGTCACAATAGCTTGAACAAAACTTCCATGATAAAGGTCTATTTTTTCAACAATTTTTTTTTGTAAAATGATTTCACAAAGTTATTATTTATTTGGAAAAAAAATAAGTGAATTATTTTTGGTTTATTTCATTTGAATTGTGTTTTCTTTTAAAATTAAGATACAACATAAAAATAATATTATAACAAATATATTGCATCTATGGTATAGATAAAAGGAAAGAAGATGAATATTAAACCACACAAACAAACACGTTACAACCGGAAAATAAAGCAGTGATAGCTGTCACTCTGTTCGTTTTGGCCAAGATAATTTGGAATATGATATAATTAAAAGGTACAAGTATTAACATTCTTTTGTCTTTTGAGTCGAGCCCCTTCAGAGTTGATCACAACCAACATGATGAAGATCGAGCCGCGTGGGGAAAATAGAGGGTTCGTTTGGTGGTTTCACCTTATTTCCCCATTTAGTTGAGCCCCTTCCAATTTATCACTGCCGACATGATGAAGAGTGAGCAGCTTGGGGAAGAAGAGAGGGTTCATACGGTGGTTGCCATATTGGACAGCTTGTCCTGGAGTTTATTCTAGTAATTGCTATGGTAATTCGCGGGAGATTTTGTTATTACAGAAATAGAATGTTGATGTTGGTTAATTGGCGGGAGGGGAGTGAAATTGCTTGGATTAATATATATGCACTAGTGATAACCTCTGCAATGGAGATGAAAAGGGCATAAGACCGGACGTGGAGGCTTTTGAAGAGGCGGGCAAGGACATCCTTAGTTGCAGAGCTGAAATCCTCCGGTTCTTTCTAGGTAACTCAAATTCTTCTGATATTTTTGCATCTAGTGTTAAACTATTAGGGATTAATTGTTAAAAATTTTCTGGATACTCTCCAAGTATGCAAAAGCCTCAAATTGTCAAATTCCTCACCTTGAGTTGGTCAAGGCTAGCTAAGCCATACCGTGCTGCATATAATATTGCATTGATCTGAGCGTTTCTGTAATCCTTCTGTCAAAAGTGTGCACCCAAGCAGTTTAGCCAGTAAGCAAGCAATCTGGGTCAAGTTCATTGTCTCTAGTTCGCAAGAAGAAAGATATGGGTATCAATAGATATATCAGTCAGGCAGGTAGCAATAGATAAGATCTTTAGGAACTTGCCAAGCTCCGCGCATGGAGTTCCTCGATGGAGATTCCCCAAGTAATTGGCTCTTATTAAACCTGGGCTAGTTCGGCGCAGACCGAGTTCTACCCCTTTCTTTTGAAAATATTAATTGCTTCTTTGGCCCCTTTGGAGAAGCACGACTGAATCCGGTGGCAAAGCATATCGAATTCACAAATAACTTAGCTCCCATAGGAATAGGCACCTTGACCAATCGACTATCCTGCTTATTTAATATTTTAAGGATAGACTCAACATATTTACTCTGATTAACCAGAGCCTTCTACCTACTTGATTTCTCTTGATCTCCATTCCAAGAATGAAATGAGCTTGACCAAGATCCTTCATGTCGAACTTGGAGGATAGATGCACCTTTAAATCATCCTTTATCAAATCCATGTTGTCATCGACCAACAGCATGTCCTCAACATACAATACTACAAATATGAAGTGTTTACCGACCTTCCTACTGTAGACACAATGGTCTGCCTGACTCCTTGTAAACCCCAGTTGCTGAATATAAGTGCCAAATTTCTGGTACCACATCCTGGGTGACTGTTTCAAACTATGGGGGATTTAGATAAGATCTCGATGAGTACATGATATTGTATCAAGTCGGAAAGCTAATTATTTTGGATGTCTCCTCATATTGGACTGTGAGAAGGGAAGTTGATCGGTACAAGAGCTGGGTAATTATAGTTTCGCAGGAATGATTAGGTTGTTAGCTGTTACATCTTTATTGGGTATGTGTATGACTGGCTGTTATGTAGTAGGGCCGTGGTGTAATGGAGTTGTAGGTCTGTCAATTATTGCAAGGTCTGCTGGTGGTCGATAACTAACTAAGGTTGGGTAAGTGAGGTAGAAAGGTGGTTAAAAGTCAAGGTTGTTGGTTGCAATAGTTGGCATTCAAATTCATCCAGTACACCAGCTGAACCAGGGTCTTCCCTCAAAGCAAGAAGGGTTTGGTGTGGTGAAGTGGTTGGATTCAGGATTAAAGCGTATTTGGCTACTTCAATGCATTAAGATTTGAATAGAAAGCTAAGTTTGGATTCTTTCCATTACCCAAATGAGCAGCGCAGAGTCATCTTCCTGAGGTTGTGAGTAAGGAACTTGTTGCCTTAAGCTAATTTATAATACTGCTTTGCACTTCAATGTTTACTGAAAGATAATCGTTTTCATTGTATTGGATCCATTGAATTATTGTCTGAGTGTGTTGGGCAATCTAAGATTTCATTTCCATGCATGCACTTCAGCATAACAGATTAAAGAAAGATTAGGGCATAGTGATAGATTAGGGCATGCTCTCTCAATGCCAGTTAGTTCTCTGTTTAGCCCTACTTCCCATGTGAAGCGCTTCAAATAATTTGTGGTCCTTTGGCCCAAATGGGGGACGTATTATTTGGGGAATGTAGTGATAGTGCCCAAACTAGAACCGAAAAACATACTCTCAATATGGAAAACACAGTGCCTTCCTAGACTGAAAAGTGCCTCTAAATCAGGCATTCCGTAGATAGTGCATGCATATGCCTCTATCACAGATGCCTGTAACTTCTACTGTGCCTCATGGAGGCTTTGTCTACTGCTGTTGCTTCTATGTACTTTTACATACTAAATGGGTTTTCCTCTGAACTAAAAGACAGTTTTATTAAAGATGTTTTAGAACTTCTAAAAGTGAATTTTAACAGTATACATAGAACCTAAACTCAATCTAGAAGAAGCAGAGAAGGCCCTCTATACTCAATCTA
>LPNX010566435.1:211691-227536 GCA_001517045.1 Pseudotsuga menziesii | reverse complement strand
CCAGTCACAAAAGAGGAATTTTATCAAGAATCAGCTACAACGAAATTTCTGAATGTTACAGCAATACAGAACAACATTAAATACACTTTGAAAATTGTGCCCAATGCATAGAAATCTGAGCCCACTGCTGTACTGCCTCCCTGCAACTGTATGGCCAGTGATATGCCCTGCTAACTGTCCCAATACCTCAATCTGTGTGCCTAGGAAACTCCACTCTGCTGTGTGGTCGATTTCTGTGCTGCACAGACAGCAATTAATGTTACAACTTTTTTGCTCTATGGCCCAGAAGTGAATAACAAAGTATGGCATGTGTTTTCTAAGCCAAAGCATCTTGATTTTCGTGCCAAGGATGGAAATCGCTGCTTGGTTCTAGTGCCAATGCCCCCCACTCCTTCACTTGCTGCAACCTATGTTGCACTGGCTTTGGGAACATGGGCACGGGGGGGATATTTCCTGGGACTGCTATAGTGCACCTCCAATTTTTCAGGGGATGACAGGTTGGTGACGGAATATATATACACACACCCACACCCACATACACACACAGGATTTTACAAGTTAGAATTCACCATAAACATTTGTAGTTGCTTGTAATCACAATTGTCTATATTATACAGTATTTTGCACATCCCTTACACTTGCTAGTTCCGAAAAACCTCAGGTAAATAAGAAAAGGGCTGAGTGACCATTATTGGCTTTTGAATGTGAGCAAAATGTAGTTTAGCTCTAGGAAACTTAAGTTTAATTTTTTTCAATCCGCATTAAGGTCGATGAAGGGATGGCGGGTACCGGTTTTTTTGTTGAAACGGGTCCTTTTGCAACATAGGCTGCAACCTATTCTTTCTTCATTTCTCTCCAAGCTCTCCAAAACTTTCTCTCTCCAATGTGTCTACACTCTCCTAGAATTCTTCTTTTATTAATTGAGAGAATGAGTTTGTCATTTCATCTTCCAAGTGAATTTGTCTCTTCATCTCCAAGTCAAAGGATGAGTCAAATTTCACTTAATGAATTTAAAAATCTGAATCATTTTCACTATTTTAGAAGTGTTTGTGTTTTCATAGATAAATATTTGTATGAAAGATGGGATCCTGTGTAGAATTATTTAAATCAACATTTCGGGATCCTGTGTAGAAGTGTTTGTGCAAATCAATTGAAATGACTTTATATTTTAACAGAAATATTCTCTCTTGAACACATAATGAGGATAATAATTACTGGTGTTGGATGGATTCCGAGTGTACTTGGGATTGTAAATGTGACAATGGAAAATTATGTCTAAATTGTTTTCTCCCTACTATAGTGGCATATCTTTATAATGTGGTTTTGTTCCACATTAACAGTCTCCTTCCTAACATACATATCCTTATCTGATTCATGCGAGGCTGAAAAACCATAATTGATGTTCATAATGGTGTTTCATAAATTCATAGTAGCCCTGTGGGATTCATAAACTCAGGGCTCTTTATCACTGGAAACAAGGGAAACATTTCTCTTGCTCCGTCATTGATTCTATCTATCTTTGGAAACTAACATCTTGATCCTTATGATTCAGGTATGAACAGGAAGATATGAAGAAATATGTCCTCCATCTATTAGTACTTTCACATGTGTTTTCAGTACCATCCTTAAAACTGGTGTGCACACAAAATTTGGAGCATGGATTGCTCACAACATATAATGTTATTGATGTATTACAACTGGCAAGATTATGTGATGCGCCGCGCTTGAATCTGTTATGCATGCGCCTTATTGTGAAGAGCTTCAAAACTGTTGCCAAGTCAGAGGGATGGAAAGTGATGAGACAGTCCAATCCTAAGCTGGAACAAGAGCTTTTGGAATCTGTCATTGAGGCTGATTCTGTGAGTAGCTAAACCCAAAAATAAAAGTGGGTTGAAATAGATAATTAGAAAGACTTAAACTTATAGCTCTGATTAATAATTTGGGTTTCCATTTTTACATTAACAGAGAAAGCAAGAGAGGCTTCGGAAGATAGATGAGTGATTGAACCTGAACTTACTTGCTTGGATCTTTGTATGACTATTTTTATAATTTCCCTGAAATTGCATACATTGAGTGAGACTATTTAGTTATCCTCAAATTGCTGCTTGATTCTACCCAGCTTAGTTAGTATTGACAGCACTCTTTCCTGTTTTAGTGCATTTTGTCATTATTTATAGATTACAATAGTGCACTATACTTTTTGTTGGTTCATTTGTATGAAACTAAGAGCGTAACGCTTTGCTTTTCCTGGACTTTATGGACATTATTAAGTGGGTTGTATGGGAATTATCATTAAAGCACATTTTATGTTGTGATATTCTGGTTTATGCCTTCTGTTGTCTTTTGTTAAGACATGGTGATTAAACAGCTACCTCTAGACTATCAATGGTTCATGTTTTAACTTCAGATTGTTCATAGTTTGAATGACTGTCCAGCATATTTGTCACCTTACCTTTTCTCTCTGTTGTTGTGAAGAAAATGCTTCACTAGATGTTCAAAATCATGTGCAATAGGACAATGGAGTACCTAACTGTGGATTCATGCTTACATATATATCCATAGTAAACTGAAAATTCGAAAACAAGTTAACAACTTATAAATGTCTTAAACAAAGAACAGCTTCTACTGGGAGATAACCTAGATGGCCAGAACTATGTGGGTTTTCTCCCCAGCTGTCATGCGATTTTCCCATGTACTTGAAAGGAGGAGATTTTAGTGTGAAGTTTCTTGTCTGGCATCCAATGGATTCTTTGCCTAAAGAGTACTAATGAATATATTAATATAAACTTTCATCTCCTTTTTCCTTGGAATTGTTGAAAATGGCAGCAGATTGTAAAAAACTGATTGGTAATGAACAACAGATAAGGATGATAATGGATCTGGAGATCTGATATTTTTGACAGTTATGGTTCTCATCCCCACATAAGTCGTGTGCATGCTAAGAAGATCATAGTTGAAAATTATACATGATTAAGTCTCTACATCCAAGTCTCCATGAAGCAGACAAGAACTGTGATTCTGCTTTATTGCTTTCACGAGGAAGATAACAAAACTGAAATATCTTCACAATATTCTGAAAGATGGTTGTTTTTAATTGTTGTTTTGACTACATTTTTTCATTTTTCTTTTGTAAATTTCAAATGCAATTTCAACATGGGGTTATGCCATTTACAGTGCCCTAATATTAGTACAATGCTTATGAACAGATCCATCCGCGGAAAGCAGAAAAGAAAATCCCACTACATTATATGTTCCATGGGATGAAGAATTCGAAGAGATCAAGAAAAATACATTTTCTGCAGGGGCTCTAAAAGCATTATTCCATAATTTGGTACCATCTTTGATAGCCAGTTTCTCGAATCCCAATTATGAGTTTGGGTGCTTTTTTGATATTGATTGCCTGTATAGAGAGGGTCAGATCTTAAAGTTTGAGCCAAAGCAGCATGATATTTTTAAAAATCTGATGTTGCCCAAGATAATGAAGAAGATGCTAAAAACTGGTGAAGAGCTATTACGATATGATATCCCGGGCATAATCTCAAGTGAGGACAAAGAAACTTATGCTATAGCTTGCAACTTTTCATTTTCAGTTGTTTTTCACTCACAGTTATAACCTTCTTCTTTTCACCATGATTTATGGACAGAAACAGATGCTATATGTTTTTCCTTGTTACCTTAATCTGATATGCATGATATTTCAGGGGATAGATTTGCATGGTTACGTGACAATGAGTTTGCCCGCCAAACATTGGCAGGGGTGAACCCTGTTAATATTGAACGGCTAAAGGTTCGTTTTGACTACTTTCTAATTCTAAACTGAGTTAGTGATGATCCTCCCTAAAAGGTTTAAACTAATTCATCATTTCAAGTCTTAACAATCCAAAAGGATGAATATTTTTCAGGAATTTCCCATTTTCAGCAAACTGGATCCAGCCATATATGGTCCAGTGGAGTCTGCAATCAAATCTGAACATGTTGAAAGGGAACTCAATGGAATGTCGGTTCAGCAGGTAACAACATCTCTCATATTTAATAAAGACCAATGTAGGAGGCAATATCAACAGGCAAGAAAGTTGGATAGAATAATCAAAGGATTTAAATCCTCTGCTCCATTTCTTAACTTTCGTTCTCTCCCCAACACACATTTTCATGGAAAAGCCAAATAAGTTCAGGAACATGAATAATCTAAATGTAGTGTATTCTTTAAATTAGCAACCATATTTCTATGGTAACAGACGTTGTATGAAGCAGGCTCTCGAAGAGAAAAGATTATTCATCTTGGACTACTATGATGCATATATGCCATTTGTCAACAAGATAAATTCTCTGAAGGGAAGAAAGGCTTATGCTTCAAGAACAATAATTTTTTTAACACCATGTGGCACTCTGAAGCCTATAGTTATTGAGCTCAGCCTCCCAATAGCCGCTAATGGAGCTCAATCCAAACAAATTTTTACTCACGGCCATGATGCAACTTCGTATTGGCTTTGGAAGCTAGCGAAAGCTCATGTGTGTTCCAATGATGCTGGTTTTCACCAGCTCGTCAATCACTGGTAAGGTGGTTAGTTTATTTGCACAAATTACAGACAGTTTTCCATGTTTGTTGTTTTCCCAATGACTTCAATGTTGTATATAACTGTGGTCCAAAAGAAAAGTTTGGCATTTACATAATGATGCTAGTTTTTTTTGCATCCGTGCATACTCTTTGCCAAGAGTTGAGTAATAGACTTCTAAGACGGTGTTTCTGTCATTTTCACTCTTGCAAATGCTTATGTTGGACCTTTATTCTCTTTACAAATTAACAGGCTGCGGACACATGCTTGCATGGAGCCCTATATTATTGCAGCTAATAGGCAGCTGAGCTGTATGCATCCCATATTCAATCTTTTGCAACCACATTTGCGTTACACTATGGTTATTAGGGATATGAGATACTCCTTTTCCATTACTCAGTTAAGCGACGGCCTGTAGGAATGGAAGTAGTTAGACCCTATATTTAGGGTTTGACAAGCCACAAATCTACTCCAATGCCAAATCGTCCTCAAAAAATACATATGCCATGTCACAACACTCCTCTAAATGAGGATGGTTCTGTGAACAAGAATGTCAAAAGATCCTCCAAGGGAACGCTCCTCCAAAAAAGAAACTAAAGGGTGCAAGATATCGGTTCAATGGTGGATGCTCGAAGTGAAAATATCCTAACCAACTCAAAACATTCGCCAATGCAAAAACAGTCCACCATAAACTAGTATGATTTCAAACTTCAAACCAAACTCTATGTGCAGTGATCCATTAGAAACAAGCTAGGAATAAGTCAAAATTCCCTTTGAGGCTGAACGCTCTCATCAACATGTACAAAAAACCAACAACTGTAGGATGCCTTAGCCAAATGCAATAGTGGTGTTGTTACAGGTGAATCAGATTTTAGTTGTTAGCTGGTGTGCTACAGGAATGTAGATCAGGCCTCATACTGCAAATTGAGCAACGAATCCTGATTGATAAAAGTCTTTTAAACCTACCAGAGACCGATACAGATTGGATTCATCTGGTACATCAAACCCTATGCAGGAGTTGGTTTACTACAATTATTGTTCTTCCCAGTCCGTTCTGGAAAAGAAAAAGTATTATAAAATAAAAAACCAGAAATGGAAATGGTCATTTGCGTTGTAGCAGCATATTGAGAGGGCATATTCTATGAGATTTTCAACTGCTTATGACTCTGAATAACACCCAAGCCTGCACCTGGGTATTAGTCAATTTCAACCTAAGTTTATTCTTATTCAACATCAAGATCACTGAGTAAATTTATGGATTATGAAAAGCCGGAAGTGCTCCACAGTGATATGCAATCAACAACCTATATAATTGCATCTCTTGACAACGATCAGGGACCTAGAATAGATTTCCTCATCATAGTGCTCTATATCTTTGAACTAGTGCAATGCTCCAACACCCTCTGTATGACACGACAGCCATATGGATGGGTAGACAATGTCACGACTTGTCCAAAAAATAAGCACACTGAATTTCAATCCACTTCTGCACGACATGGTTCTTGGGCATTTACAGCCTATTTGTGTATTGATTACGGCATTCTCTAGGCATATATCCATGGCTCTTTCCAGATTTGTAATGTGAACCAGATAATGAAATGTGTCAATATTTTTTGTGAAGTTGGAGACACCATGGCCACACCCTGACCTGGTAAATCCTTCTGCTGTGATGTAAGTGTTTTTATTTGAGTATAGAATCGTACGCCAACTTTTTCGTAAAAATGGAGATCACCTGCAAATGATGCCTTTGAACCCATGAATGAGAAAAAGGGCAATGTAACCGGTATTGGTATATTAATGCCAACCTGGCCTGCTTCAATTTCATGCGGAAATTTTCTTTTAGTTATGCCTGATGTTGTGAATATAGAAACCGCATTGCCATATTGATTTGGTTCACAATATCAATGGCCTCCTCCAAGCTCCCAGCCTCCATACAGAGTAGGATGCGCCCAAAAATTTCTTCCTTCTAATGCTCCATATCACTTGTTACATCATATAGAATAATAGAACTGAAAAATTCCCCTCCTTGTAATTAGGGACCTTAATGCCTTGCCCATCATGCACAAGCCTTTCACCACTCTTAACATCGCTAGCTGCTCCAAATTGCTGTTTTTTCCACTTAATTTGTGAAAAGCCTTGCTGTTGTGCTTCTTGTTGCAGCAATATGTTGTGGGGAGCCTCAGAATGTTGGATTTACAGGAGACAGATTTGGGATTGCAGCTGTTGTGGCAATGGACTGTATTCAATACAGAAATGCCTCCTTGAGGGTAGGGAATACACCATCGTCACATTGGATTTAAAGTTGATGGTGGGTATGGCAATTACTCAATGTGTGGATTCTCTCCTTGTATTGCTCTTCTGTATTTGGCTTAGATTTAGATATATTACTGAGCAATATTCTTATGCACGTACCATGTTTGTAATTCCAGAGCAGAGGATTCTAGAAATCATTTTTATTGCCTGAGTTTGATTTTGGGCCGTTTGATCTGAGGCCTGCTGTCACCAGGTGGGAAGACTGCATGCACAAGTCCTTTGGATGCAGCAATATGATTCAAGTCTATGGCTCAAGATGTCTTATGTATAGAAATAATAAACCTCAAGTGACTGTTTTTTATTTATCTTATTTAGATTAATATCTAGTGAGTGTCTATGATTTATTTGAGAGTAGCATTTCGCTTCTTAACATGTTTTCTTGTCATTTTATTGATAGTTTAGCTTATTCAATGAAGAACTTAACATGTTTTCTTGTCATTTTATTGATAGTTTAGCTTATTCAATGAAGAAGATGACGACATACAAGGCTTTGGTTAGTATCTGATTCACAATCATTTATTACTATGGATGTATGGGTGATTGGTCTTTCAACATTTAAAAATTCACCCCATTCCAGGTACGCAGATTGTCAGCATGTGAGACTATGGGTTCTGCTACAAAAAATTGTAGTTACAAAACAGGGACACTGACCTTGAATCAGGTTGGCCTTTCTCATTGGTTTATATCTATGGGCATGATTCCTTCTTATAGGTGTTCTGGGCTATGATAAAACATGGCATTGCCCAATTGTTATATGATTCCTCTTTTATCATGTTTATAGGATATGTTAAGTAGGAATTTGTCAACCATCCTCAGACACAAGAGAGTCGTATTACTAGAATTGATGCTTCTTCTGCCTCAATAAGGTAAGGCTTTTGTTTGTAAGTTTTTCATCATTTCTTTAATTGACTATGAAAATATTCTTGACTTAGACTTCACATTGGTTATGATTTAGTTTTTGACACCCTGTATGTGATTTCTTCTAGGTGACCAATATTAACCAATGTTCTCTTTTAATTCTTTTGCCTCACCCAAACCATCTTTTGTACAAATCTTTCTGAAACTACATTGAGCAAACCCAAGATGAAAATGGGATTGAATGGTACTTTCCTCAGCTTTGATAAGCACGCAGTCATTTTGAATGGGCAATGCCTTCAATCCATACTTCTCTACATCCTTGCAATAATTAAGGCAATGCTTGCCATTTGACATACTCTTTACAACATTACTTCCAGGTTGATTTCCAACAAGTGTTGTTTCCTCTTTTGCCTTTTAGGTACAAAAGTATCTTGTGATGTAAGAAATATTTTATCATGCTTCATTAGATTCATAGACTTCCTCTTAGATGAACTCTTGGACTTGAGAATATACCGTTTCTTCCTTTTTAGCGAGTGCCCCCATGCCAATGGCATGATTTTCAAAATCCTCATGTATTGCTTCCAAAGTTTCACCTTTTTAATGTATAAAAGAATCTTTGAATCCTGTTTTTGCAATGAATAACTACACTCCTCTGTCAGATTAGATAGTCTGCAAGGTTCAGTTATCTTTGATGAGACTCCCAGAATTGCATTGTCTTTAGAGATTAAGGAATTTCCATTTCTAGGATTTCGAGCTATTATAAAGACGTTTCTTGAGGATGAAAGGTTAGTATCATTATTCCCCAAATCTGTCACATGGCTAATCATATTAGTATGAATGGCCAAGGGGTGTTCATCAACTTGATACACATTAGCAGCACCCTGATTGATTTTTTTACCATCTGAAATTTCCTTAGCAGGAGAATATCCCTTACCATGGTCATGATTCATCATATCCCTGTTTCCCAAGTGCTTATCTGGCATTTCCTTAGCACGAGAATGTCTTTTTCCATAATCATGACTCATCATATCCCTGTTTCCCAAGTGTTTAACAATTTTGTGCCCCTCACTGGAAACAAAAATACTCAAATGTATAAAAGTCTTATGCCCATTATTAGTATGATCCAACATACAGACATTACTCATAGGTACATCACTTTGCAGCCCATTGGTAGCAGCACCTTGTGTGGCTATACTTCCACTTTTCATCCCATCTGAGTTCCATGTAGAGGGAATATTTGACAAATATCCAATGCTAATAGGTTGCTCACCAGCAGAAGAAGGAATCCTGGTATTTTTCCTTACTTTTGCAACTTCCAAAGAATAATTCCTGTCTAAAAGTGTTTAATTTCTAGATATTGAATCCTTTGCTTCTAAAATTGCTGCGTTGTTAGAGTTCAAACAACGTGGTCCTTTTGAAATAGAACCAACTGAAGAAGGAAGAGATTGATTTTCCTTTAGAAGGAGAGAGAAACTGGGAAATTTTTAAATCTCTTGATACTTACCAGAATGATAAAGAGAGTTAGAAATAGTTATTTGTTTCTTGTATACTGTGCCCTTCTAGGAAGAGCCTTGAAGGCAGTTGTTTTTTGCTTGAAGTTTTTTTACTGTACTATTCTTTTCACATTTGCAATCCAAAGCATTCATTCCACAAATAATTAGAAACTATATGTTTCTTTCTCCAGTTATGCTATAATAGTTTCTATCTCTTGTAGGCGATAGCCCCACGGGAATTGGCATTGCAGACCAGGCTAAGTATGAACATGTCACAACTACAAAATGTGGATAGTGAAGGACTTGGTGGTTATGGTTGGGTTGGACACTTTCTTGTGATTTCTGAGCTCCAAAAACAAGTGTTCAGTTTATGAGAGGCCTTAAAGCTCCCTCCTTGCAATGCATTAGCAGATTTAGATGAGGTATATTAGTGCTCTCCTATGTCAAACAATATAAATTGGTAGTGTTGGTCTCTAGATATTTTGAAGCTATGATTGCTTGGACTTGGCCTGAGAATTTGTTGCAGTAGTGTAATTTTGTTTTTCATCTTGATTAGAAGAGTTGTAAGTTGTTTCCACTAAAAATATATATTGATTTTTATTATAACACCTGTTAACATTTTTATTGTAGCTATTATTGAGCACCATGGAAGCACTCCATAAAAGACTATTCTTGTTTTCAATTCACCTTCTCTTGTTCCAACAAGGCTAGCTCATCAAGCGGCTTCCCCTAAGGTTTCACTTCCCTCTTCTCTTTTGATTTATGTTTATTGCATGTTTGGGGAAGTAGGTTTATACAGCTTTTCTCACATACACAAGTCATACATTTTACTTTTTTGTTACACCAACATTTCCAACTTGTGTTTTAGTGCATTTGTTACACTTTTGCACCAAATCATACATAGCAGAATGGCGACTCCACAGGTAAAGAAATCTATTATTTATTCTTTTGGGCATTGGATTTGAGACTTTCTTAAATCATTCATAAGTTTCCATAGTCGTCATGGCATTCATTAACCACATGACATGTAGGGGTGAACTCCTTCACAGATTGCACTATGTATACAGGTTTCTACCTGTGCAGTCGAGCATAATTGTTTTGTGGATTCGTTGATTATATTTCCTATTGAAATCCATTTCCTGGTTTAGAGCTGAGTTTTACTTTTCTTAGGTACTAAATAGTTGCAGATTTAGCCATTCAAGTTTAATTTTAACCAATTCTTAAATTGAATTTGTTAGATTATATTTTCCTATTTTGCACATGATCTTAGTTATTGTTGTTAATTGTTGAACAAGATAAATCATTTGCTTCATTGTTTTACTAATTTACAGTTCATTGTTTTTCTATTTTACTAGTGATTATTTTTTATTGGATTTTGTAGGAGTGAACTTAACTTATAAGTGGGCCATTGAGTATGAAGAGCTCACTACTGAGGATTTGCCATTCCGTATGAAGAGCCTGATGTTGAGACTTTCAAGCTGCTAAGTGTGGTTTTGAAGCTACTGACGTGGGATTTAAGTATGGTTTTGAAGCTGTTGATGTGGGATCTAAGTATGGTTTTGCAACCAAGTGCAAGTATGATGGTTTAGCCATTGTAATATTTGAAAAGTGATGGCTTTCCCATAAAGTTATATGGAAATTAATGTTTTTGAGAAAACTCATATTTATTGTAATACTTTTGACATTTCATATAATATAATTTGTGGTTTCAAACTTATATATATGGTTGTACTTTATATTATGTATCAATGTTGTTATTATTAACTAATTAATGTGACATTACATGATTTACATGTGTATTAGATTTTATTTACAAGTGTTGTAATTAATGATAATGTGACTGCATAATTCGCATGTGTATTAGATGAGAATAAATGTATGATTCTTTTTTTAAATTTAAACATAATATCATATTAAAAATTTATATTGATTAATAATAGACACCATTCAAACTACTAAAATATAATGACCATACATAAAGAGACTAAAAATGACTAAATTAGTGACCAATAAATGAGATTAATGACCAAAATTCGCAAATAAAATGACCAATAATTGAGAGATACGCGACCAAACAATGAGATACAAATGACCAGAAAAATGACCAAAATTCACATATCAATGACCAAAAATCAGTTTTGGTGGCTAATTTATGGTCTTTTATTACGTGACCAAATTTGGTCATATTCTAGCTTGTCATGTGGTCATTAATTTGGTCACAAATGTGGTCATATATTTGGTCATTGATTCAAATATATGACCAAATTAATGACCAAATATACGACCAAATTAATGACCAACGGACAAGCTATAAATGACCAAAATAAAAATGACAAATTTTGGTCATGTAATAAAAGACCGCAAATTAGCCACCAGCGATCGCCAAACCAAAAGTGGTCATTGATATGCGGATTTTGGTCATTTTTTTGGTCACTAATCTCTCATTTTCCACTAGTGTTGAGAATGAAATGTGTGTATTTGCTTAAGTAAATTTGTGAATGCCGGAATAGTTAATTCCCTCCCCAGGAATGGACATGAATGAGCTCATGTGCCTATTGGGGGAAGGCATGAAAAATATGAAAGTCTCCTTGATAAGACTTGGACTGTCATGCCAATTGCGTAATTAACTGACTGATTTTAATGTCTATATTATGCTTGGTCTGATAGAATTTCAATGGCGCATTTCACAGGTGAGAAGAGTGATACCTGGTGGTGCACATTGATCATGGCAGCAGATCAAAAGTTGTTGGACTTAGCTGGAAGTCTCCTTCAAGTGATTGCCAAGACCCAAGAGAATGTTGGGGAGATGCTCAAGATACAGGAAAGGTAGAGTGAAATGAACCACCATATTTTGCAAGACTCTATTGGCTTGCAAAGGGAGGTGAAAAGCCTTTTGGGAGCGATCGGCAAGGGAAAGGAAGGTGGATCAGCGATGGGACAATTGTCCAAGCGACCCGATAGGAAACGGTCCGGGCATGAAGACTCAAAGGAAATTGAGCAGGTAAAGATGAAGCAGCCAGTGAGATGCTGGAGATGCGGAGGACATCATTTACGCTGGGACTACCCAATGAGGGAACATGATGAAGGCAATAGCCGCAGAGTTCCTAGACTTCGAGATCAGCTGGAAGCTGAGAACCAGCAGGAAGAGTCCATGGAAGCTGAGGGGCTTGGTATTGAACGTTCAAAGTAAATAATTGAACGTGGGACAAATCTGCAATTTTGAAATTTTGATGTGCAATTGAGTATGTATTGTATATATGTAATGGAACACCGAGGATAGTGTTATTCCAAGGGGGAGGGGAATGTAACGTCCCGATTTTGACCCCGTTTGCATGATGTATATAATGTAATTAATCATGGTGAGGAGCTAAAGGAAAAATCCCCACCATCGATTTGGTTGTGTATGTTTTGGCAATGGGGATAGTTGTCGATGGTATATCGTGCTATCCGGCACATTATGGTTGGCAGCATGTAAACACACACATCAATTAAAATAAACCACAACTAGCTACAACAGTGCAACGTTGAATGAAAAGGGCATGGTTCCGAAGGATAAAGGGTGGGGGATGTCAAACCTTGGTTATGGGGGAAAAACCCATGTGTTACCACCTTGTGTGTTTTCCACCTTTCCTTGTCTCACCCAACCATTTTGATGTCTTGATGGAGGTAGTTGGGGCAGTTATTGTTTTGGGAGTGGGGTGGCAGGACTGTCAGTCCTTTGTCCACACACCCACTCCACCCATGACTTTCCTTTGTCCACACGCCCACTCCACCCATGAATTTCCATTCACTCCACTCCATCTCAGTTAGTTCCCCTTCAACGATTATGGTCTGTTCATTCTCTCCATGGTCGGTCCTTCCTCACGCTGGTCGGTCGATTCACGCACATAGGTTGGGATCCTCACGCAGAGAGGCATTCTGTTCATCCTCACGCACCAGTCGCAGGTCTTCTCTGGTTGTGCACGCAGTGAGCAGGTGGAACGGCCTCTAGGGGGACCCGATTTCCACTAGTACGTGTCATAGCCGTGGCTTTAATCCATGTTTTCTGCTTGCTATCGGTTTCACCCATGATTTGGGTTTCTGTTGTGTTTTCCCACGATGTTTGGGGACTATTGAGAGTCTGATTTCTATTTCCACTTCGAACTGTGCATGTGTGTTCATCCATGCTCTGCCTGGGCTGCTTCTTTTCCTGTACGCATAGACTGTTTGGGGCCGTTTTCCCATGTGGTGAGCCGTGCTCACTGCTTGTGTTTTGGGGCTATTGTCTTCCCCATGTTTTGTTGGTTGTGGTGCTCAATTTCATTTTGGGCCACTATTGATTTCCAATCTGTTGGCTGAGTTTCCCTGTTTTGGGACTGTGGATTGCTGCTATCATTCATTGTGTGGTTGTGGCTGCTGGAGTACCCTGGTTTTGGGTTGCAGCCGAGTTGTTTTGGCCATGGTAGGGCCAAGAACAACTTTGTTTTGTCTTGTGGGCTTGAGCAGTGCTCATCGTTTGTTTGGGATTATCCCTGGTCGTCTTTGCTTCTTCATAGGGCTGTGAAGGGTTGTTTTGATACTTGTATGCAGTGGTTGTCTTTTGGACTGTGCTGGCTTGGCTGAGCTGTTGATGGCCTGGTAAACCCAGTGGTGTTGGTTTGCTGATTGTGTCCCTCGGCTATGTGTAAGCCGGCATTGACCCTTATCTTTGGAGGAATCATGCCCAGCTCAGGGGTGGTAGTGTTGCTGAGAGATCAATGAGCATGCTGGCCTATGGTTGGGTGGAACATTGCAGTGATGTAGCTGGTTGTGGGTAAATTCTCCATCCAAAAGATAAGTATTCTTAGCTGGTTGTCTCTGCAATTTATATCTATTGTATAATGAATTATGATGAACCTTTTTTAGGCTGGAAATGTATGTATGTTGCTTCCGCTGAATGTTGATTCATTCTGCATCTGTGTATGCTTGTAAGTTTTAATACCAGCATTGATGTTAGTTTATGTTCATGGGGCTGTTTGCCCAGCTGTGCTTGGCATTCATCGCGTCCTCTTCGCCGGTCTGAGGGATCGGGACGTGACAGTAGAAAGGATCTGCCACCTTTGTGAGAGTAAGAACATTGAAGATGAAAATCACTTCCTCTTAGAGTGCCCTGTGTACACCCACATTAGTGTTGATGTATATGTAACTTCGGAATGTATTCTTATATGTATTTTATATATTGTAACCCGATGTTTATTCCGGGATGTTTCTATTATGTATTTGAGTCATGTGGTCATGCCCCGATGTTCCGATCGGGAGGATTAATAATGTAAACAAGTCATATCAAGTCATTAGGTAAGTCCCCACAGTTTAAGTGGCACTTGGGTTATTATACACTAATTAAGGTGTAGGCTCAAGTAATTAATTATAAGTTAAGCATACATGGTTGAGTGCACTTCAAGTCAACAGAAGAATATAAATAGAGAGTGAGAGTCTCTCTATTTATCACTTGTGACTTAGCTCTCTTGCTCTCTCAAGTGTGGCACACTTTTGGAGAAGGAAATTCTTGTGTTTGACAGAAGACAGAAGGCTGCTATTGTGAAGGGAGGTCATCTTACTGTTTTGGGTTCACATCTTGTGGTGATACTATCTTAGAGGAAGTTGAGGGGTTTTCTCCATTTATGGTTTCCCCTCCTAAAATCTTTGTGTCTCTTGTCTCTTGTGATGTGCTTATGTGAATGCTGTGCTTGTTATTCTCTCAGTGAAAAGATCTTGTTATAATGCTAGCTTAAATGTTGAAAAACTAACATGGTATCAGAGCTAACCTGAGAAGAAGACATTGTGCAGCTTCAAGAACTAGGGCTTCCTACTTTGTGGATCTTCCTCCACAGATTTTCAGCAAAAGTATGATAGGATGACTCTCCATTGAAGGGTGCATCTTTCTGTCGATGCGGAATTCAATTCCAAGCATTTTCAGTTTCGATGTGGAACTTAGGGATTTCTACAGAAGAGGAATTTTTGGGTGAGACCAGCATAGGATTGTTATCCTCATCAAAACCGAAATTTAGAGACCTAGATCAGTAAATTTGGTTGGGTAAATCTCTGGGAAAGTCAAACCCTAGTTTGACCCTGAGCTAGGAGAAACCCTAAATACTAAAACTGCTAAGTTTTGGTACAGTCGCTATATTACGCTATTGGAGAAGTCTCAAAAGTGGAAAATTGCAGGGGCCGAAGATAAAATCCTGATGATCACTGTGTCCAAAGGGAAGCCTCTGATTCGCTATATTCTGGGAGATATGATCTCTCCAAGTTAGGGTTCCAGCCTCTTCCAGAAATCATCCATAAACAGGACACCTGGGGAGATATGCAATATATTGGGCTACAGAGGTCCAAATGGAATTCTTGAAGATGTTCCAGAAAGGGAACGGACTGTAATTTCTTTGGTCCGAAGGTCAAACTCAGAAAATGAACCAGTGACACGTGGCATTCCATACAACTTCGCTGTTCTGAACATTCCTGTAACAGTTCACCTTGGGAAAAGGATCATAAATACAAAATGGTGAAACCAATTCTGATGAAACCTGCGGTGTTGGATCAGGGACATGCGAGGTTACCTCAGTGAGAAATTTCAGACACAGAGGATCAGTAATTTCAGAGATATCACAGAAAT
>LPNX010566435.1:191316-206936 GCA_001517045.1 Pseudotsuga menziesii | reverse complement strand
CTTGTCTCTTGTGATGTGCTTATGTGAATGCTGTGCTTGTTATTCTCTCAGTGAAAAGATCTTGTTATAATGCTAGCTTAAATGTTGAAAAACTAACAATTAGATCCCAGTTTTATAATCTTTGTTGCAATACCAACATTCCTAGACTTTTAGCCTGTCAAAATTATAGTAAGCTCGGGATGCTTCTTTCCAAGCTCTTTGAGCATAGAAATATAACTTTAAAGCAAACTAATTAATTCTCTTCTTTAGGTCCAATAGACCAAAGTTTGGTCTCAAGGGACGTTAACCATCATCATCAATATAATTTTTTCATTTATGTCGATTAACATAATGTTTTTTTTTTTATGTCGACTAGCATAACAACGTGACAGCATCTCCCCCATACTGGCCTGAGATCACTTCGCTTCTCTCCGTGCAATTAAATTAATTTTTAAGAAAGAGTTTTGTTTACCTGTATTCTCTAAATTCAAAGTTAAGTTTAAGTTTTCATATTTAATTAAATTAATTATTTAATAAATGGCTCCTATAAACTTATTTATTTAAAATTTGAAAATGTATTTATCTTCACGGTTCTAGATTGGATCAGGTGCTTTTCAAAGCTTCGGAAGAACATTTCTATATGTTGGAAAGTGGTTTTACAAGCTTTTGATTTGATAGGTATTGGATTATCCTGGAAGGTTGGAGATGGGTATGTTGTTTGGGTGGGTGCTGATCCTTGGATAGGTTACAAAAAGAGGCATCTTTTGCTTAAGCATATTTTGGAACAACCTTGATGAACAAGGTGTTTTTTCCTAAAAGATATTGTTCATTTGTGGTCTACAAATATTATGAATTAAGGATGGGCAAAATGAGACGATCTCGATCTCAATCTGGTTGATCAAAATGATGGGATCTTGTGGAAATCATATACAAATTTATTAAACTCTTCTCATATTAGGCTATTTGGAAACCACGATAATTTAGCTTGGATTTTTCCAAAACTGGTGAATTGTTTTGGTAGTGGATGGTTTTTTCAAAGTTTAAATGCCCATTTGAAAGACAACAATATTAATATGGTCCATACTTTCTCATAAAGCACTCACTTGGGATGTACTCAAAAGAAAAGGGAGAGAGGGATCTGACATATGTTATTTGTAATTGTCATTTGGTGGTGTTTTGTCCTTTAATATACCATAAGTGTTTGGAAAGATATAGAAAGTAAACTTAAAATGCATAATCTATGGTTAGGGGATACTGTGGAACCATTGCTTAAAGGAGTGGAGCAACATGAATGACTTAAATGATTTCAAATCTCTTTCTTTAATCGTTTCTTGGAGCATATGGAATGTCAAAAATCTAGTTTGTTTTGAGGACAAGTTCATTCTATGAATTCAATGTGCTTATCGAAGTCTGTGGGTGATGAGATCTTTTCCACAAGAAAATATAAACATAAAAACTAGATTGGTGAAAGAAAAAGATATAGATAGGACTAGACCATGGGGGTATTTTGATGGTGCAACCAAAAGGGAGTAGAGGTCTTGTGGAGTTGGGGGTATTCTGCATTTATCTAAGAGTCACTGGTTTAGTTTCAAAGCTGGAATTGGTGAAGGTACTAATAATTTCATGGAAATAAGTGCTATTATAATTTTGATACGATTGGAAGTGGAGAAATAGGTAAAAAATATCCATATTTTTGGGGACTCCCAAATCATCATCAAATGGATAAATGGTATCAACAAGATCCATAATACTCAACTTGCTTCGTTACTTGATGAGGTGCATAGTCTCATTGAACAGACGGATCAGGGGGATGTCAAACACATATACATGTAAAGAATGTAAAGGCAGATGAACTCGCAAATGAGAGAGCTCAAATGCAAGAGTGTACATGGTTCAAATCTAGAAAATAACAACTCAATCACACATGGATCCCTGCATGATATATAACAGAATTTTGGTTACAAAGGATTTCTATGGACACCAAAGCTTGAATCCAGATAAAGTATTGGAATGATCAAAATGTATAATATCAGTTGAGTCTCAAGTTTTTAAGTTTTATATGAACAGTATATGAACATGGCTAAATTGATGTTTTAGCCACTTTTTGTGAAAAACATTTGATATTTGCTAATGATTCATAGATGATTTCTGGTAAGAAGGGGAATACTAAGCATTGATTTTCTTAAAAGTAGATCAATACAAAGACTCGTTTTTTAATGCTTTTTAAAAAGATTATTGTTTTGAAAATACATGCATAGCCAGGGCTATCTGAAAAATGTAATATTTTCGATAAATTAAAGGTTTTGATTTTTTTCCTGGAAAAATAAATAAATTCAAAGTTAAGTTTTAGTCTCATTGAGGTACATAGTCTCATTGAACGGATGGATCAAGTGGTTGTCAAACACATATACAGGTAAAGAAATGAACTCACAAATGAGAGAGCTCAAATGAAGGAGGGTATCTGGTTCATAATAGAAAATAACAACTCAATCATACATGGATCCTTGCATGATATATAACATAATTTTGGTTACAAAGGATTTCTATGAACATCAAAGTTTGAATCTGGAAAAAGTATTGGAATGATCAAAATGTATAATATCAGTTCAGTCTCAAGTTTGTAAGTTTTATATGAAAACAACCTTAATTAAAGTTAGTCTCCCTCCCAAAGAGAGAAATCTATAAACCTAGTTGTTTATTATTCTCTCAATATTTTTTACTAACCACATCCAGTCCATCACCCTATACTTGTTAGGTTTCAAAACAAACCCAAGATATCTGAATCGATCTTCATAGTTTGCAAAAATATATTGGAACAAATAATTAAACTCTCATAAAACCTCATCGAGAAGTTTATGATAATAAATATAGGATTTCTCCACACTGATATCCATTCTCGAAGCATTACAAAAAATAACCAAAATATCATATAGATGCACTTCGTGTAAAAGGAGAACCAATAAAAAGGATTGATTATGAATAAATATGTAAATAATTTATTTTTTATATTAATAACTTGAATTAAATTAAGATAGTTACATTATGAAAATATGAAATTTTTCAATAAATATAAAATTTTGCAATGTTTATGTTTTTCACATTGTTTTGGAAATTAACATTTCTAAAAACTAAAAGCACAAAATTTGAGTCAAATTCACCTATATGTTAAGATTTATATGAAATGTGAAAACAAGTTAATGAATTATATTGTATTGTTTTACTTTCTTATTTAAAAAAGTATATAAAGTTTTTTTTTCCAACATAAAAAGCTTCATATCTAATATTTCTTTATTAGAATCAAGATAGATGTTACATAACGAGTCACTATCTAAAAAGGAAGAGCACATGTCTATATATAAGGCTAATACATAATGACATTACCACTATCCTTCAGTACACATTCCCAATCTTACAAAAACTTAACATAGCCAAATCTACTAAGAACAGAGCAAAGAAAAGTATACATCCCAAACCCCGAGGAGTTTTAAACCACAAAAAACAAAAAATACCCCTGACGGATCATCACATATTTAAAAGGCATGAAGAGAACCCTTATGAATAATAGTGAGGTTAGAAACTTCTTCAAAGGAAAATAGCCCCTCCTCAAGCCCTAGGGCATCCTTAGAACTGAGAGAGAAGCCTGCCCAAAAACCCATTCAATGATAGCCCTGGAATCACCAACCACTTGCAACATGCCATTGATATTTATAGATAAAAAGAGTCCATAGAGCTAACAACTTTTCCCTAGTATTTGTTCCACATCTCCCACCCATATTGATATTTAAAAGGCGAGACACATTCACCTCTAGATAGTCCCCAATACCACACTTACCTGTGAGCCCCTAACAAGTTCCATCAAAAGTATCAATAGGTGTATCTTCCAAAAATTTTGGTTCTTTTAGCATTCTATTTAAGGCTGCCTTTTTCCCTAGTTGACTCTTAAGGAGAAGCCCTATATCCTTTTGGGTGACAAGACTCACACTGGCCTTTGATCCTCAAAATCACTTTGTTTCTGTGGGGCTAAATACGCCAATAAAAGTAGCTAAGAAGCTTCATGACCAGCCCATGAGAATCAATTTCAATCCATATTTCCTTACTCAACACTAAAGATACAGAGATTTAAAGGCTCTTAAACTTAAGAACACTTTTAAGATCCTTCCAAAGCTTCTTAAGGAGAAGTGTACAAATATATGGTTAATACTTTCTCCTTTAGATAAACAAAGGACACAAATATTAGGGCCAATCCCTCCACTTTTCATGAAATTGTCCCAAGTAAGCACTTTATCTACTAAATCCAACCATAAGAATAATCCTATTTTGAGGGGAGAACTCCACTTCCATATGACCTTATACCACCAACAATCATCTTCAATGGAATTAGAAAAAAGATAGATTGATAAGCAAGTTTCACTGATACCTAGCCATTTCCATTATCCTAAGACGAAGCAAGTGTCTCTTCCTCCTGATTGAGGTAGTTTACATAATGCTTCAAACCCTAAACATAGATATCCCATTATAATTTCAGACTAGACAATCCTAAAGATTCACTATTCACCCACCTCTACACACTCCCCATATTCTTAGCCCAGAGTGACGCTTGAGCCATGATCTAATTCCTCCATCCAACGGTACCTCTAATAGATTTGAAGATAACCTGAAATCTGTAGGACCCCCCAGCCAAGAGTCTTTACCCACCTACATATTCTACACATCCTCAATCCTCCAAACCAACCATTTTGCAATAACAATACATTAATTCACTAAACCAATCCATAAATTTGATCATTGGTGAGATTTTTTGGCTCCAATATTACCCACTCCTTAAACAATTTTTATTTTAGATGTTTATCTCTTACAAATTTACTCCACAACCCTGTGTTAGTCAAACAATGCTAAATACTTTTGGCTTCAAGTTTCACTTGAAATTGAAGATGTTCATCAAGCCCCAACCCCCCTCCATATTGGTTGGATCCAGTCTATCCCACCTGACCAAATGAACCTCGTTCTTCACCTTCCTACCAGTACAATGAAAATTAAAACATTTATGATTTATTTTTTCTAGGATGTATGTGGGAAATTTATCCAAAGGTATCAAGTAGACAGGAATGCATTCCAATACAAATTTTACTAGGAAAAGTATGGCTACCAATGACAACCATCTTAAACACACTTTCCAATCCGTTTACCCACTTTTGGAGCAACTAGTACCAATACTCCTTCCTATAGTTATTTGGCTTCAAAGGATTAACCCAAATACCAACTAAGACCTTCCCCCAACTTAATCACTTGAAAAGGAAAAGGTTACCTGATCTGAAAGCAAATTTCAAGGATGAAACCATTCTACAACAACACATCCTTCTTTGAGTTGACTACCATACCTGAAGCATTACAAAAGAGATTCAAAAGAGTGATATTTTACCCATCCCTAAAATGGTCCTTCCCCAACTATAAACACATCATCAACAAATAAGGAGTGAGACAACAAATGATTTTCTGAAACTTTGATACTAGATATCAAGCCTTTAGATCTCTTCTTAGTAATTATCGACCACCAATGGAAAGAGAAAAGGAGTAAAGGGGCATCCTTTCCTTAATCCTTGATGGATTTGGAAGAAGACAATGGGGGACCCACTCACCAAAAATACATAGTTTTGCAGAGGTAGGACGATCCATTATCCAAATTGCCATCTCAAGGTCCAATACTATCTAGAGGAGGATCAATCTCAAGAAAACCCAATCCACATGATCATTTGACTTGACTAGGTCCAATTTTAGAATAATGGATTCCAACTTTATTACCTTGATCGAGTGCATTCCTACTTGAGAAAAACCTACAACATCCATAGTCTATCTATTGTAAAGAAACCCAAATTGTTCTCTAGATAGATGTCTCAACATGTATTAATCCTTAAGGAAATTATTTTTGCTATCAAATTATAGAACATGTTGCAAAGGGAGACGGGGTTGAACTCAATGAAGGAGGAGGAACTTGACTTTTAGGGTATCAAATCTATAAAGGTCGAGCTTAAAGCTCCTATAATCCTACCCAAAGTCTTATATTCCTCAACCATTGTCAACAAATTATGACCAATGATACCAAAAACTACAAGAAGAGCTTGATAGTATAGCCATCATGCCCATAACTCTTTTCCTTAGCAAAACCAGATAATATATTTTTAACCTCCTCTAAAGAAACATGACCACTAACCTTCCTACTCTCTTCTTGAGTAAAGTAAGAAGGGTAATTACAAATTACCTTGAAATATCGGCCAATGTGATTTTCATTTGGGGCTTGGCAAAACGTCTGAAAATGCAATTGGGCCTCCTTTTCCAGCTCACCCTGTGTTCCACATACCTATCCATTAGAATATTTGATCTCCTAGAGAGAATTTACCACCCTCCTCTTCTCTGCATATTTATATTTTTTGTTTTGTTTTGTAGTGCCCTACTTTTCAACCTCCATGATTCCTCTTCAATATATAATAGTTTATGCTTTATGGATTCCAAAGTCATCTATTCTATGAATCAAAGAATACACTTGAAGAATTATTATAATAAACAACCTGTGTATGCTCCTCAATGTCAACAAATTATGCTTGCATCTCCTTTTTCTTCTTGCTGAACCACTTGGTGACCACAAATCTAAGGGCCTTTAAACTCACAATCACATGTTCCAATTTAGACCTACCTCTTCCCTCTTCAAAATCATGCCAATTGTCACGAACTAGAGAAATAAATCATTCTCACTTGCTATGGATTGGTTGAAGTTGAAAGGATACTTGTAAAGTGCCTAAACAAAATCCAGATGGAGCACTATAGGGATATGGTCCAACAAACTGCAAGGCTCGACCCATAACCTATATTTGAAAGCACTATCAAGAAGAGACTATACCATAAGAAAGTGATTAATATGCTTGGCCCTAAACCCTCCCCCTATCTACCATTCCTCCCGGTGGTAATAAGGGGAGAAGGAATTACATCCACAAGTCCAACCTTCACAAAGGAATGTCAACCTTCACAAAGGAATGTGCAAAATGGTAGTCCAACCAATCCATGCTAGTTGTACACCCCCATGATTCTTTTTCATTTATCAATAATTTTAGATCCCCTCCTAAGATAAACCCCAGATCATTGGAAAATTCATCCTCAAAACATAAGGACTAGAATTCCTTTCGGAACAAGTGAGGACCGTATTAATTCAACATTATTAACTTAAGATTGATATCTCAAACATAACCATGAAGAAAGATATATGCAACAGAAAAAGAAGCTTCAAAATTCACCATCATTGGGTTCCAAGATAATACCATACCCCTCGACAGACCCTCCGCATCCACAGAACAAACATTCCATCTTAACAGAATGGATGTAAAGACCTCCCTAGTTTTGATGGAAACCACCATAACTTCTCGAAGGAACATAACATCAGGTTTAATGAAAACTAAGATGTGTCTTAGAGCAAAAATATTTAGGATCCCCCAAAACCCCTGATATTCAAAGAAATCAATATCATTAGGAAATACTCATTGATGGATTCCCTACTCTAAGGGGCCTAAAACCACCAAGAATACTACCTACATGAAGCTCATCCACCACATAATCGTCACTAGGCACTGGAAGTTTTAATTTATCCTTAGCTTTGGTGATTGATGTTAGGCCCCCTTCCACAACCCAACTAGTTTTTTCCTCACACACGACCTAATATTTATCTAACCCTTCCTTCCCTTCTCCACCTCCAAACACGCCCTAAATACCATAGCATTTTTTGTTGTAAGCTAGTACCCATGAAGTTTTGAACTGGTGACCTAAACAAGGAGTGCCTTAATAATACACCTATTCACCGTCTATTCCACTCTCTATGGGAAAATACTAAAGCATTATTATTAAATACTTCTAGGAGATCATTCACCATATCATCCTTGTATGAAGTTTTTTTCATGTATATCGGAGTGGACATAACCTCCACAGTGTGACTACTCAGAGAACAAAGAGCTAGTCAATAAGTTGTCACAGGGTCTACATATCACTCATTATATTTTTGGCATTTCCTAAGTAATGACAAAACCATAACTTATACATATCCATATAAAATTTAAAATTTTCAAAATTTCTTTAAAATAATGTTGTAAATATATAAAGAATTATTAAGTAGATTTGTTTTTAAATTTATAACTTGTTTTAATTATTATTACAAAATAAATATAAATACTACAATTTAAGAAATATTAACATAAATATATAACCTCATTATTTTAAAAACCCGAGATATTTTTTATATAGATGAAGAGAACAATTTGCTTGTTGTTATGGTGATTTATTTAAATATTTGTTTATATATATAAAGCTTAAAATTATTATAATTTTTCAATTGAAAGTTTAGGTTAATAAAATATTATATTGTTATAATGTGGGACACATTATTTGTATTTAATATCATATTATTAAATTTATAAAGTTGGATGAATTTGAAAAAAAACAATAAGTTTGTTCTCCACAATTTAGAAAAACTTGTTCTCCATAATTTAAAGTTTAGGCTAACAACATATTATATTGTTATAATGTGGGACACATTATTGTGTATTTATTATCGTATTATTAGTTCTTTTCATCGGCTAGCAAGGACTTTATGAACAACTTTGTTGTCGTTTCAATTTACTGGTACACAAATCGAAACAAATTTCAAAATTTTATTCTAAGTTTTCATTGGCATTTATTAGGAATTTACGAATAATGAATTTGATAAGCAAATCAATATGCAAGAATCGTTATTTTAACCTATCAACAAAATATTCTTCTCATTTGGCCTCAGACAATTCATTTTTACTTAAAAAGATTATGATAAAGTTAAGCTTTCTGTATGCAGGTTTATTAAACCAAGTAATGAAATCAATCAAAAGAAGAAACATAATCAACAACAAATTATAATATAACTCTTGTTATCAAGATTGTAATTTATCCTAGTAATTACCTGTAAACATTTGAAAATAACATAGCTTGGACTCATTGAAATTGGTTTTAATTAGCCAGTGAAACAAAAGAACCTTTCTATATTGTCTATGGTAATCCTCTACCCTGTATTCTACAACGACTTCTCTCTATATTTTAGTTATCGATTTTCCTACAACAACTGAACCGATCAATGCAATCTGCTTAGTTTATATACAGTCGCCCCTTTAGATTTTATGGATTTTATGGAAAGCGGATGCTAACTTTAAAGGTATTTGCTTTTGTTTTTATTTATCTTAATCTATGAAGAGTCCTTTTAGGGTTTTCCTCTCATTTTTTCAATTGTACAATTAACATTTCCATCCTTCAATTCTATCCTTGGAGTGAAAGTCCAATGGATCTAAAACTCATACAATTAACAAAACATTGGGGTATAATTTGTATAATCTTCTTGACACATTTTCTCTATATTTCAGCTTTTATCTATATTTCAGGCTTCAGCAGTGACGTAAATATATCACGATAACTAAGCTTTAGATCCATAAATTCCAATTTATGGAATTTTGAAAGAAAACTAGATATAAAACAAAATTTATTTTTTCCATAATTGGTCGACAAAATTTTAAGCAGTGCTCAAGTGCCCTCAATTAAAAAAAGAAATAGGTAATTATGAACAGGTTGCATAGTAAAAAACAATTGAAACTAAACATATAGAAATTCAAATCAATAATAAATCAACTATCTATTTATTTTTGTTTTAAGATCATTAAAGGCATTGTTCCAGAAGCATTTTTGCCTTGATTCAATGGCTTGGCTGTCAAAAACGTTGTTTCATATTTCTTGAAAACACCTATTATTGTTATTGGATTGGCTTTTAGATCAGTTGTAGACACATCATTCCACCCAACTCCAAGTCCCCAATTCCAAGTGGACACATCACTCCAACCACTAAATGATCCATTTCATTGTTTCATGCTAATTTTCTTGATCTTTCGCTACATCTAGGAATTTCGTTGTACTGTTAGGTAATCGTTGATCCATATAAATCCATGTTAGGTACCATTGACCAAGTTTATTTACCATAAAAGGAATAGAATCAATATGATTGAATCAATACCCTTCCTTCATACAGTCCATATTTCATGCTCTCTATAATTCCCTTCAATCTACATACACTAGGGGGGGACCAGGTTCGCTAGGACTAGATCCAGAATTGGGTACATTGCTAGTGGATTAAATTGAAAACTGCTCGAACATGAATTGCTAAGTAGTCCACAGACCTAAAGGAAAGCATTTGTCGAACACTTGTTTCACACCATGAGCCAATTGGACAAAACATGCTACCAACTGTTATATATCTCCATCGGATGTAATGAAGACTTGTCAGATAAATAAATAAGTAGTCTGGGGACGCATAATGAGGAACATAGTGTTGAAGGCATGGCCTAGAAAGTGTCGCTTAGCCAGTTGCAAGGTGTTGATAGTATATGTGAAGGATTCAAGCGAATCAAGTTGTATACATAAAGCTTTATAAGGATTCCCTAGCCTACGAGCATTAGCAAGAAGCCTTATATTTCTACGAGCGTTGGCAATCCATAGTGTAATAATGCTTCCTTTAAACAATTATCAGATTAGTGAATTTCATATCAGCCAGCAGCTAGTCCATGATAGGGTGAAGTCCCATGCAACAATCCCATTCAAATATATGATCTATCCAAATCCATGCATGCCAAATCCCATTAGTGTATGAGATTATTAAAGCTTCGATTTTGTTTTCAGGAAGGACAGACAGGATGCCAGTTGGAGGTTCTATTTTACCAGCATCCCATAATATAAATTTGAGCATGGTGTATGCACCTTGTCAGCCATGTGAAGTTCCTTTGAGGACAATGGCTAGGATGAGCCCTACCAAAGGGTTCCTGCTTTCTCGTCCCAAAATTCGTCTCTCTTGCAGTCTCTTCTCCCCTGGACTCACTTCCATATTTTTCAATGGAGGAGGTATTCATTCTCTACATTATGCTTCCACTTGTATTAATTTTTCTCATAAGTATAAGAATTAGGGCCAGTCCCATATATTATAGTGTTGGATGAAGAAAATCGAAGGGTAGGATCTAGCTACCCAAAGAAATACAATGCAGTGTTTCTATTGTTGGGTATTTTCTCTAATTAAACTCTTTATGACCCACGTATTATTGTGTTTTAAAGTTGTGGGTCTCCATGGGAATTAACTTGTGACCATCAATTGCTAATCATTTACCAATGCCTGTCAATACAAACTGCTTAAAAGAAGGTGGAGGACTTGTATTCTTTGCATTCTTGGTGATTATAATAACGATGAAGTGGGTTTGGTGTAAGTATTTTTATTGATTTGTGATGTCAAAGTTCTCTTGATCATTTAGCTTTTTCATAAGATGTTGTAGCTATTTTCCCATCAAAAGTATTAGAAAGATGTTGTTATTCATGATTGATACAACAATAACTTCAAGTAATAAAACTACCAACTAAATCCTTTTATTAGTGATGAATGCAACAGATGGATGGTTAGTTTGTATAGGCTTTCACATTCAATCATTCTTAAAACCACCAACTAAGACATTTCCATTCTTGAGTGTGATATGTCTAAAACTGAATCAGTGTGGCTAAAAAGACTTCAATGGTGATTTTCATCATGCATGACAGGAACTACTAAAAATAGTGATGCATTGCCGCATAAGTTCCCATTTCGAAAGTAAGGGTCTTTAATACAAATGTCTATCATGAAAATGGTCCAAACCAAAAATAAAGTAAAATGTGTATGGAACTTAGACTCCACAACAAAACATGTCGCAAGAAAGCATTTCTTTAACTTTGTTGAAGGATATCCATTCTTGAATTATCCACAATACCTCTAGTTGAGTGTTGTTGTGAAACTAACATCCAATTTTTTCTATTTTAACTCAACTCTATTAATTGTTAATTGTGGAAAAGAGGTTGGTCAAACTTTATAAGAATAGTCTAAGTAGTTACTGAATACACAACCTAGGCTTGATCTGATTGGAATCATATTTGATTTAACATTGACCATTTTTACTACAGAGACCTTTCTTTTTTAACTTGTCAATTTGCTAATTTCTATATACCAATTGCAAAATTTCCTACAGTTTCAAATTGAAGGTATTTTTATTACAAATTGAAGAGAGAAATCAAAATTGACATAAATCTGATCTCAACAAACCTATGATCTTCAATAGTGCTCATCATTATGAAAGGAAAACATACAACCTAAGATCTGTGTGAGATATGTAACATGCAGCAACCACAACGATCTCTAGCGACCTCCATTGTCAATGATCTGGTGATAGATCTCTATTAGTGATCTATTCTTTGAATGTTTCTTTTTGGGGTTCCATGCCAAGTGTGCCCTCTCCATATTCCTAACTGATCATTTTCCATCATTTGTCAACTTTTCTCTGATTGATGTACCATATGACAAAAGATAGAAACCCTAATACATGGCATTTAAGCTAAAAACCCTAATACATGAAATCTAATGCTAATATTGCATAGAGGGTCAATTTCTGAAGGCAGGGACTTGCTACCTTTAGCAGCCCCTCTTGTTATGTTCTCGGTGAGGGACAATATAGTTTTCAAGAAGGCCCTATTAATATTGGTTTATAGATTACCTATAGGTTACAAAAAAAAATCTCTATATTTGAGTTAAGGCAAAAATCTATATTTAGAAAATGCAACAATGGAAAATATATGTATAATTTTCTTATTGGTTTGCAAGCCATGATGTCATCTTCTTTTTTCGGTGCCCAGGACGTAGTAGCGGGATGATGTCAAGTCCTGCATAAAGGAAATACATGATGCATGCTTCAAGAAAGGGGAAGGCATGGTGCATGCTTCAAGGGAGCTAGTTCTTCGAGGTACTATGGGAAAGGGGTGGTGGTTTTCGATTTGTGTGATGTGATTCATAATTATCACCATTTAATGTTGTGTGCTTCTTATAGCTCAATGGATTCCACCAATGAAAGTATCTCCACCTCCATTTCGATACCATGCCATTGATGCTTATTCTCTACCAAATAAGCATCAATGGAGCTGGTAGATTTTGATTGATTTCATTTAATTTTCTTAACTTTGAAAGATTTTGATCCATATGATTTCTCTTGCAGATCCATATGATTTTTTCTTTGATTTTTTTTGTTCAAGTGAGCGGCCTTCCTTTCAATGACGACCCACATTTCTTATGCAATATTTCGAGAAAAATGTACACAAGTGTTGAGAGATACCCTTTCTATAGTCAAGAAATTAGCATTATAGATCAGCTAAATGTATGTATGGTCTATAAATATTTTAGAGCACTTTATGTTATTTGATTTTTTTGGAAGGTAGCAGAGACTTGGAGCAATTAGGGTGTTTGATTTGGTGAAATTTTACAGAATAGTGCTAGAGGGATGATGTTGGACATGTATGATTTCGACAACGATGTTTGGATTTGTCATTTGTTTGGAGGCTCCTACTACAATACCACAACTTTTGTGATTTGAAATTCCAATTCTCTTGATCAACTCTGTTTTTATGATCGCGAGAAACCCAAAGAATGTTTATTCATGAAGTCATGAACTTCATTTAGGAGATTTGAACCTAGGAAAATATCGATTAATATTTACCACTACTGGTTGAAAGAACCCACTCTTTATGCTTGATCAACCCTATTTTTATTTAAATAACCATCTTGTGTATGGTTGTTCTATTACAGATGTCGACTGAGAATACATTGAAGGAGATTCAGGCATTTCTGGTGGCCAATCCTTCTGAAATAATCACCATATTCATCTAGGACTATGTCAAAGCTACCAAAGTCTTCATTGTAGCTGGGTTTCACTGCAGTTAGGTTGATGAAGTACTGGTACCTAGTCTTTGCCGTGCCCAAAAATGACAAGGGTTGACCCGCTATGAGTGACATGGTAGCTAAAAACTATCACCACATTATATTTACCTACATGTCATCCAAAGAGGCCTAGGAGGGAATCACTTACTAATGGAACTATGTTTTTTTTGCATCTATGGACTTTCAGTAATTTGAATTCTTACAGTTAATTTTCGTGCAGTTTCAGTACAAAAAACCTAATTCTTTGCACGTTAACAATCCATCAAAAAAGTTGAAAATATCTCACTGGTCTTTACTCCCATAGAACAAGCCATCAAGGAATCTATAACAAGCTTGCAAAAGAAGGGCTTTGTTGACCAGCTGGATAAAAGTTTGCAGTCATCAGGATAATTCTGCAGACTTGTACTATGTCAATTGTACAAATTTTACATTTTACCATCATATTCGGACTGGGGCTTTTAGGGATTTTACATGGTCGTCTTTGTCCTATTTCTTAATGAGGATTGAAATTACATAATCAAAAGTGGAATTGGCAACTTTTCTGCATCTTAGAAATGCATTAGACTTGTTTAGAAATGTATTGGATAGATGTTTTATTGAAATCATTTTATCAAAAGTGAAAACAATATTTAAAAAAAAAAAATCAGGTATGTTATGTTTGATGACTGTCTTGAATCAAGCATCAAGGATATTTGTCACAGGAATTCAAATGCTATTTATGGCACTGCAAATTCAGATACCTGATTGAGAACCTACTCAAAATTCGGCTTGATCTCCAGAATTTAAAAGAGAGGGACGAAAGGGCAAAGTCTAGATTTGAGAAAAACATAGATGAGTACGGGTTCTCGAGCAAAACATCAGGCTGAATTGGGTTAGAGAATAAATTCAATGGAGCATGGTACCAGTTTCCAAATAATGGGAAATACATTTTTTTAAAACTAATCTTCAGAAAATAATCATGTTTCATTTTAAAAAAATCATTAATATTGAAGTAAAATTACAAGATGAGATCATAATTTAAGCTAACATTCAAAAGAGAAGATGTATAAAGCTCTCTATTGAAGTAAAATTACAAGATGAGATCGGAATTTAAGCTAACATTGAAAAGAGAAGATGTATAAAGCTCTCTTTCAAAGGCTCATCCTTAGAACAAGACCCAGCAATCTTACCAAGATAACCATTCATATCCGTGTTAGTTCGTTGAGAACGTGAAGGATGAGTTTGAAGACGAGAAAGGTAGAGGGTGTTTGTAGGTTTCCAGTGATAGATTGCATAATATTTTTAGGTATGTGAAGATCTATGCTTTTAGGTTTTTGGAAGTGTAATTATTTTGGTTAGTAGTTGTGTTGACAAGTTAGTAAATAAATTGTTATTATTATTAGTTTTTGCAAAAGGACCAGCCTTGATTGTTGTATCACTAAAGTGAAGGATGGTGACATCATTGTCACATATAGTTTAGGTATCACTAATGTGAAGTATGGTGACGCTATTGTCACATATAGTTTAGACCACAATATGTTTTTTCTTTTCCATGAAGGCGGTGAATTCAAATAGTTGGTATTATGTTCTAATTTTACAATAAGATGCTTATGATTATTAATTGAGAAAGGTTAAATGCACATGGGAGGTTTGCTTAATTGGAATCCACTCTTTAAAATATAAAGTCGCAAATAGTTTTGTCACAAATAGTTTAGACTACATAGTTTAGACAACAATAGGCATTTCTTTTTTTGAATTTCAATAGCTGGTATTTAGTTATAATTTGGTTCGCGAATTCCAATACATTATTATGTCACGAGCAAGCTGCGATATATATATA
>LPNX010566435.1:158421-189128 GCA_001517045.1 Pseudotsuga menziesii | reverse complement strand
TATATATATATATATATATATAGGTAGATTGTATTAATTCTACCGTACAAAAGCTAAATTTTTAATATTTAACAAAATTTTGTAAAAATTGTGAGTCAATCATGTATTGTTTTTTTTTTTTTTTTCCTTCAGTGCCATACCTACTACACATTTTTTAGGCCAATATAGATTTTAATACCAATAAATTTCTCATGATCTATACAATATATATAAAGTACACGAAAGCTACACGATCTATACAATATCTATATAAAGTGCAGGAAAGCTGCAAACAACTGTCAATTTTTAAGTCTCTTTCCAGCTTAAATCCATCTAAACTAGAACGATTGCTCTGATTAAGAATTATTCTTTTCTTGGGATTTTCGAATATTCTCTCTTCATTAACTGAGACATGATTTTATCCATACTTGACACGAGAGGCAAAGTAATCGACTTAAGCTATCAAAATTATTAGGTCTTCAAGTGACATGAAATAAATAATTAACTTAAAGGAATAATGGTCAATTGCCTATATTCACTTCTAATAACATCAATTTCCTTTACTCAACCATTATTCCCATCAATTTGTTACTACTCATACTTACAATAGTGTCATGTGTTTCTTTATTTCCTTCCTTAGCCTTAACACAGTGATTACACACTTTTGTTTGCTCGAGTTTTCAAATGATCTTCATCCAATGTTAACATAGGATTTCATAAAGGATCAAATGCATCCCAAATCATGAAATCTCAGCTGGCTGCTGGATTTATTCTTGTAGAGACTTTGAGTTTTTTTTTTTGCTTTTGAAATATCCTTAAAAGTGACAAATTCTTTCAATTATAAGTGAATTAGACAAAAATCTTTATTTCGCGGCTGAAATGAGCAGAAATTTGGTTTTTTATTTTTTTAAAGCCTTTTTAAGAGTCAATTCTTTGTAGAAGCTTGTTTCCCTTTTGATGTTTTTAATAGTGAAAATAATTTTTGTTTTATTTCGTTTTGTATTTTTCCTAAATATGTGGGAAGACAATATGAAGGTCTTTAACTACTAGTAGGATATATGTGTTTAACCTTAGAAAGGGCTTTGAAATATACCATTTTTTTATAATATTCTTGAAATAGAATGTTTTCTGCTCAAAATATTTGTGTAATGTTTTTAGCTCAAAAGATGGTTTATGCTGACTTGGAAATTATATTTATTTTTTAATATATATAATTGTTTATGAAAAGGATGTAGTTATACTTGTTATATTCATTCATGAGAAAAGAGTATATATGCTAGCAATTGCTTAATAAGGTGTAAGGAAACCTCTAAGTAAAATAATAAAGTAATGTAATAAAGTAATGGGAATGTGTTGTAATGGGGATTTGGCAGAAACTAATAACTTGATATAAGATGTGAGAGATTTTAGAGTAAATTGTTTTCAACAATATTTTTGATTGATTTGAAAAGGTATTTACTCCTTTAATTTAATTTGATAAAGTATTAGTATTACTTTCATTGATAAAAGTAAAATAACTTTTAAACTAAACACAATAAAAAATGAAAGCTCATATTTTAACAGTAAAACAAAACGTGAAAAAAACCGCAATGATTTTATTTGGAAATAAACTCACCTCTATTGAGCAAATCAAAAAGTTTGAATATGTTTAAATGGAAACCAAATTTAAAGCATGTAATGTCCATGGATGAGAGTTTCAAGTGAGAATGAATCTATTCACCCAAAACTTGTGTCAAGACGCAACACTTGGTGTTGAAGTTTCGTCAAGTTTAAACAAACATTTAAATAGTGAGCCTCATTAGTGGGAAGCTTTGTCTTGTCAAGAGGCATATAATATGTCCTCCATGTGGATACCATGCTTTGTCTTACCAAGAAGCCTAAAGTAGGTCCTCCATGTCGTGACACTCCATAGGTTGGATTATTGAGTTGATAAGTTCTTTCTCAATATGGAATTGACTCTAAAGTTAAAACCCTCAAACATAAAACATGGTTGTAAAATACAACTTTGGTAGTCATAGTAAGGCATAGTGGAAAATCTCATATACAAAATATTGCATTGCTTCTTCCATTGAAAATCCCATAAGATTCCTAAACATTATGAAGATAATAACTTGGCATTTAAATGCAATCCATACCTCCATAACAAAGAAAATCCAATTAAATGGTTGAATGAAGTGGTTTGCAATACTATTATAATTGGACAAGGTGTGTAAAGTGAAAATGAGATGTTTTAGTGATTAATACTTAGAATGTGAATATCATACAACAAGAGCCACATGGTGGCAATGTCCCCGACATTTCCACTAACTTTGTGGCTAGTAATTAATAAGTGTTCGAATGACTCAACGAATTAAACGAAGTACTCAATGCCGATTGCATAACAGAATTGAAGGATGTTTTGAGCTAAAAACATTGCACAGATATTTAGACCAGAAAACATTCTATTTCAAGAGTATTATAAGAAAAATGGTATATTTTAAAGCCCTTTCTAAGGTTAAACACAGATATCCTACTAGTAGTTAAAGACCTTCATATTGTCTTCCCACATATTTAGGAAAAATACAAAACAAAATAAAACAAAAATTATTTTTGCTATTAAAAACATCAAAAGGGAAACAAGTTTCTACAAAGTATTGACTCTTAAAGAGGCTTTAAAAACATAAAAAACCAAATTTTTGTTCATTTCAGCCGTGAAATAAATATTTTTGTCTAATTCACCTATAATTGAAAGAATTTGTCACTTTTAAGGATATTTCAAAAGCCAAAAAAAACCCGAAGTCTCTACAAGAATAAATTCAGTAGCCAGCTGAGATTTCATGATTTGGGATGCATTTGATCCTTTATGAAATCCTATGTTAACATTGGATGAAGATCATTTGAAAGCTTGAGCAAACAAAAGTGTGTAATCATTGTGTTAAGGCCAAGGAAGGAAATAAAGAAACACATGACAGTATTGTAAGCATGAGTAGTGACGAATTGATGGGAATAATGGTTGAGTAAAGGAAATTGATGTTATTAGAAGTGAATATAGGCAAATTTGACCATGATTACTTTAAGTTAATTATTTATTTCAGGTCACTTGAAGACCTAATAATTTTGATAGCTTAAGTTGATTAATTTGGCTCTCGTGTCAAGTATGGATAAAATCATGTCTCAGTTAATGAAGAGAGAATATTAGAAAATTCCAAGAAAAGAATAATTCTTAATCAAAGCGATCATTCTGGTTTAGATGGATTTAAGCTGGAAAGAGACTTAAAAATTGACAGTTGTTTACATCTTTCCTGTACTTTATATAGATATTGTATAGATCATGTAGCTTTCGTGTACTTTATATATATTATATAGATTGTGAGAAATTTATTGGTATTAAAATCGATATTAGCATAAAAAATGTGTAGTAGGTATGGCACTGAAGGCAAAAAAAAACAAAAACAATACATGATTGACTCACAATTTTTACAAAATTTTGTTAAATATTAAAAATTTAACTTTTGTACGGTAGAATTAATACAATCTACCTATATACCTATCTATATATATCACAGCTTGCTCGTGACATAATAATATATTGGAATTCACAAACCAAATTATAACTAAATACCAACTATTGAAATTCAAAAAAAGAAATACCTATTGTTGTCTAAACTATGTAGTATAAACTATTTGTGACAAAACTATCTGCGACTTTATATTTTAAAGCATGGTTTCCAATTAAGCAAACCTACCATGTGCGTTTAACCTTTCTCAATTAATAACCATAAGCATCTTATTGTAAAATTAGAACATAATACTAGCTATTTGAATTCAATGCCTTCATGGAAAAGAAAACATGTATTGTAGTCTAAACTATATGTGATAATAGCATCACCATCCTTCACATTAGTGATACCTAAACTATATGTGGCAATGGCATCACCATCCTTCACCTTAGTGATACAACAATCAAGGCTGGTCCTTTTGCAAAAACTAATAACAATAACAATTTATTTACTAACTTGTCAACACAACTACTAACCAAAATAATTACACTTCAAAAACCTAAAAGAATAGATCTTCACATACCTAAAAATCTTATGCAATCTGTCACTAGAAACCTGCAAATGCATAATAAAGATACTTAGATGAATATCCATCCAAATATAATGAGCTAATACAAAGAAATATATGATATTTCCAAATGTAACACAAAATCTATAGAAAGGAAAACTTAGAAGAAAATCATCCATGCAAAATAATAGGTATTGTCATGAAAGGTGATGCATTAATGGTGATGCCAGACAAGTGCGAATGTCTTCTTCTTGACTCCATTAAGGAACTGATCACTAACCCTTCCAAAAGAATATATTATTCGGTGTTTGAGTCTCCTTACAGACTTTCATTTAGGGCTCTCCCCTAGGAGGTTCTGACTTCTACCGATAAAAGCTCATTGGTATTTGGCCGATAAAAGCATCTGCCCTGATCTTGTTACGAGTTTATGATATCACAATAGTTGAGATTAGAAGTGATGGAATTTGATTTTGGGTGGGGAAGCCTCTCTACATGAGTCCATTGAGAAATGATATCTACTTCCTTGCCTTTGGATGGACAGTCTGATGCTCTGAATGTGCGCTTATCAGTGCCATTAAACCATAATTTACAAAACAAATGTTGAGTTTAGGACGTTGTAATTGAGATGAATTCCTCACTCCCTCCATCCCTAACTGTAAGATTTGACTATCAATGAAAATATCTGGCTGCAATAAGTAAGAGAATATTTTGTAAACTTTAGTTGTTTAGGTGTATCTTTTAATTTTTAACTTAAAAAACATAATATTTTGGGATAACTTTCAAGGTGGGTTTATTTTGGTAATTCATACGATTGTTTTCAAATTTGTTGAGTTTTGATTTTCAAATGTTTGAAATAATAACAAATAAGAAGCACATAGGAAATAATGAATAAATATTTTAGATAGTTGCTCAGATGTAAGGAACTTGCTGCCAATGGCCCATTAATGTTTTCCTATAAAAGAACTCTTGTGATATCTTGATTAGAACTTGCACAACATGGTTTCTTAGATGATTTTCAACAGTTTAGGGTTTCTTAACACTAGAGGAGCAAAAACATGTTCCTCAGGCGAAATCATCAAAGCGATTTTCTAAGTTAAAACTTAAATTTGAAAATACATGCCCATAGAAGCTTCATTACCGTGTTTTCCATTTACAGAGTTGTACTCCAAGTATAAATAATTGTTGCCCCCTTTTTTTCCATTTACAGAGCTTGGAAAATAATTGCTAATGAGATCCATGGCTATTGAAATACTATAACTTACACCCAGAATAAAACCAACAGAGTGCCAAAGAATAATGTCCAATGAGGAAAATCTCATCAAGCTATGGTCTAGCAACAAGGTTGAGTGCTCATGGCAAGGCCAGGCACTCTAGGAATTAGTGTCCAAGACAACAGTTCACTGTGAAGCATTCTTCTCTTCCTGAGTCCCCATATTTCAGTTTCATCAAGTTTGCATGCATTATGTTTCTAATTTAAGTTTTGCATGCATCAGTTAAGTAGGGTGCATGCAGCCTAGCTCAATTTAGTAAAGTGTATGCAACTTAGTAGTTATGGCACAAATCATCTCCAGTTGAGGCACTATTGTGCATGTGTCTAGATCATTGTAACTAGCTAGTGCACACCTCTCAAGGCATGTTGAGGATGCAGGTGACTAAGAAGTATGGAGTTGATTTGGAGCCTTGAGCATCCAATCTCAAGGTCAAAATAACTACACACCAAAAGGATATTTCAGGACCCCAAAACCCACATGAACAAATTGTTTCAACTAAAACCATTTTCTGTGATACTCTTATTTGTTTCATTGACAAGCAACTTCCATTAGCAATAGTATCAATACTTAGGACTGAATGCATGCCATCAATTTTCAAAATGAACTCGACCAAACACATGTCACCAATTGGCACTGTGTGTCCTAGCCAGAGGTGTCCCTAGAGAGAATCTCTATGCTGCATGAGTCCCCAAGTTAAAGGTTGTCTTTTAAGTCCATCTTGTAAAAAGCATAAAAAAAAAAGTTGCAATGAAGGCATGTTTGACGACACTAACGTTTGATAAGGTTCTATATTGGGAAGCTTGGGATTTGGTGATACAACTTTCCCTAAAGATGCCTGACCATCCACTATACACACAGTGCATGACTTGATCATCAGACTCCAGTAGTTAATTGAGTATGTACACCTTGCACACTGATAGTTGTACTCTCTCTTTATGCTTTGTGTTATGTTTTAGAGTTTCAATTGTGTTAAACTTAAGTGTGAACTGATTTTATTGGCATTTTACTTATCTTTTTTCTTCTTACCATTAGTCCTACAATGCAAGACAACTTGTTTAGAACTTAAAGTTTCAATATTTTGTAGGCACCCTCTCAATTTGACAATTGGGGTCCTTTTGTAATATGGTATAGTCCGTTGGGCCTTTTGCTATGATGTAGGTGCATTATGTGGAAGGTAGGACAAATTAATCGATCATGTACATCGATTCCATTGGTCCTTTTGTTATTATGTAGGTACATTACATGGAATGTATACATTACATGTATACATTATCTGGCTTTCTAATTCCTGCCCTATGCCAAATAATGCTTATTTCTTATAAGTAGCATAGTCGCATACAAATGGAACACAATCCATTATAGGGCATGTTATATATAGCATTGTTTACAACTGTTATTTGCAAAGCAACACATGCATCATGATTCATGATTATCAAAAGTGTTGGAATACAAGTATGCATCTGTTACCTTTTCCATGAGTTCCAAGGTTATAGAACAGAGAAAGGGTAAGCAAAAATGAATCTCAGGGCACTACGGTGTTCCTAGAAACTCTAATGTTTGTCCATTTGTTGTCAGGAGGGATTTTGTATGTTGTTTTGAATATTTAATCTCTTTCTGTTGTGAGATCTGTTGCAAAAGAAGTTATACTCATTTGGTTGTGCCCAATTTTCAGCTCACTTTTCCTCTAGCAAATTTACCAGCCTTGTCTATCTTGCTGAAGGAAATTACTAATAATTATAAAATTCAACATGGATCAAAGGCAGAGGTTATTTGGCATAGATACTGATTTTAATGGCTTCCTTTTGTCAAAGTATTTCTTGCTTCTCTTGTTGTTGTATTTTAACGAGAAGGAATAAGCCCGTCTCCTTTTGTGTTCAATGGCGGTTGATAGTTAATATGTCCAAAACATTTGATGCAGTTATCGATGCCAGCCTATCATGAAATTTTTTCTCCTAGATGAATTACTCATTCATTGTTTTCAAATTGCATGTCTCAAATGAAATGTCATATACTGGGATGCCTTTCTTTGGCCATTGGGGCACTTGATATGAATATTCACAGCACAAGGAAAATCATCCCTTTCTCTGCTCCATAGCCCCTCAACGATCTTCTTCCCTTCTAGTGTAGGTAGAAAGAGTTAAAGACTGGTGGTTTCCTACTGTGAATGACCCATATGAGAAACACTTCACCAAAATAGTCCATAAGCACCACCAATGTGGTTGCAGGTTTGTGGTGTTTTCTTAAGCTATAATGGACATTCTTTACCATCCCTTTTCCTCTTTGAATTCACACAGCAAGTCCCTGGCCCTCACAGGCTCTTGCAAGTCATAATTTTCTCGGAACAGTCTTGAAATTTCAAGGCATAAACAGCCATGGCTCCACACAAGGTTCCTTCAAGAACAAGGATAATGTTCCCAATTTGAATGGAGTACGTGCTATCCATGGCAATGGTGAATAATGATTTTTCGACAAGAGTTTGCATAAGACATGTGTGCCCATCCCAAGAAGCATGGTGAAACATGTAAAAGATCACTGAGTCAATGATTGATGGGAAATGTTTGTGAAGAAGCATGGGCATGAAAGGTTGTACCTTCAAAGAACAATTATTAAGTCATACCACCCATGGAGTCATTTAACTCAGGCCAAATGACTTTTGTATTTTTTTCCAAGTTGCCATGCTCCCACCCTCCAGCTCATAAATGAGAATGAAATTGTTGAAATCTTGCCAGCCCCAAATCAACAATTAGCCCAAAAATAGTCCCATTCAACAATCAGCTCGTAAACTGTGATCATGTCACAAGTGGGATTTCAACTTGGGTGGGGAGGACAACTTCTCTACCACTTGAGCCAGACCCAATTGACACATGGCTTGACTTCTGTCACATAAACTACATCATTTAAATAATCCATGAGTTAACATTTTATAATTGAGGGGTTAAAACTTGGATAACACATGATAACAAATTGTTGTGTTAAATGGTATTTCAATTTCCATATTACTTATTGATATTGGTTTACAATATCAATATCATGTTTACAATAGCTAGCTTGATTCTTGAAATGTTTCCTTGAGAGCCTAGAGAACGCTACTGAAGTTCTAAAGGAGGGGTTGAGGATTAGGCTCATTTTTGCAAAAAGTGTTAAACTAAGATGTTTTCAGTGCTAATGCAGTCTTCATTCTGTGAATGAGACTAAGTGCAATTTTTGGGTGACTTTGATGAAATTATTAACCAAGAGGTGTAATTGCAACAGATATCTCATAAAAGTTTCCTACCCAGTACCCACTCCAATCAGAAAGAGGGTTAAAAACTTCAGTTAACTATATAAGTAAAAATGTTCAGAATTTGATGAGTGGTGATTTATGAAAAATCAAATCAAGCAATAAGAGAACCAACTGAATGAACCATATATAATACCTTGTCCCCTAATTACCATAGAACACTGATAATGTTATAGGGAAATTATTTGACTACAGAGTACCAACCATGCGACCATTACTTACATCCCTCTACCATAACTACCCAACATAAATGGATAATCCTAGAATCTAATAAAATGGGTAATCAAAAACACCATTGCTTTCAACCGATCTAAGTACACAAGTCATCACATAAAGCAATTTGGCCAATAGATCTATGTAAATAAACTCAAAATTTCACAACCTAGATAAGCTAAATACATTGCATCTCATCCTATTCTTATATGAGAAGTAGAGATCGAAAACATGTAGAGAAAGACAAATAATTGAAGGGGATTTGTGAGTACTGACCATCTCCATCCTTATCAAACAAACTGAAATCCTCCTTGAACTCAGAGATCTGTTCCTCTGTTGGCTTGTCCATCATTTTCACGTAATGGAAAAGTAGGGTGAACTCCAAATTAATAAGCATATATAATAGAAATTATTTTTGCTTACAGCACCATATATCCCATACTATCTAGACTTATATAAAAAAATAACATATAACAAATGTAGCAAATTAGCTGGGCATGGTAAACATGAATCCAAAACAGATTTGAATCTCTATACATTTATGACGTCTTCCTATGGGACTCCTTACCGCTGATATATTCCCCCTAGGGTGACATTGTTTCATATCTTAATGATAAAAACTACTATTTATGAGCGAGCTACTCCATCCCATTTACGAAGCTTGGAACTGAATCAATCAAATCAACTGAAGTGGGTCCACTTGGTCAATTGTAATGTAAGTAGATCAAAGACCGAGGAAACAATACTGGATTTCCCTGAGTCAAAGACCGATCTTACTTTCTTATGCTTCTCCTTGTTCCTTCTCAAAACAGAACAAGGGACGAGTCACGACTTCGATCGTCCAGGAGATGCAATGTATGATATATATCGCGGGTGGGTACAAAACCCCGACTCCCAAGGTGGAAAAAAATCTTATGGTTTTTCAGTTGTAATGGGAGGTGTCGTTGGTCCTTTGAATAAATCGTGGGATTGAAAAGTGAATATTCTTGAAAAGAAAAATAGAAGGAAAAGCGAAGAAATCTATGAATCTGTACCATGTGCCCTGGCAAATAATTGTTAATGAGCTCCATGGCTATTGAATACTATAAATTACACCTAGAATAAAAGTTAAAACCAACAGAGTGCCAAAGAATAATATCCAATGAGGAAAATCCCATCAAGCTGTGGTCTAGCAACAAGGTTGAGTGCTCACAGCAACTAACCTGTAAAAAGCCTGCAAATAGAAGAAGATTCAAGAAACTAACCTGTAAAAACCCTGCACAGTGTAGATAGAAGAAACTTTCTAAAATTGCTTTCCATGAATCCACTCAGCCACTGTAAAGACCGATTTGCAATAGAAATCAAGCTTGATGTTGAGCCTGAGTCCTGACTCTTGCACCATTATATAGGTAAAAAACTTCCTCAATTGACTAAATTTATCTATTTTTTGCTCAAATATGGACCAAATCCAGTGAAAAAACTTCCCCAATTGATTAAATCTCCACATTTTACTCAAATAATTGTCCACAAATCCAAATCCAGGATGAACTATGTCCAATTACCCCAATCGAGGTCGAAGTAAGACCAGTTTACAGAAATATTCATAAATCCTGGTGAAATAGCAAATTTTTAATCGTATTATCCATAAATCCTGGGCGAAATACCAATTTTTCAAGCTATTATCCATAAATCCGGCGAACAATCCTCATTTCTCCTCCCAATCGAAAAAAATCGGGCAAATTTGGGCAAATATCTCCTTGCAGACGGAAAAATTCAGGCGAATGTGGGCAAAAATAAATAATTTCGTGGGATAATATTCCTTTTCTAGATTTTCCCTAAATTGGGATGAATGCTATTTACCTTGGGACAGCTATATACAAAATAAATAGTGGGCGAATTTATTAAATAAAATAATAACATTTTAATATAAAAATTCGCCCTTTTTTTTTGGGTAACCCTTAAAATTTGCCATTGGGCTATAATTCGCCCCTGAAATCATCCCCGTGTGGATATTGCAGTGACCTACACATTTCAAGTGTGAAGAATCCATAGATTGAATATGATATTTCCATAGGAAATATCAGCCTCATATATATCAGGATGACATTCTTCCTTAAGTGCGGGTACAAGAATCAAATATTGTAGAATGATATTGCTGCTATGGACACATTTAAGTCCATATTGTGTGCTCATAACCCACAAGTACAATAAATTAATGGAATCCCCGAACCAGTGCTCATCATCGACACAAGTCTTACTTAATATTTGGTTATATGATTTTATGAGTTTGTCGCAATATAGTTGTGTCTAGGTTTATCCCAAGTTACTGGTTGGTGAAAAGTGTTTTCATATTATGTCTTTAGACTAAGAAATCTATTTTTATAAAGTTTGACTAAAAGTGGTCGGGTCAAAGTGGGAGTTGGTCAAAACCAAAAGTGTGTCACAGGTAAATCCTATCCTGGTAAAAGTCCGTCGAAGTCAAGTGGGTGTATGTTGCAGTAAAAGTGTGTAGGGTTAAATGTATGTAAAAAATGTATCGACCAAAAGTGAATTCTTTCGTACACAACTATATTGCAAACTTGTCCATCGCAATAAATTCCCATCACAGTAAAAATATCAGTAGCAATAAAATCATGTCCCAAGTATTTTGGTTGAAGTAATGGTGGACTTTCCAAAGGCACTTTTTCGCAACCCCAAAAGTAAAAATAAAAGAAAACTTCTTGCTACATGGTAACTCAATTTAACCATCGTGGCCATTCCCCAATATCTGGTATCATAGCAAGGTTTAAGAAAGAAACCTTGTCTTAAAAAAGGGAGAAAGTAATTTTCTAAGGAAAATAAAATTAAAAAATGGCTTCCACTTTTGGTACACACATGTCGAGTTTACAAACTATCATTTTCTCAGGAAAGAATTATGAATATTGGTCTCTAATAATGAAGGCATTGTTTAGAGGTCAAGATGTATGGGAGATAATCCAAAATGGATAATATACAAAATCAACAGATCATGTGGCACATAATAATAACATGCAGTATGATAAAGATGCCCTGCGGGAACAAGAAGAGACACAGAAAGGATTTGTTCTACATAGACCAAGTCATGCATGAAATCATACACCCAAGAGTAGCAACCGTAAATACTGCTAAGGAGTCAATGAACACATTGAAAAATTCCCATCAAGGCTTGTACAAGGTAAAAACTTCTAAGTTGCATATTCCAAGAAAAGAGTTTGAATCTCTGTCAATGAAAGAGATAGAGTCAGCTGAATTATTTTACACTACAGTCATTGGTATGCTAAATCAATTGAAATCCCATGGAGAAAAATAGAAGAAATAATGGTTCTTGAAAACGTTCTTAGAATTCTTCCCCAAAGATTTGAATCCTTGGTCGTGACCTTGGAAGAAAACAGAGACCTGTTGCAAGCAAAACTTATATAGTTTAAACCTATAATTTGTTAATTTCCAAGGCATAATATATATTGTTGGCATGTTGCTTATCATTAGCAATCATAGGCCATATGGTCATTTTAAATGATAGATTGTAAATGTTTTGTGCAGCGCTAACTTAAGGTTTCAACCCACCCTTGTTGAATTTTTTGGAAGGGCACGTGGATAGGATTACATCCATTCATTGGTTGACTTAAAACCTTGCAAACCCTACTCCTTTGCATTTCAAACTGAGGTTTCTCTTTCTTGTGGCCGAGCTGTGAGATCGCTTCCATGAGAGGCTTGTAACCACCTTTAACATTGGGCATTTATCCTGCAAAATCTATATTGTGACTGCTGGGTAAATTCGTTTATGGTTTGGGTTCTCCTGTGTGTTGAAAATTACATCGCGAGTGTGGTTGTTGGTTTTTCATTGTGGCCCGAATACTGTACTTGTCTCAATCCTGCAACTGCTCACACATAGCTTCTGTATTGTAAACTTGAGTTGGTTTTATTGCTTTCTCCTTCGTAGAGGTGACTTCAAGGTTTCTTGCCTTTCAGTTTGGTTCCAACGTGACCTGGTGTGGCCATCTCTTCTTAGTTTCGACTCCAAGTTAACAGGTAATACTTACCCTATCTCAGTTTTCTTTTTCATTTGTTTATCCTTACGAGGTTTTTTATCATTTTATGCAAACAAGTATTTAAAATGTTTTGGTTTGGAACTTGTAGGTTCCTTCTACCGGCTCCAATACTGTAGGTGGAAACGAGCTCATACTTCAATCCTTCCATGGGCTTCCAAATGGTTAAGCCCTGGTTCCTTCAAGGTTTCTTCCTGCATGAGGTTATGGTTGTTGGAAGTGGTTCATGTGGTTGAATTGCACGGCCTCAGTTCCCTGTTAGTTATGTTTTAAATCTTGTTTATTGTTTTCCAAGGTTTTTAGAAACCCTTATGGGTACTTCGGGCAGGGTGAAGAAGGCTCTGGAAGCCGTGACGTAAAATGGTTTTTAAAATATTTTTTTAGCCTTACAGCCTAAACAATGTAAATGCTTTCATTTTTTTTTTAAAGAGCCCAGCTCCGAACTCAGAGAGGCATGTCCACCTCTGTCTAGTTTACCTTAATTTTTACAGTAGATTTTAGTTGGTGAAGGAAGACTGTGAAATGGTCGGGGTTGTAAATGTGAACAAGATTTTGTTCTCCTGTCAGCAAAATATATTGATAATGTTTAATATAAATAGATTTTGTGCATTTTTGTTTTATTATCATGCCTAAGCCTCGACCCTTTGACTCTAAAGGCTGTAAGCCATTCCTTAATAATGGATTATGTATTTGCAAATGGTTTAATTAATATTGGATTATTTTAATTTCTTATTTCAATAATTTGTATATGTAATAATTTTCATTATTACCCTATATTTATGATGATTTCCAATGCATAGTTTATGGGAAAATTACTGTGTTTTTAAGAGTGATATTTATTCTGGTTTTGGATTTTAAAGGGTTAATTATTATATAAACCCTACAGTTCGATAATAGATTTATTGTACTTAGTAAATTCTTAGATCTGTTCAATAATAGATAATAGTATTACTTACAGATAATAGTTCGATACTAGCTCAGTTTATTTAATAATTTCCTTAATGATTTTTACAGTTTGTTTTTAATTCTGAGTTAAGAAGAATTAGGGTTTTAATGCTACATACTTGAAAATAGAATATATTTATCTTTTAGTAACTTCTGTGGTTTTAAAAGGATTATAGTAGAATCCTTATGTCTTAGATAGAGACACATAGTGTCTAGAATTCAATGTTGTAAAAATGTTTCTACAAATTCTTTTTACCTGGTTTTTAAATGTTAGCCTACTTACTTTACTTATGTTTAATTGTTAAACTGTAATCTCTATATTTTATAAGAATACTAATACTAGAATTATTTCTATAATATTATTATTACTATTCTTTTACATACTTATCTTTTAGTTTAACTGAAGTAAATAAATACAGACAATATTTTATACTTCTTTACAGTAAAAATAATAAGCAAACTAGGTAAAATCTAGTTACAGTTTTCATTCAAGTAAAAGAATCATCTTATTCACCTAAACACCCAACTGTACTAGAGTACTACCTGATTTAGGCGTGGAAAAATACAGTTTGGAAATTCTAATTCTATCTATTTCACATTTTACATATTCATTTCTATTCCTAACATAATCTATAATTTACCAAGTCTAACATTACACAGTTACTCCTTTCTTCATAAACCGTAAAATACTAACATGCCTATAGTTAGAAACTGATAGACATTTTACTAAAGACAGTAAACAAATATAATAACATAAGGACAAATAGAACATGTCATTGATAAGACAACAACAGCTTAAGGAGGCTATTCCTCCCAACCAAACTCCTGGAGAGCGCTCAGACAACGCTTCCTCAGGACCCCCGAGTTTGTTCCTGGTCTTCTTTGCAGAGAACTGGGTGGAGAATATAACTTTAAGACCTCTGTCACCTGACTAGTCCAACTACCTCAGTAAATAAAATCTGCTCACAGCAGTATGAACTTCAGCCTAGAAGTTGTAACAAGTTTAGTCTCAACAGTTAACCCCTCAAACTCACTTTAGTAATCCCCTCCATTGAATTTCTCTTTAGTAAATTCATTCACCCTAAATGATCACCTCTAGAATGAGTAGCCTCAACTGTCTTCAGTGGGAAATTTTATAGAGATGCCTAGGTCTTCTACGTCAGTTTCCATTTAATGAGCCACCTGCTCTGATTCCACTTTCTTGGGGACTCATGACCACAAATATAGGGAAGTTGCCACCTGCAACAATTGAAAGTGGTTTGAGGATGCTGCCACTTGTTAGTTTACTCTTCACCCAGTATCCTCCACCAATTAACCAATAAACACTCTTTTAACAGCTTCTCTAAGTTGTTGTCTCATGATTTATTTATTTATAAATAAAATATTATGAATTACATTAATTATTCTTGAACCCACTGGGTTAATTACAAACTTAGCATAAAATATAACACAATGTTCCTCAAATAACATTAAATTGTTTTTGCAAATTGGGGCATGTGACATACACACCCCCTTAAATTTTAACATCGTCCTCGATGTTATTTATTCCTCGTCCTCAGAGTTCCCCTAAAATAGAATTGGATATGCATCCCGCATATGACTTTCCAATTCCCAGGTGGCTTCCTCTAAACTAAGGTGCTTCCATTGTAGCTTCACTTGACCAATGGTGCAATTTCGAAGCGAGATCTTGCTATGCTTGAGGATACAATCTGGTTCCACCAGAAAGTATTCTTCGGGTTCCACCTGCACATCATTCCAATTAATAACATGAGTAGCATCATGTACATATTTTTTTAATACATAAATGTGAAAAACATTGTGAACTCTTAAATTCGGTGGTAAAGCTAACTGATAGGCTACCTGTCCAATCCTAGATAGTATTTCAAAAAGACCACAATATCGAGGTGCTAGTTTGGCACAGCTACCCAGCCTCAGAGAACTCTTTTTGGGTCTCAACTTAATGAAAACATGTTCTCCTACCTGGAACTCCTTTGGAGTTCATTTAAGGTCTGCTTGACTTTTCTGTCGATCTTGCCCAATTTTCAGATTACCTTGTACCTGTTTTACAATTAATTCCATTTCTTTCAATAATTCAAGTCCTAATACTAACCTGTCCACTGGATTACTCCAAGAGATGGGAGTATTGCATTTCCTTCAATATAGAATTTTGAAAGTACTATACCTAGCTGAAGCTTGATAATGATTATTATAAGCAAATTCTACCAGGTGTAAATAATCTTCCAATTTACCTGGCTGCTCCTTTACGTACATTCTAAGTAGATCTTCCAGTACTTGATTTACTCTTTCATTCTGTCCATCAGTTTGAGGATGGAAAGAGGTACTAAAATTTAATGTGGTATTTAGTCCTTTAAACAAGGATCTCCAAAAATTACCTATAAATTTAGGGTATCGGTCTGAAATGATCACCTTCGGTATTCCATGCAACCGAAAAAAATGTTATAAGAAAATATCAGTAATATTTGCAGCTTTATAAGTAGTTTTTACAGCTATAAAATGGGATGCTTTACTCAATTTTTCAACCACTACCATTATTGAGTCATTTAAGTTCTAATTTTTAGGTAGTCCAGTAACAAAATCAAAGCTAATTATCTCCCATTTTCAGCTAGAGATAGGCAAAGACTGAAGTATCCCAGTTGGATGCTGATGTTCAGTTTTTACTTGTTGACATTCAAAGCATCTAGCAATATATTCTTCCAGTTCAGTCTTCATGTTTGGCCAGAAATAATCTTTTCTTAGCATGGTTATAGTTTTTTGATAACCTGGATGCCCTGAGTAAGGAGTTTTATGAATTTCGTTTAAAATTAATAACTTAATCTTAGGTACATTAGATACATATAATCTGTCTTTATCCAGTAATAATCCTTTTTCATTCAAGTTGTACTCTGTAATTAGACTTTTTATTAGATTTTCTTTTACTTTTGCTTGTAACTTTAGGTAATTTTCATCTTGTTCTATTCCCGCTTTAAGTTATTCTTCCAAATCTGTTGTATAAGTGTTGATAGCTGCTCTAAAATTCAGCTTTTCATTTCTACTTAATGCATCAGCAACTATAATCTCCTTTCCTTTGATGTGTTGAATTTCAAAATCGTATTCACTTAGAAAAGCTAGCCACCTAGCTTTCCTAGAATTCAAGTTAGGTTGATCTAACAGATATTTCAATCCTTTATTATCCGTCATTAAGATAAACTTCCTTCCAATTAAATGATGACGCCACATCTTTAAAGTGTGTATAACAGCAGCTAATTCTAAGTCATAGGTCTCATAAAATTTTTCATGAATCTTTAGTTTCCTAGACTCATAAGCAATGACATGTCCTTCTTGATTCAATACTCCGCCTAAGCCGTCATTGCATGCGTCAATACATACTATAAAATATTTATTAGGGTCAGCAATTCTTAAAATTGGTGCACTGGTTAATAAGGTTTTTAACTTTTTAAAACTGTCTTTGCACTTCTGATTCCAATCAAATTTCTTCCCCTTTTTCTGCAAAGAGGTGATCGAATTTTCAATTCTTGAAAACCCTTCGATGAACCTCCGGTAATAACCGGTAATCCCCATGAATGATCGGACCTTAGTTACATATTTTGGGACTGGCCAATCTTCGATTGCCTTTATCTTTTTGGGATCCACCAAAATTCCTTCTTTGGTCACCACATGACCTAAGTACTGGATTTTATCTTTAAAGAAGTCACATTTAATAAATTTTGCAAAAAGTTGATGCTCTCGTAACTCTTGCAAGAAAATTTTTAAGTGTTCTTTATGTTCTTATTCATATTTTGAATAAATTAATATGTTCTCGATAAATACGACCACAAATTTATCCAAATATTTGTGCATTACATTATTCATTAGACACATAAAAACATCTTGAGCGTTAGTAAGCCCAAAAGGCATAACGACAAACTCATAATGTCCATATCAAGTTCTAAAAGTTGTTTTAAAAATGTCTTCATCTTTAATTTTGACTTAGTGATATCCAGACAATAAGTCAATCTTTGAAAACACCGTGGCTCCATGTAGTTGATCAAACAGATCATCTATGCGAGGTAACGGGTGTCTGTTTTTTATAGTCATCTTATTTAATTGGCAATAATCTATGTATAGTCGTAGAGTTCCATCCTTCTTCTTAACAAATATGGCAGGTGCCCCCTAGGGAAACACACTGGGTCTAATATAATTATTATCAATAAGTTCTTTTAACTATGACTTAAGTTCATTTTGTTCAAGTATATTCATCCGATAAGGGGCTTTTGAGCTGAACACTACACCAGGTACCAGCTCAATAGTAAAATCTAATTCCCGTTTCGGAGGCAGTCCCAGAATTTCTTCTGGAAATACATCTAAATATTCTTTTAGAATGGGTATATCCTCCAATTTTAATTTATCTATGTTGTTCAGGTTTTCTTCATTGGTTACTATTACTGCATAAGCCTTACAACCTTTCTTAACATCTCTCTTAAGCTGCAGAGCAGAAATCTACCTTATGGCTATTTTCCTAGGGATTCCCTTTACACTTATTAATTTTCCATTGTTATTTATGCAAGTAAAGGTTTTATCGAAGAAATTCAAGACCACCCTATGCTACTCGAACCAATCCATACCGATTAATATATCATATGAACCTAAAGGTAATACATTGAGCTTAACAAAAGTTTCAAACTAATCCATAGTTACTACACAATTCTTTACAAAGCTAATTACCTTTCTCTTTGCACCAGTAGCTAACTGAACTAACCAAGAACTTGCAAACTTTTCAATTGGAAGTTTACACTATTCTACCAAATTATGAGAAATATAGCTTAAACTAGCTCCTGGATCAATTAAAATAGATATAGGTATTTGATTTATCTTACCTTCCACTTCCACCATGGAAGTTTGATAGTCTGCTTGCCGATTCTCTAATGCTGCACTAATCCTATACATTGTCCTCGCTAGATCACCAACAGTCATCTCCTCATGTATTGTGTGGATGTTGCTGACAGTCTTCTTTCGATTGGGACAAACTGATGCATAATGCCGACCATTGCATTCCCAACACTTTATGGGTTCTTTTCGTTCAAAGTTCTATGTGTAATTACTGTGGTTGTTAGCAAATTCTTTATTCTTTTGATTGTTCTGATTGGTCTGTGAATTACTTTTATTCCCATGGAAATTCTTATTAGAAAATTTTCTGGTGTTATTATTTTTAGAATTTCGATTAGGTACAAACTCTTTCTTCTTTTGATCAATGTTATTATTCCTTTTGGCCTTCCAGTTGGCCATACTCTCCTTTTTACGATTCTGTTCATAACAGAAATTCGATTTTCTCATGGCTTCTTCTAGAGTTTTTGGATTGTCATACTCAATCCTATCCTTTATATGATAAGGTAAACAACTGAGAAACCGCGGTACCTTAGGTTTCTCGTCCACAATGTATGGCACATACTTGAGCAAACTTAGAAATTTACTATTCAGCTCTTTCATATTCATTGTACCCAGTTTTAACTCGTAGAATTCCTTAGCCCTTTCCTCATAGTACTGTTCAGATAAAAAATTCTTTTTGAATTATTTCTTGAATGTGCTCCAATTTATATTTTTCTCTCTTATACCTTTCACTCTTTTTAAGTCCTGCCACCATATATCAGCTTTCTGCATAAGATTATAAATAGCCATCCTGGCCTTCAGTTGATTAGAGTAGTTATAAATCTGGAAGTACTTCTTCATCCTAGATAGCTAGGATTCCACTTCTTCCCCCTTTTCAGTTTATCCATTAAATGTTGGTGGCTTGATCTTCTTGAACTCCCCAGATATTTCTTCATAAGGTTTATATTTTCTTTTCCTAGTATGGTGGTTATCTTCACTACTGTCACTAGTATAATGAGAGTTGTGTTTATCACCATATACTTCGGAAGATGAGCTACTTTCATTTTTAACTTGTTTAGTCTTTTTATACTTATGCTGATAACCTATATCTTCAGAATCAGTTGTTTTACCCTTTCTCTTAGTATGAAATCTTTCTATTAAGATCTAATTCAGCTCCTCTTGAGCTCTTAGAATCCTCTCATTTTATTTCTTAACTGATTCCATCTCTTATTTTAATTCTTTAACTGTTTGTAGTAGTTCAGAAGAATCATTGTTTATATCTTCATGTATAGGTTATTTTTGTATATTATCTCGTTTAGTGTAAGGAGATCCCTCATCTGCATATTCTTCCAATCTTTCCATACCTATCATTAACTCAGAAACAAATTTCTATGTGTGTATCATTCAAAGAAAACAACATTAGCATAATTATTTAAATTTATTGTTCCATATAAGCAAGTTGAGCTTCATTAAGGCCTACTGTTTGAACCTTGTGCTCTGATACCACATGTAATAACCCAAAATTTAAAATTTAAAATTTTTAAAGTGACATAAAATTTCTAAAGTCGCAGCTAAGTAACTACTAACGGTTAGTGAAAAATGAAACAGTTTATAAGAGATCATGGGTTTTTTTCATTAAAAGAATCTGTAAACTAAAGGATGTAATCTTAAACACCTGTGTTAGTACTATTAATGACTTAACAGCTTTAATTTTATCAGAGTTAGAAAAGGACTTGCATTTAGATGCTACTAGATATACTGATGATTTACTTTTGTCAAGTAGGTAAGAATTCTTGTTTGAGATCGGGGCTTACTTAGCACTCTGCTAACTCAATTGGATTGTTGGTTTTTATAGGTTTAGCAGGTAAGCATAAGATCCTGTAGGTTTTATTTTAAATTACATCGAGAAAATTACTTTCCTAGCATGTTAAGATGCTAGTTTAAGAAAAGGTTAAAATATGTTGCTTGTCTTCGAGGAGGTAATGTAAATTCTTTTTCGTTGTTATGAATATATGAATGTATCTATAACTAATGCCATATTGACTTTCCATCAAAAACATAAATAATGGTTTAAATTACAAGATCAAGTACTTACCAAAGTTCCTTCAGTCGTATGATGATTATCTTCCAAAAGTCTATAGTACATAGTTACCTTTTTTGTCTTTACAATACTGGTTATTTATAAATTCCCATAGAGAGCATAGAGCTCATGGTTTTGGTTTAATTTTACTTCAACTGCTTAGTGATCCCATAGCTATTCTTACTTCAATACTCAAGGTGTCCTTCTCTTAAAGCATGAACAAGTTCCTTTGTTTTTCAATTATAAAATTAACAATGAGTTATTAGACTCTTTATGAGAAATTCTCCAATATTGTTAGTCTTTAGTTTCTTGAAGACTCCCTCAATAAACAACATAAAGGTTTTGTTTTGAGAAGTTTAAGGCTTTTCGTTTTTACTATAGTCATAAGCTATGTTATAACCAATCCATACTTCCTTTTACTAGTTCTAAAACTACACCATACATATTCGACTTATTTGCAAGCATGAAGATCTCCTGGGATAAAATAGTATCCAAGGTGTATCCATAGTACTAAAGTATTTATGTTATAACAATAGCATTTTAAGTTATAACAATTCTATTAAGTTATAACCTAAGGTATAATTATCTACCAAACAACTACTATGATGAAATCGAATGATGGCAAACAAATATTATATAGTATAAACCTATACTTTGTTAATTTCCAAGGCATAATATATATCGTTGGCATGTTGCTTATCATTAGCAATCATAGGTCATATGGTCATTTGAAATGATATATAGATTGTAAAATGTTTTGTGCGGCGCTGACTTAAGGTTTCAACCCACACTTGTTGAAATTTTTGGAAGGGCACATGGATAGGATTACATCCATTCATTTGTTGACTTAAAACCTTGCAAACCCTACTCCTTTGCATTTCAAACCGAGGTTTCTCCTTCTTGTTGGCTGAGCTGTGAGCTCACGGCCATGAGAGGCCGATAACAAAATTTAACATTGGGCATTTTTCCTGCAAAAGCTATATTGTGACTGCTGGGTAAATGCATTTATGGTTTGGGTTCTCCTGTGTGTTGTAAATTACATCGCGAGTGTGGTTGTTGGTTTTTCATTGTGGCCTGAAGACTATATTTGTCTCAATCCTACAACTGCTCACACATAGCTTCTGCTTTGTAAACTTGAGTTGGTTTTCTTACTTGCTCCTTCACAGAGGTGACTTCAAGGTTTCTTTCCTTTCAGTTTGGTGCCAACGTGACCTAGTGTGGCCATCTCTTCTTAGTTTCAACTCCAAGTTATCAGGTAATACTTACCCTATCTCAGTTTTATTTTTCAATTGTTTATCCTTATAAGGGTTTTTATCATTTTATGCAAACAAGTATTTAAAATGTTTTGGTTTGGAACTTGTAGGTTCCTACTACCGGCTCCAATACTATAGGTGGAAACGAGCTCCTACTTCAATCCTTCCATGGGCTTCCAAATGGGTAAGCCCCGGTTCCATCGAGGGTTCTTCTTGCATGAGGTTATGGTTGTTGGAAGTGGCTCCTACGGTTGAATTGCACAGCCTTAGTTCTCTGTTAGTTATGTTTTAAAGCTTGTTTATTGTTTGCCAAGGTTTTTAGAAACCCTTATGTGTACTTCGTGTAGGGTGAAGAAGGCTCTGGAAGCCATGATGTAAACTAGTTTTTAAAAGATACTTTTAGCCTTACAGCCTGAACAATGTAAATGCTTTCATTTTTTTTTAAAGAGCCCAACTCTGAACTCAGAGAGACTGTAACTAGGAATATTCACCTTTTGCAAATAGAAGCTATTCCTCTGGTCTGAATGGTTCAGATCCAGAACAAATGAGTGAACGACAAAGCATGAACACCTTCCCTGGATGTCGTAGACACCTGGAATGTTGCTTCGATAGTAAACCTGTGTACCTACAAACATATCAAACACGCAAACACATCAAAGCTACTAGAAAATCATCTACTTATCCATGTTAGTGACTAAGAAATCTAACAACATGTACATGTGAAATCAAAACAACAGTAATGTGGGACAGAAATCAGCTTTGCATTAATATGTATGGAGAAGTTTACAACCAATCAAGCCTTAGTGTCAACATGCATCTCCATGAGACAAACACTTCATCCCCATAAGCTCCAACTTTTCTCTCTATGCTCTCCAATGGCTTGGGCCAAGTGGTCAATCCAACAGCATAACAATACCTCTATAGTTCTCCCCTTCAATGATGGGTATGAGCTTGTATTTATAAGGCTCAATGGATAGGAATGGTTGAGAGATTTGTGGATGAGGTGGCCTCTAAGATCCTATGATGGGGGATCTCGAGCTCAACTGACCCACAATGATAGGAAAAAGGGAGGACACGAGGCTCACGATTTAGAAGCCTCGAGAAACTTCTCTTTTTCCCATTTTACCCAGGGTACCGCTTTTCTCCTCTTATGACAGAGCAGTTTAGATGAGTAACGCTTATGGACCAAAGGCCACAGGCGGTGGCACCACTTATGGAAAATAGGATGAAGGCAGTGTGAGCAAGGTACCGGTCATGGTTCACAGGGTAAGCACGGTGCTGAGTATTTTCATGTAGAATTGACAAACAACATGTGTTTCCACTCCAAGTGTTGGGATTAAGGGAAAATATGTAAGTCAAAGGTCTTATCACATGGTGGTGATAGGATTTGGGTATAACATAATTCCCCCCAAAGTGTGAGTCTTAGAGGGATATGATAAATGAGAGCTTTGAGAGAACAAATTGTCGATTCGAGGTGAAAATGTCAGCTCGATCGGAGCATTTCGTCAAGTAGGCATTTGTAGTACATCAATATTTTTGACTCATAGACACAAGGAACCAACTCATGGTTGTAGACCAATATAAGGAATATCCATGGGAGGAATAAATAAGCATGGTTACTAGAATACAACATAGATCCATGCGATAGAGGACTCAAACTTGGACATAGATACCAGACATACAACGTACTCTATGTCATACAGACTCAAATTTGAGCATAGCCACAACCATACAAATCTGGATCCATGCTAGATATACAAAAATCCATGGCAACCTAGGGAAAAGCAATGAACACTTTAAACAAATACCCAGGGTCTTCATCTCGTCTTCTACAAAGTACGATTCTATCCATGTGATTACAATGATCTGAAGTCGAACATGGTAGAAACCACTTGATTGCTGGCCAATGTTGTGAACTATTAACAAGTGCGAGGGAGATCACCATTGATGTCAATGATTCCCAAGGTACCCTAGTATAATCTAATGAGTGTGAATAGATGCCCTGATGTTGAACACCCAGTCGATTCTATCAATCAAAGGTTAGTGATGTGAACCTATGTCGAGAGTGAGAGAATCTGTCATTAAGGCATACAGATCTCAAGGTACTAAGTTTTTGTTTCTAAGACTATTTCTTAGATGATGAGCTGACGTCGACGGGGATAGTCTCGTCAAATGAGGGACATGATGAGTCCCACATCGATGACACAAATCTTGGAACATAGTTCTGGAATGATGCGAATGTAGTAACCATAGGACTGACTCAAAAGTACTGATATAGAGACTGTTTTAACTGCAGAGAAAAAACTTCTTCAACTTCCCTTTGAACATTGGGCAGCACGACAAAAGGCTTCGTAGCATGACTTAAACAAGACAAACACACAATGCGACAGTGGACAATGCATTATTTTGAAAGACTCAAAGGAGTGGCATGACTCTGTTGGGCTATAGGGCAGACCCGGGTTTTATACCATTAACTTCGCACCAACAAAAGACCCACAGTGTTGGCCCTTTCGACAACAACCTGTGGACAGGTTGCAGTCTCACCCGAAACAGCTATGGGGTGCCGCAGAACCAAGTTTATCCAAGAAGAAGAGGGATATTACTATACCTTTAGCCTTTAACAAGTTATAATCATATAATACAGAGATTCAACATACACTTATTTAGCTTCGCAATTAGATAAACAACAGTGACTTGCTTAACCCTTACTGGGAATTCACAGTGAAGTTAGTATTTAGCAATGATCTTACTTATCAGTTATATAATTATCAATGCATAAAAGAACATAACAAAAAAGCACAAAAGAACCACAACACAATATATAAAGTGGTTCACCCCCAGTTTAGGGGCTACGTCCATAGAACTGTGTTTTATTCAACTCTTTACAAAAACCACAGTTCTGATCTGCGCACTCAGCTGTAGATCCCTTCAAATCCTCAAAGCCGGGCACATAGCTGCAGATCTTATTTATCACCCAAAAACCCTCTGCACACATAGCTGCAGAGGTTGTCCACACACACAGCTGGGACTTAACCTTTCTTACAAAACAACCCTTAGCTTCGCATCAATTCATCTTACATCAAAATCCTAAACTGATTTCTTTACAAGAGTGCTTATTTATACAGTGCACTTAGTACAAAACCATGGGCTGAAACCATGGGCACCCCAAACCCTAAACCCTGGACTTAAACCATGGGTTTATTACAAAAATAGGACTTTGACTTAACCCCGACACCCCTAAGACTATTTCCAGTCGTAACTCCGCTTACAAGCTTCCACAAAAACCGCGGAGTTACCAAGGTTAAGGACCATTAAGGTGCGCGCCCCAACAGGCCCCTAAGACTCACCAGTGGCCCATCTCGGGACACTCTGCTACTTTCCTGGTGGTAGAATCTTGTTGGTGAAGATGGTAAACTACTTGCTACGGATGCATCGTCATTCCTTCTGCTACTGCTACCATGGTCGCGGCTTGCTTGATCCTTCATCCTTTCACCCTTAGTAGGATACGACCGTCTCTCATGCTGCTGTCTACCTCCATCATATTTATGGTGGTCATGGGGGTCATTGGGATTTCTAATTCTATCAGCGACCCCATCCTTCTAAATGCGTCCCTTTCATGTCCTATCGAACATTTGACCATCCACAACTTTCGCTCCTTAACAGATGGTACCACTAGGATTGCATGCTAATGTGCTTTTGCATAAGACAAACATCATGCCTCCACTCTGCTGAGCCAGGAGGATACATCTCGGGATCCTCCAAAGTCTTTCCTGAGGGCTTATGTCTGTCTTCGTTGTGCTTAGAACGCACTTCAGGCTTAAACTTTTTTCTGGTAGATCATGTCTGCATTGGTCGAGTCAGTGCTGGGGGGATTTCTTCATCGGGTGCAGATGCAGGTGGGTGGCTGAAGTGGTTTTGCAGACCCGTCTACTCAAATTCCCTCAATAGTTCCTGAAACTCACGATCAGCTGACATGGATGCAATGTTAAAACTCAAAGCAATACACAATGCAGGAGTCGCAGGCCGGTGTAGCTTCTTATAGAATCTCGCAACAAAATCTATCATGATGGTGCATTAATGATGCCAAATCGGATGGAGTGATGGAAATCCTGTCCACATGGCGCTATATTTCCCAAGATCTCATCATTACAGGTAGTTAAGAAAGTTCACATGCTGGCGCTGCCAATTCTAGTTTGTCCCATCAATCACGTTTTAGGCTGCGACACACCTTTCTCCTTCGACATGACCACTAACTTCAGCTTCGCCTCAATGAGTACCTTCGACACAATATTGATCTTCGACCCATCTTGACCCATGCGGCAACCAAACTTTGACCTTCCAACTTTGATAGTATTCAACACCTTGTAACCTTGAGAATAGCTTCAGTATAGTCTAGTACCCAATTTCAACTGTTTGTGGTACTCAAACTATCCTTCTTACTGTTACTACTGATCAAGGGGTCCTGGCTTGTCCCCGTACTTCTTTAATCTACTTCCATTCACCATGGAAGGTAAAATTTCTCCATTCAATTTAGCTAACTGGACAGCGTCGCCATCAGTAACTCTCTGCACTATGTATGCACTATGTATGGACCTTTCCAATGTGTCTTGAACTTACCTAGGAATTTCATGAATTTACTGTCATATAAGAGCACAAGATCACCATTCTGGAACTGCTTCTTCTTAATGTGTCTATCATGCCATGCTTTTTCTCTAGCTTTCTGCACTTGCTGCTGGAACCCTGCAATAAATATGTCCTCTTCAAGTTCTAGTATCTTGGACAGCCTTTCTTTCATCATAGTTGGGTCATCCATCTCTGTGAAAGAAAATATTCTTAGGCTAGGAACAATGTACTCCATGGGCATGACTGCTTCTTGTCCATAAACCAACCTAAAAGGTGTATGGCCTGTCAAATTCTTGCAGGTGGTTCTATAAGCCCATAGTACTGCTGGAATTCTAAGATCCCAATCATTTCTATTAACATTGCAAACCTTCGTCAGAGCATGTTCAAGGATTTTTTTAAAGGCTTCGACAGTTCCATTTGCTTGAGCATGATAGGCAGTACTCTTCTGGTGATATACTTGAAATTATTCAGTCAATACTTCAATAGTCTTATTTAAGAAATGCGATCCTTGATCACTCATAAGAATTCTAGGACACCCAAATCTTGACAAGATGTTATCGAAGATGAACTTCACAGCGGTAGCAGCACTACAGTTCTTGACTGGTTGAGCTTCGGCCCAGCGAGTAAGGTAGTCAGTTGCTGTAATAATGTATCTTGCTCCAGATTTCTTCGCAGGGGGATTGATAGGTCCAACAAAATCAATGGCCCACTTGTCAAAGGCTTGTAAAGTTACCTGCGAAACTAGAGGAATCTCATCCCTCCTGGATGGTTTGCCGGTCCTCTGACAGATGTTGGAGCTGTGGAAATACTCTCTTGCATCCTTGTGAATTGTGGGCCACCACAATCCAGCTGTCAGAATATTTTGTGCTGCATATTTTCCTGTGTAATGACCTCCTGCTGCTCCAGAATGTGCCTCAGCCAAAATTAATGGCTTTTCATGCTCCAAGACACATCTGCGTAGTATTTCATCTGGTCACATCTTATATAGTTGTCCTGTGATTAGGGTAAAGTCAGATGCTATAACCACCAGCTGCTTCTTCTGCTGTGTTGTCATTTCGGCGGGTGCAAAACCTGTAGACAAGTACTGAACAATATCCTAAAAATAGTCATCAACCATCTGGATGGCAAACAACTGGGCATCAGGAAGAGCTTCGTCCAAACTAATGGGCTCTTCTCCTGACTCGAGCCTCGACAAGTGGTCAGGACCTAGGTTCAGTCTTCCAGGTTTGACTATGATCTCAAAGTCATATTCCTGAAACAGAATTAACCATCTGCATATCCTTCCACCTAGCACAGGCTTGTTAACCAAATACTTCAAAGCAGAATAGTCAGTGAAAATCTTAAAATGAGATCCTAACAGATAATGTCGAAACTTCTGCAATGCATAAACCATAGCTAGACCTTCTCGTTCTATCGTAGTATAATTCTTTTCTGCTATGGACAACTTTCTACTTGCAAAAGCAATAGGGTGATCAATATTACCGTCACCTGACTGAGCCAATACTATACCCAGAGCAATGGAGGATGCATCAACATGCACATGAAACTCCTTATTACAGTCAGGAAATACCAAGATAGGGGAAGCTACCATCTTTTCCTTCAAAATGTCTAGGATTTCTTGACACTCAGGGGTCCATTCAAACTTAATATCTTTCTTCAACTGCCTTTCCATAGGGGCTGTGATCTGAGCATATCCTTTGATGAACTTCCTGTAATATCCAGTATGACCAAGTGTAGTGCAAAGTTGCTTAACAGAATTCGGAGGTGGCAAGTTCACAATAATGGCTATCTTCCCAGGATCCATCATCAGTCCTTGCTTACATACAATGTGACCTAGCAGAATTCCAAAAGGTGCACAAAAGATACACTTTTTCAAGTTCAAGGAAATCTGATGCTGTCTACACTTGTCCAGCATAAGTCTTAAACTAGCTATATGGTCTTTTAGTAACCCAAAGATAATCCAGTCATCAAAATAAACTTCTAAGAATTTATGTATAAATTCCTTAAATGCGGAGATGACTACTCTAGAAAAAACAGCAAGTGCATTCTTCAATCCAAAAGGCATAACTGTATACTAAAAGGATCTCATTTTTGTAGCGAAGGTTGTCTTATGTCGATCTTCTGGAGTAATTTTAATTTGATGGTAACCTGAAAATCCATAAGTAAAAGAGTACACTTCTTGACCTCCAACATTGTCCAAAACTTCATTTGTAAAGGGATCTTTATCACTCCTACATCACCAAGAATACCTTTCATCTCTGAGAACTTCGCATCAGGTTTCAAAGGGATCTTTATCACTCCTATATCACCAAGAATACCTTTCATCTCTGAGAACTTCGTTGGAAATACGTCCTGATACTCATGGAGAAGTTGAGTCACTTTGCTCACCATTTTTTCATCCCAATAATCTCCAATGGTAGAATACTTAGGGTTTTCTTCTGATCCAATGTTTACAGTCCACGTCTTCAGGGGCTGAGTCACTTCAGGTGCTTCGACTGCTGGTCCTTGTACTTCGCAGTGTCCTTCTGACTCAGGGATGTCAATGTTGCGCGGATCATCATCCTCATCAATTGCGAGGTTGTAACATTCTACTGCATCAGCTTCTTGTTTCTTCCAATCCGGTTGGTATTCTTCTATCTCTTGATCATCAAACACCTTAGTATGTATCAACCTAATAGCTGCGTCTAAAGCAGGGAAAACCTCATTAATAGAAAATATCAGCATAAAAATATCAACAAGAGTATCCCAACTTACAGTACCATGGCGAAGCTCGAATTCCGCATACCAGTTCTTTGCGATAGGTTCCAGAGTATGCACAAACCTATGTACCCACTATGCACGAGGTACATGCTTCTAGGCTTCGTAGCATTGCTCCAAATGCTTCTGAGGATTAGTCTTACCATTAAACCTGCTTCTCACCTGCTGTGGTCGATCCATGAATCTCAGGTGAAGGGACTGTTGACAATCTTCCCAACTATGAATGTACTTTTTGTGACCATTCCACCATCTGGATGCTATGGCTCTAAATGCTGAATCCAAAGTCTCCATTTTCTATGAGTCTGGTACCTGCGTTAAGAATTACATAATAAACTCTTCTGGGTCTGTCGAACCATCAAAAATAGGTAAGGCTCTTGTCTGTAAGCTAATCCATCTTAGAGACTTGGTAATTCTTGCACAACGATGTCCATGTAGCTCATACAGTCTGTTCTGCCAATTCTCTAGGCCGTCATCTGAATCTGTCATGCAGGAGCTATCACACTGCCAATCCATGATACCTTCGGTAGTAGGATCAACATAACCTGCTTCCTTCGCTGTTATATTGTAGATATGGTCCAAAACATCATGATATTCATCTCTGAGTGGTTCTATGTACCTTTCACATTGAGAGGGGTCCAATGGTACTATGACTTTCAAACCTTTCCCTTCGAAAGTAATCTGTCTCTTCTTAAGGTTAATGACTGCAGCATTTGCCATTGCCCATTCAATTCCTAATAAGGCTGGGTAGGGATTGCTGTCATAAATTATCTCAATAACTTCAAAGTCTGCTAAGGTACTGACTCCATCAATATCTACTGGGGCACTAGGGAATCTTCCTAGGGGCACAATCTTCTGCTGATTGGCTAATCTCAACTGTATAGGGGACCATTCTACACTACTACATTTCGACCAAAAATCCGACGGCCGTCATGTCATATTTTCGACACTTTCTTGTCGCATGTACGACACTTGGATTTTTTTTTAAGCGTCGTAAATTTGTCGTCGGTTAGCCGACACTTAAATAACCGTCGGTTAAGCGACACTTATGTAACCGTTTCTTGAATGTCAAGCGTCTCTTAAGCGACGGAATATTTTCGACGGTAGCATATTTTTTTGAGAAAATAACCTTTATAACCATCGCTTAAGCGACGAATATTAACTAAAAGCGTCGAAAAATCGACACATAGTACCGTCGGAAAAGCGACACATATTAAACTAAACGTTGGAAAAGCGACAGCAGAAAGGCATCGGAAAAGCGACGGAGGTCTAGAAAATACGTCGGAAAAGCGACAGTAGAAACCATCGCTTAAGCGACGCCTGTGGAAGTTTTTTTTTTTTAAATTAATTTTTTTT
>LPNX010566435.1:100000-150139 GCA_001517045.1 Pseudotsuga menziesii | reverse complement strand
AAACCCTATTGACCACCTTTTATCCTTGTAGTTGGATTTTAAAAAATCAAGAGGCACTACTATTTAGGTTTGAATGACTTTCTATCTTGAAAAATGATCAATCCCTCGTATCTCTGTGATATTGTAACAAATTATATATCAAATCGAAGCATAAGCCATGTGCCAAGCCACAACATAAACTATATTCTATATTCCACGAACCCACATTATAACATGCCTCCACAATACATTGATGCAATCATATCTCTATGATATTGTAACAAACTATATATCAAATCGAACCATAAGCCATTGCCAAGCCACAACATAAACTATATTCTATATGCCATGAACCCACATTATATGCCACGAACCCACACAATTTTAGAGCCATCGCTTAAGCGACACGTAGGAAGATATCCGTCGCTTAAGCGACACTCAGGAGGATAGATATTTTGCGCCGTCGCTTAAGCGACACTTATGAGAAATGCCGTCCCTTAAGCGACACTTATCCCCACCATTTAAAAAAAAAAAAATCTTTCTGATTTTTGGCACGGTTAAAAGAAAAAATCCATGCGCCGTCGAGAAAAACCGTCGGATTTTGGATCAAAATCTAGTAGTGCTAGAGTAGGTTTTCCCATTTGTTCCCAGGTCTGCTTAGTTAAGACATTTACTTCTGAGCCTAGATCCAGGATGACATCATTCATGTCATATTCTCCTATCTAAGCATTCAATATCATTTCCCTGCCAGTTCTTCTGACTCTATTAACAGTTTTTTCCTTACCAGAACTTCGCTGAGGTTCGCAAGAACCAATAACTTTCTGCAACTCATTTAAAGCATCCTGATTTCGTAAGAGCTTCATACAACTCTGTAAGAAGGAGGACAGTGTACTTACTTTATCCGTCGAAGCTTCTTGCGGCTGCGACTGCTGCTGAGGTTGTTTCCCAGGTGCTACTGACGTGCTTGGGTCAGCAAAGTCTCTCTTGGCTTCCAGAAATGCCTCTTTTTCTCTTTCGACATCAAATGCGGGGATTTTTTCTGGGGCCTTACGAACCCAAGCCTTACCAGGCTGTTTCTCCTTGTTCTGCACTTCCATCGTAGCACCACTCCTGGTAACAACATTAATGGTTGGGACAGGTCGTTGCTCCACAGCAATCAGCTGAATATTCTAAGTAGGGGCACTATTTCTTTCCTGAATCTTGGCAATCAACTGCGGGCACTGCTCAATCACATGGTCGATAGCTCTGCAATATCGACATGTCGTAGTTGGGTTCCGACAATCTCTAGCTAGATGCCCTACCTGGTTACAGTTATAGCACATAACCTAGCCTCGTCCTCTTCCAACCATACCACCACGACCACAACCTCCAAAAGTTCTGTGACCCGATGTATTACCGCGGTAACCATATCCATCATTGCCTTGTCCATCATTTTGTACCTGATAAGCATCATAAGTTCGTTCCCTCATGAGGTCAAAGCTGCGACACTCATCTTCGTTGTGTCCAATTGACTTACAGAACTTGCAATAGGGGTTCTTAGGGACTTGCACATACCTCTGCAGGATATAGCAGTATTCAGGTCGATGCTAGCCAGTTGTCCTACAGATATCACAATATAGAACACTAGGGTTGAATGGGTTTGGCGCACCAGAATTCAAGTAATTTCTGACCGCAGGACACTGTTCCTTGTCGTGACCCTCTGTCCGACATCGTGTACACCAAACCTCTTCTCGAACATCCTTGAATTTCTTCATGTCGCGAAGCTCAAGAACCATCGCTGCCAACTGCGCTTGTATTTGGGCTATACTAGAATTATCTTCGACAGGAGCGGTTTCAAGCTTCATCACAATTTCCAGAGCCTCTTGCTGTCAGCAACCTTCTGTTGCATGAGTGGAGTCCTGATATGCGGTAGCAACGCTGCAATGAACCATTCCTTATGCTGCGCTGGTCCAATAGTGAAACTGACTTGATCTAGTAGAACTTGGAACCTCTGATCAAATTCCCACACCGATTCTCCTCGTCTCTACTGAATTTTCTTTAGTTCAGTGATACACTGTGACTCTAATTCCGGCTTCTTAAATTCCTTTATCATTGCGGCTTTTATATCAGCCAAGACATGGTTCTACGTACTAGAAAACTTCATGAACCAGGTCAAAGTGTGGTCTCTAAAGGAAGTAACCAGCTGCGCTCTTCTTGTATCTTGATCCATAATGTTCTTAGCAGTCCACACTACTTCACATAAGAACCAGAACTGTTCTGGATCCTCTGATCCAGTTCCTTTGAAAACAGGGAGCTTAATATCATCATTCATGTGGGCCATCGTAGATCTAGGGGGGGTTGGAGGGGGACTGGTAGCATGCGGGGAAGAAATTACTGGGGTAGACTGACCTGCGACAGGAATACTCAGGCTAAGGTTACTTTCAGACTACGATGGGTTCTCAGGGATAACAGGTCTACGCTGCGGGGTTACCGGAGGGTTTCCAACATAGGGGGTTTCTTCGGGCTCTGAGGCGACTAGACTGACGGTGGTAGACTCACTATTCTGACCTAGGGTATAGGACTCAAAATTTCTCTTGTACCTTTTTCCACTTCGTAGCAAACCACTTTGCTCGTCGAAGGTACTTTCACTTGCAAACATAGGTTAGTAATACTAAATCTAACAGTCTAATTCAATGAGCAATATACCTTTTTCAGCCAATAGCATTTTAATTCTCAAACTAAATGAATTCAAATACTTACCCCTTGGTCCTTTGAAAAACTTACGCTCGACTTTGCTAAAGGATGTACTTGTGTCAATGGCGAACTCCGTCACAAATGCTTTGAGGGTTCGCGTTGTCTAGAAATCAACAGCTCGGGATATCTCGTTGTTCACCCTTTTCAATATATTAATTCTTGCGGGGATCCAATCAGGAAACTGAACTTCTTGGAAGTTCGTCCTTCTCTCTGTCAACCTAGATAACCACTGGTGCAACTCTATGTGGATACTACCAAAGAAAATTTCGTAGACATCAGAAAAAACATACATTTGTAAAAATTCATCCGAACTACGATGCGGATCTTTGTTCTTGTGCTCAGCAAATTTCAGATAGGTCTCTTCAATCCAGTCACTGATTTCTTGCACTAAGGGTCTCCAAAACATAGCCCTCTAGGTTCGACATAAACCCCTCTTGAGCAGATACTGAGTTCAACTAGCAACAGAACCAATTTATTGGGCTATAGGGCAGACCTAGGTTTTATACCATTAACTTCGCACCAACAAAAGACCCACAGTGTTGGCCCTTTCGGCAACAACCTGCAGATAGGTTGTCGTCTCACCCGAAATAGCTATGGGGTGCCGCAGAACCAGGTTTCTGCAAGCAGAAGAGGGATATTACTGTACCTTTAGCCTTTAATAAGTTATAATCATATAATATAGAGCTTCAACATACACTTATTTAGCTTCGCAATTAGATAAACAACAGTGACTTGATTAACCCTTCCTGGGAATTCACAGCGAAGTTAGTATTCAGTAGTGATCTTACTTATCAGTTATATAATTATCAATGCATAAAAGAACATAACAGAACAACACAAAAGAACCACAACACAAGATATAACGTGGTTCACCCCCAGTTTAGGGGATACGTCCACATAACTGTGTTTTATTCAACTCTTTACAAAAACCATAGTTCTGATCTGCGCATTTAGCTGCAGATCCCTTCAAATCCTCAAAGCCACGCACACAGCTGCAGATCTTCTTTATCACCCAAAAACCATCTGCGCACACAGCTGCAGAGGTCGTCCACGCACATAGCTGGGACTTAACCTTTCTTACAAAACAACCCTTAGCTTCGCATCAATTCATCTTACATCAAAATCCTAAACTGACTTCTTTACAAGAGTGCTTATTTATACAGTGCACTTATTACAAAACCATGGGATGAAACCATGGGCACCCCGAACCCTAAACCTTGGACTTAAACCATGGGTTGATTGCAAAAAGAGGACCTTGACTTAACCCCGACACCCCTAAGACTATTTTGAGTCGTAACTCCGCTTACAAGCTTCCACAAAAACCGCGGAGTTACCAAGGTTAAGGACCGTTAAGGTGCGCGCCCCAACATACTCATGAGAGTGGATCATCATGGAGATCAGCTGAATACCCAATTGACTGAAATGATATGCAGACAAGTTCCATGTTCAAATGTAATGACAAACTACTGCCATTGTTTGCAAAATGATTCCCTTCCCATCTTCCCCATCATGATCGATAAGTGCCTCTTTTTGGTTTTACGAGTTCAAAGAGGGTAACAAACACTCAGTATAGCTTGTCCGAAGACAAGTCCAAACTCATGTGTTTTACAAACCAGAGAGAGGAGGGGTTAGTTCCCAAAAATGGGTCTCTCACTGTTTAATTTAACGAGTCCAATGAAAGAAAACTCGGTATCGTTCATGTTTAGAGAGTTTGAACTACCACGGAAGAAGACTCCAAAGGGCCCTTTTCTGTATGATTTAGTCCCTAAATCTTGAAAAAGTGTGAAATCATACCTTAGATAAATCTTCCATTCATGATTGGTTGGAGCGTTCCTTTTTCATAAATAGTCCATCCAAACCAAAAAAGAGATAACCTACCGTCGGAGAGATGACTCTTCAAATGCTTTAACGAGCGTGAAGAAGACAAGATCTCTCGACGATATTTTCATATTTAAGGAGCCCGAAAAGAGTTTATGGAAGACTCCATTAGGTCTCTTTTCATTATGAGAGATTTTACGAGCCTGAAAAGAATAAGAAATGGACTCGGACCTTTGATACTGAATTTCAAGAGCATGATCAAAGTGTCATATTAAATGCTCAATGACTTTTTCCATTTTATGGTAGTACAAAAAAGTCAAAAACGAACTCCCAATACTTTACTGCTATTGTTCTTCTATCATGCAATGACTCAAAACAAGTGTTAAATGCCCCAATAACTAACATTAAGGGATTACGACAAATAAAATTCGAATAATAAGTGATTTTAAATCGAAACTATAACATGTCAAACCAAAAAATTTGTATAAAAGTCATGTAAATAGTGAAAAATCAAATCATTTTACCATTTACCCATAGTGGAGAGCGTTTGAAGCACTTTCCTAGTCAGATCTTCAGTTGCTAATATTGGGAGTTTTCACCATCGGATTCGAGCGCCGTCAGTTCCAAGTAACAGTTAAGACCCTACTCTTCCTTTTCATAGTCTCAATTTTGATTTTGGATGGTGTTTTGGGCTTGTATGGAAAGCCCTAAAACCATGGGAATGGGAACCATGCTTACCCCTTTCAGGATACACAGCACCTCACTAGAACCGCGCCAAAAACAAAGTGCACAGGTGGTGCCACTGCCTGTCTTCAATAGCGTACAGGTGGTGTCGGCTATGAAGATGTAAAATTGTTAACACAAACAAAAATAGATCATTTCTTTGTATTTAAATGATTAAGAATGATTCTAATAGGTGTTATGATTGTTTTTGGTAGGCTCTTGGTGATAAAAATGGTGATATGGAAGGAAAGACAACATGATAATGATGATGCTTTCGCCGAAAGGAATGTGGGATGCATAGCCAGATTACGAGACTGTGGACTCCTAAAATTCTTCCGGACTCCTAGTATGGTATCACATGAGCGGTTGCTTGAGCATATACTCTGGATGTGGAAATCCGGAGCAACAACACTTTGAGTTTGGTGCTCATATTCTGATAGTAGAGGTAGAGGAAATCTACATCTTGACTGGACTTTCGAGACGAGGTGCCCCCATCATGCTGACAGGTTCCCGAGGAGGGGATATTACCACACAAGAGTTGATAAACCGTCACTATATCCTAGGGACGAGGACATCAGGGAAGAAGATCCCCATAAAGGTAGTGATGGATATACCTCTATGGACTATCTTATTTACGATGTAGAGAGTGGTAGGAATCCAAGGAGTGCACCAAGATTCTAGGGCACACATGCTATATGCCATAGAGTCCATGGCACCTACAGTATTCAACTGGGCGAAATCCCTACTTCTGATATTCAAGGACCAGCTGAATAAGTGTCAAAAGGGGGAACTGAAGAGTTCCGTTTTGGTTCCATTCTAGCATGCTTCTTCTTCAAGCGGGTACCACAGATGAGACCCCAAGTGGTCTTCACAGAGCTGAGAGCACGTGACCCTCGTATGCAGAGGTGGGTCCGGATTATGGCTCGTACTAGAGCGGGTAGGGGAAGGTGAAGTTTGGTGATCCATTCTTCAGATGGATCAGAGATCAAATCCTCATGGTGAAGGATTATGCTTATGCAGGTATGAACTTCAGCAGAGACCCTAACCTACCACTCCCACCTAGTGGACAGTAGGGTGACATCGGTAAGAAGCAAGAAACCCTAAATTGGAAATAATGTTTTTATGTTTTTTAATTTTTTATATTTTTTATGTTTAGTAATGGGACCTGAACATTTTCATGCAGTTGTTGGAGCAGCACGACCTGGGGGAGCTTCCCCATTGGCTAGATGAGTTGGAGCCCGCTTTGTACCGCAAGGCAATGATGTGACCTGGGAGTTACAGGAAAACCTGGAGAGGTTAACCTTAGACATCCCTGACGCTTCCATTGATGACCTCCCTCTGAGGTATCAGAGACCTATAGTGGGCGTACCGGGTTGGTTTAGTAGACTGTTACATAGAGTATCCTGAGTAGTGATGTGCTACCATGAGCATCACTAGACAAGGTATGCATGATGTATCTACTGAAAGCTGATATCTTCAAGATTTTGTATGGTGATTTTTTCCTGAAATCCTACGTGCTTCAGATGAGGTCTCGTGACCTATTTTTGTAAACATGTTCATATATATATATATATATACATACTTTTACCTGGTGTTTATATGTCTCAAATGGTGGATGTATTTTACATGAGTTTTCTATGTCTTTAATTGTTTATTTATTATGAACCATGTTTGATTTTAACATCATGAATGGGCAATATGCCAATCTAGGATGTAATTAGCTAATGAGTCAGTAACTACATTATGTTCCCTAGGGATATGCCTATAACTAATGGTTTCAAATGACCTTTCTAACAAGCGTACCCTCCAAAAGAGGTGGAGAAGTATAGGATTTATAATGGTATAAACATGGTTTAGATGACAAACCATGAGTTGTGAGTCCATCAAGACTACCAGATTGCGAACATCTTGGAAGGAAGCTTCATCTAGAAGACCTATGACTGCTCAATACTCAGTGATGTTGTTGGTAGTGGTACCAATACAAACTGCTCTTGAACTGATCAAATCTTCAGCTAGAGAATAGAGGACCCAAGCAGCTAAGGCAAGATTCAAGGTGTGGTGGCAAGCACCATCAGTGAAGCCGTAGAAGCCATCTCCTTTGCATGACCAAAACATGGTATAAATAGATGCAAACACTAAACTCAAAACCATATTGAAAATACTAAAAGCACACTGAAATTCAAGCAATATACATATATACAAGATACTATCCAAGAAATACCTAGGCATAGTACCTCTTCAGGTACAACCCTTTGTGAGGTTTCCCTAAAGGGATTCCATCGTAGTCAACGAGCTCATAGGCCCCTTTCTCTAAAACTTTCGAAATGACTAAAGGACCGTACCTCATGGACTCGAACTTTCATTTCCCTAGTTTGGCGTATCTCTAGTCGTAAGTCAAAACTAGGTCACCTTCGTTAAAACATGAGGTTGGATGGATTTATCATACTGTGCCTTGATGCGTTTCTTATGTGCCTCATTAGCCAAGGTAGCATCTCTCTGATTCTCGTCAAGGTTGTTCAAATACAAAAATATATCTTCCTCTATGGAAGTGTCTGGGAGAAGTTCGACGGCAAGTTGTAAGGATGGAATTTGACATTGAATTGGTAAGACATCTTCGAGTCCATAGACAAGCTGGAAAGGTGTGAAACCAGTAGTTTTTTTCAGTGAAGTCCTGTAAGCCCAAAGAGTGGAGAAAAGAATGTGGTTCCAGTTGGATTTCTGATCTCCAACCATCCGACAAATCATAGTTTTCACAACTTTGTTAATGGCCTCTACCTAACCATTAGCTTGTGGATAATATGTTGTAGAGTTTTCATGGAGAAAACCTAGCTTGGAACTTAGTTCCTTCATCATTTGATCACAGAAACATGATCCGTGATCAGTAACTATCATGAGGCTATTAAGAAATGCCCACCTTGTCAACATTTTTATCCCAAAAAGTGCTCACATCCCGCTCTGCTACACCCCATCATTGTCGTTGTCCCATTTTCCAAATGGGGGATTGATTATATGCATTGTAAGCCTACCTTAGCCGGGAGGCATGGTTCATCATCGTAGCCGTTGACTATTTTACAAAATGGGCTGAGGCCATGCCTACATATGCGGAAGATGGTAAGACTTCCACTCTCTTCCTGTTCAATCATATCATAGCTAGATTTGGAGTCAGTGGTGCTTATCAGGAATAGAAATTCATTGAGAAATGAATCATTGGGTTCAAATTCCATCGTAGCACAGGGAAGATCACACATGAGCTCAGCAAATACCAAGGATTTCTTTGATGTGGCTTTGGAAAATTCCAGTTCAAACTCCTGTAGTATGACTATCCATCAGGAGTACTTGCCCCCGAGCACCTGATGAGTCTGGATGTAATATATAAGGTTCTGGTATGCCAATACAGTGGTTGTGTGGAGCAAGATGTAGTGACGAAATTTTTGTACAGCAATGACCGTGGCCAATGCTAACTTCTCCATGCATGAATATCAGGTTTCAGAATCCATAAGATTCTTACTAGCATAGTAAATCACGTGCTCCTGACCATTGGGATTTTCCTGCACCAAATCCATAGCGATGGTAGTAGCGGAGGAAGCAAGATACAAGATAAATTATTTTGAATAATTTGGGGGGTCTATCATGGGTGAATGAGTTAGAGCGTTTTTGAGATTATCAAAGGTGCATTGGGCTTGGTCATCCTAGAAGAACAGAGTGTCCTTCTTGAGGAAATGCATATAACCATGCATTTTCTCTGCAAAATTAAACATGAAACGACGGAGGAAGTTTGCCTTGCCTTGCAAACTTTGAATTTCAAGAAGATTGGTTGGGGCTAGTAGAGTTAAAATGGTGGCGATTTTCAAACAGTCTATCTAGATGCCATCCTTAGAGACCACAAAACCTAACAGATGTCCCGTCTCAACACAAAAAACTCATTTATATGGATTGAGCCGTATATTGTAATGATGACATCTCAAGAAAATATCTCTAAGATGAACAGAGTGGTCCTTCCATTGTTGTGAATGGGCAGGGAGGTCATCAAGGTATGGTTCAATAATATGTTTAATATCGTGAAACACATAGGACATCGCACGCTAGAAAGTGGCTCCAACATTTTTCAAGCCAAAAGGTAACTTCCTATACGCACAGGTTCCCCATGGGAAAATGAATGTCATCTTGTGCTGATCAATGGGTAATATCTCAATCTGATTATAGCCAGAAAAGCCATCCATAAATTAGAAGATGACACTTCCATCGCAGTTATCGATAATCTGATCGATATGTGGAGTAGGAAAGTTGTCCTTGGGACAAGCTTTATTCAAGTCTCTAAAATCGATACAGACTCTAATGGTGCCCTTCTTTTTATTGACAGGGACAACGTTCGATACCCATTTCGTCAGGGGTATGAGATAAATAAACCCAGCTTTGAGAAGTTTCTCTATCTCAGCTTTAATAGATGCGGCCTTCCATGGATGGACTTGACTTAGTTTTTTCCTAACAGGTTTAGCCGTGGGATAGGTTTTAATTCCATGGACCACAATGGATGGGTCTATCCCCGACATTTCTTCATAAGACCAAGCAAAAATATCATGAAGTTATTTGAAAAGCACCTTGTATGCTTCAGATTCATCTGCCGAGTAGTTCTGCCCAACGTGAACATGCTCGATGGTACCAGGATTAGCTGATATGTCAATTGGATTTTTCTGATTAATGTTGCAAAGGTTTCCTTCAGAATCTGTGTCTTGCAACAATATGGGACTTTGAGGTTCTTTAACAATATCAGTGGAAAACAAGGATGCAAAATCATGGTTAAATGAACTGGTGTTAGGGAGGAACAGGGATCTATGATGGTGATCCTCCCAAATGGACTCATTCGTATTCATAATATCCATAATGGACTCGTCAGAAGGAAAAGTCTTAGAGAGATAATCCAGAACAGGAAGAGATGGTTCTAACCAGTAAGGCAGGTGGTAAGGATCCGAAGCCACCAGATGAAGGTCATCAGTGTGATCATCAAAAATGGTTTGAATGGTGTTGTACATTTCTTCATGTTGACTCAACAAGGTGGAATCAACAATTTGTTTGCCCTTTGGCTCACAATCAAATGATGCAATAATATTCATTGTCACCATATCTTTGTTAGGAGGAGTCGACGGAAAAATACCCCTAAGGGATGAATCCTTCAACATGCCTACCCCAATCGACTAGTAAGGAGGAGGAGACTGGCCTAATGTGGGGATGTTATTAGTTATAGAAATTGTAACATTCGGCATATAGAAATCAAGCTGATCAATGGTAACAATTCTTCCTAGATGTGGAAATTGGACTGTTCGGAATATTGTCAAAGCGACAGTAGTCATGGCATAAAACCAATTTCTTCCTAGAAGGAGGTTGTAATCTAACGGGGCATCTACTACTTCTACCTGAATAGAAATAGTTTTTCCCCCAAGCTCGACTGTAAGGGTTGATATGAGATCGTGGGGCTGGAAACCTCATCCATCAAAGTCTTTCAGAGTCGTAGGTTATGTTACAATCTTGGGAGAGCCGATAGCTTTCCAACAAGATAGGGACAAAACCAAAGTTGAAACTCTTTCATCTAAGACAGTCCTAAAGACTTTCTTTCCAACTACTTTCGTGATGATTTGGAAAGCAAGTTTGTGAGGTAGTCTAGACTTATAATTCTTGATATTGAAATGAATCAATATAGAATTGTCCAGGTCTAAAGCTCCTAACGCAGTTAACAGATTTTTGCGTTGTATAGGAAAACTTTGGAGCACTTCCAAGGTAGACATTGCACATGGTGCCTGAGCGGGATCTTCAACTACATTATAAAATTGAGCAGCTCAGGCATTAGGGTTAAAAATAGCCTTCCTAAGGGTACTCTTGGGTGGACGCAAAATCATATCAAGATTGGGCTTCTCGATGGTCATGGGGACAGTAGACGAGGATTCGGAAGAACCAGTAGAGGGAGCTTTGCCTGAAGAAGAAAAGTCTTCTTTCTTGTCTGCAGGTTTGTCATAATTCTGACTTCGATTTTGCAGACTAATGGTATTCGACAACATCATACGAATTTCCTCTGATGAACTAGAGTTTCCCTAATTAGACATGTGGTCTATTAGTTGTTGTTGAGAGGGAAAAGGATCTGTGAGAACTGGGGGTACGGGATTTGTTTTCAAAAATTGGGTGATTTCGTCCCGGCGGGGACACTCTTTTGTGAAATGGTCACCTACACATAGTAGACATGGATATTTTTCTTTTATTTTCCCTTTATCGTTATCATTGTTAGTTGGTTTTGGGTTCTCCTGTAGGTTTCCAGGTTTTTTATTTTTATTTTTACCTTTCTTTTTATTATTGCTAGAGGTTTGAATACTCTAAATAGAATTAACCTCAGTGGAAACCTTGGTATTCGAAGGAATAGGGGTGGCAGTCTGGGGTTGCTTGGCAGGTTTTGCTACTAACGGGGACTGGATTGAACCAACAATCCCATCAATAGGGACTTCTGCTGGTGTCTTTGCAGGATCAGTGCTTGGGCGAGAAGCCTGAGGAATCAAGTCATATAAAGTTCCAGACTGGAAATAGACCAAGTCCAGATACTGGGCTCAACTAATGGCTTTCTCTTTAGTAACGGCACCACCCATAGACACATCTCGGGCAATTGGAGGCAATAAACATTTGGTAAACCAATCAGCTAATAACTGATCTGAAATAGGAGCCTTAATAAGTCTTTTTCACCTTCTCCACTCATGGATATGATCGGATATGTGGGTGGATGTGTTATGTCGCAGAGAAGTTAAGATATCAGTACCTATTTCATAATGAATAGGAAGCTGAAAGTATGTAAGAAATATGGTTTCCAATGAGCCAAAATCCACAAACGAGTGTTTCGGAAGTTCAATATACCATTTTGTGGCTATACTGGTCAAATTTCATGGAAAGAGTCTTAAACAAGCTAAATCATCCATAAGGGAGTTTGAAGAACACCACAGATGGAATGTCATGACATGGTTTTTTAGATTGCCTCCTTGCTTCCCATCGAACTTTGGAATGTGCAATGGTAACTTTACCGAAATGGGAAGCCACGACGGCTTATGTTGGATGGGGTCATTAATCAACTTGGACAAATCAAGCAAGTCCAAAGTTGCTAGGAAAGGTAACTGACGGTTAGGTTGCACATACTGGTAATATTGATATGGCATATAGTTACTAGTAATATCGTAAATAGACTGATAAACAGGCTGTTGTGACGAAGAACTACCAGAAAATCCACCCACAGGGGGTTGATTTCCAGGATTAGGACCGTTAGGACCACTAGGGCCTCCAGGACCACTAGGACCATTGGGACCACCAGGACTACCAAGACCACCAGGAGGCGAACCACCAGACCCTCCAGGGCCTCTAGGAGGTAAACCTCTAGATCCTCCAGAACCACTAGGAGAAGGGCCACTAGACCCTCTAGGGCTATTAGGGGGAAAGCCACCATGCCCCCCAGGACCACCAAGACCATTAGAACCATAAGGAGGATAGCCACCAGGCCCTTCGAGACCATTAGACTTCCCAGGGGGAGGACCTCCATAAGGCGGTCCTCCGGCACCTCCCGGAGTATGTATGGGTATCCCCCCCATAACTGGCATGTAGGACCAGTTAGGTTGCCCCCATGGCGTGAAAGTATTACTTAGATATGGAATTCCAGCATAAGGCATTCCTGTAGGATTGGGTGGATAATTAATGTTCCCTACAGGTATTTGATTTGTTGTATAACCATAACCCCAACAGGTTTGACTAGTTACAGGTTGTTCCCCCAAGGGTTGGCCTGAACTAGATGGGGGAATAACCACGTTAGTGTGGGTGGGAGGGACATAAACTATATATTTCTCTATATCAGAGTTATGTCCTCGACTAGATACAATTTCAATGCCATATAACATAGGTCGTGCCGGGGGTTTCCCCCCAGTACTAGAAGGTAATGATGAAACAGGAATTGAAGGTTGGGCCCCAGGTGCGGAAGACCTGGGAGGATTGGAAATAGACATAATATGGGAGATGGTTGGGTCGGTAGTTTGACTTGGGTTGTGTGGTGTTACTGTGAAATCTATAATCGATTCAATGGGTCTCATAGAATCAGCAAGTGAATGATATCCCACGAGAACGGCCATGGAACGTGATGGTGGTGTGCCCAATATGTCATCTATTTTCCTTTCAATCTCCTGTGCACGAAGAATGGCTACATGGTATTGTATATGTTCTTCTTCATCTGGAGAAAATTCTTCAGAAAAGTTTAAATGGGTGCCAAATGAGGCAATGGCCTGTCCTATAGAGGTATCCCAAAATGGAGCATTGGGACCGTAATCCAAACAGGTAGTATCATCAACATGACCTTCTGTGGAATAATGGAATGAAGTATTACCCCAAGAAGGTTGTTGGACCAAGGGAGGTGAGTGTGAAGGATATGGTCCTCCGCTTTTTGCAACCACATTACCTCCCACTTGGGAGGTGGTAGCTGCTCCTTGGTTGATAGATTCCATTGGATTTTCTCCTAAACCAGGAATAAAATCGGGTGGCAAGCCCTGTACTCTTCTATTCTGTCTTAGCTCAGCTAGTGTGTACAGTTCCTATCTAACCTAGGGTCTGAAAAAACTAGAAAGCACACCAAAAATTTCCCTACTCAAGCTATAGGTCAAACAAGCAAACTTAAAATGACAGGAGGGGTTCAGATAGTCAGGTCTCTCACCAAGATTGTCAAGAAGGTTCCACTCGCGATATACCTCAAGGGTACATGTGTAGTAATCTCCCTGAATGTTTTTTTGTGTGTATGGCTCCAAGAAAGATGGCTAAAGGGCTTTCCTCAATGGATAAGGTATCCTAGTGGGGTCTCCCGATACACGTAAGGTACGTGGAAGTTCAAATCGGTAGTAGTGTTGTCTAATGCATAACCGTACACAAGGGGACTTTCAATATAAAATCGAGTACATGAAGTACCTTTCTATATACCTCAAGGGTATGTGAAAGGTCTTTCAATATACCGATGGTACATGGAAGAACCGTGTGAGTCCCGAGATGTAATGCGAACGAGTAACGACAGCTCCTACGCTTAACGACACCCAAACATGTCTCTAACCTATCACTCAAATTTCTATGTAAATTTTAACCTAAAAATACCATTAATTTTAAGTGGATGGTTAGGTGAATGCATGGAGTTTTGACAAAAAAAGTAAAACCATGTAATATGCATATGCAAATATTTCACTTTACCGTTCGGTATGCCTACCTATGGGAGGGAAAGAGAGTATTTTCTTTTTCTTCAAAACCAAAAATATTTCTAAACAACAATCTTGAACACAAAATCAAAGACAAGCAGCACTTTCCAAGCTCATTTCTCTTTTCTGAAAGCAGTCAAAAGGGAAGGAGTCTCTTTCCTTAAAAGAAAAACAAGCAGCACACTATATGCATATGCACTCTATTTTTCGATTTTTCTTAAAGCATCGACAAATCTAACTTAAAACTATAATATTTTTTATTTTGATGAGATACTATAAATGCAAAAGAGACAAAAGAACATAAAGAATCTGAAAGCTTATGACGCCAATTAGAGATCCAATGTCTTATGCTCACTAATGATAATGACCTAATCTCAATCAAAAAATTTCTTTTTAAAACAAGCAAAAAGAAGTCTTCTATGGGAACAAAAAATGAAATCAAGATGATAATTAAACGTTTTTCTTTTAGTCTATGTAACAGAAATAAAAGAGATCTCTCTAACACCTAAGCTTTCGAAAAACAAATCCTTTCACAAAGACAACCAACAAGCATAGAAGAAAATGGACAATCAACAAGCCTAATCTAGCTTTTGGATTCTTCAAACAAACCAATCTTTTACCACAAAATTTCAAACCACAAGCATCATATTCTAACACACAAGCCTAACAGTGCACGGCTAAAAGCAAATCAACTCAATTTTTTTGCAAAAAATGAGAAAAAGGTGGTCTTGGAATAAGGCCTACCTGGCACCACGCTGGAGTGGTATTGACAAATTGGTTCTGGCCTAGCACCACTTCTGGATAACAAGACTCGAGCGGTGGCACCGCGTGCTGCTAACAGGGTTCAGGTGGTGGCACCGCTTCTCGCCAACAGCATAAGAGCGGTTCCATGTATAAATCCAAAACACAAAGGAGAACGACAAACCAAGTTAGAATACGATCATATCAAGGTAAAAACTGATAGATTGAGAGTAAAAAAGAGCATAAAAAGTTGAAATACTTCAGATCTGAGCAGATCTGAAAGTTTCAAACCAAAATTCACTAAGTCAGATAGCAGATCTGACTGAAGAGAGTTGGAGATGGATCCTGGATTCGGACAAGAGTTCAAGAACTGAGGAAGATCATATCAACTAATATACATATCAATCCCCAGTGGAGTCGCCAGATTTGTAACCAGGAATATTTCACCTTCTGTCAACAGAAGTTGTTCCTCTGGTATGAATGGTTCAGGTCCAGAATAAATGAGTGAATGACAAAGGATGAATATCTTCCCTGGATGTCATAGACACCTGGAATGTTGCTTTGATAGTGAACCTGTGTACCTGCAAACAAATAAAACACGCAAACACATCAAAGCTACCAGAAAATCATCTAATTATCCATGTTAGCGACTAAGGAATCTAACAACATGTACATGTGAAATCAAAACAACAGTAATGTGGGACAGAAATCAGTTTAGCATTAAGATGTATGGATACGTTTACAACCAATCAAGCCTTAGTGTCGACATGCATCTCCATGAGACAAACACTTCATCCCCATAAGCTCTAACTTTACTCTCTATGCTCTCCAATGGCTTGGACCAAGTGGTCAATCCAAAAGCATAACAATACCTCTATAGTTATCCCCTTCAACCATGGACATCAGCTTGTATTTATAAGGCTCAATGGATAGGAATAGTTGAGATATTTGTGGATAAGGTGGCCTCTAAGATCCTATGATGGGGTATCTTGAGCTCAACTAACCCACAATGATAGGGATAAGGGAGGACACGAGGCTCATGATCTAGAAGCCTCGAGAAACTTCTCTTTTTTTCATTTTACCCAGGGTACCGCTTTTCTCCTCTTATGACATAGCAGTTTAGATGAGAAACACTTATGGACCAATGGCCATAGGCGGTGGCACCGCTTATGGAAAATAGGATGAAGGCAGTGCGAGCAAGGTACTGCTCATGGTTCACAGGGAAAGTGCGGTGCTGAGTATTTTCATGTAGAATTGATAAACAACATGGGTTTCCACTCCAAGTGCTGGGATTAAGGGAAAATATGTAAGTCAAAGGTCTTATCACATGGTGGTGATAGGATTTGGGTATAATAGACGCTTGTCGACCTCTGTCTAGTTTACCTCAGTTTTTACAGTAGGTTTTAGTTGGTGAAGGAAGACTGTGAAACAGTCAGGGTTGTAAATGTGAACAGGATTTTGTTCTCCTGTCAGCAAAATATCTTGTTACTGTTTAATATAAATAGATTTTGTGCATTTTGGTTTTATTAGCAGGCTTGAGCCTCGACCCTTTAACTCTAAAGGATGTAAGCCATTCCTTAATAATGGATTATGTATTTTCAAATGGTTTAATTAATATTGGATTATTTTAATTTCTGATTTCAATAATTTGTATATGTAATATTTTTCATTATTACCCTATATTTATGATGGTTTCCAATGCACAGTTTATGGGAAAATTATTGTGTTTTTAAGAGTGATATTTATTCTAGTTTTGGCTTTTAAAGGGTTAATTATTATATAAACCCTATAGTTCGATAATAGCTTTATTGTACTTAGTAAATTCTTAGCTCTGTTCGATAATAGCATTACTTACAGATAATAGTTCAATACTAGCTCGGTTTATTTAATAATTTCCTTAATGATTTTTATAGTTTGTTTTTAATTCTCAGTTAAGAAGAATTAGGGTTTTAATGTTGCATACTTGAAAATAGAATATATTTATCTTTCAGTAACTTCTGTGGTTTTAAAAGGATTATAGTAGAATCCTTCTGTCTTAGACAGAGACACACAGTGTCTAGAATTCAATGTTGTAAAAATGTTTCTACAAATTCTTTTTACCTGGTTTTTAAATGTTATCCTACTTACTTTACTTATGTTTAATTGTTAAACTATAATATCTATATTTTATAAGAATACTAATACTAGAATTATTTCTATAATAATATTATTACTATTCTTTTACATACCTATCTTTTAGTTTAACTGAAGTAAATAAATACAGACAATATTTTATACTTCTTTAAAGTAACAATCATAAGCAAACTAGTTAAAATCTAGTTACAGTTTTCATTCAAGTAAAAGAATCATCTTATTCACCTAAACACCCAACTGTACTAGAGTACTTCCTGAGTCAGGCGTGGAAAAATACAGTTTGGAAATTCTAATTCTATCTATTTCACATTTTACATATTCATTTCTATTCCTAACATAATCTGTAATTTACCAAGTCTAACATTACACAGTTACTCCTTTCTTCATAAACCCTAAAATACTAACATGCCTGTAGTTAGAAACTGATTAACATTTTATTGAAGATAGTAAACAAATATAATAACATAAGGACAAATAGAACCTATCAATGATAAGACGACAACAGCTTAAGGAGGTTGTTTCTCCCATCCAAACTCTTGGAAAGCGCTCAGACAACGCTTCCTCAAGACCCCCGAGCTTGTTCCTGGTCTTCTTGGTAGAGAACTGGGTGGAGAATATAACTTTAAGACCTCTATCACCTGACTGGTCCAACTACCTCAGTAAATAAAATCTACTCATAGTAGTATGAACTTCAGCCTAGAAGCTGCAACAAGTTCAGTCTCAGCAGTTAACCTCTCAAACTCACTTCAATAATCCCCTCCATTGAATTTTGCTTGAGTAAATTCATTCACCCTGAGATCACCTCTAGAATGAGTAGCCTCAATTGTCTTCAGTGGGAAATTTTATAGAGATGCCTTAGTCTTCTGGGTCATTTTCCATTTAATGAGCCACCTGCTCTGATTCCACTTTCTTGGGGAATCATGACCACAAATATAGGGAAGTTGCCACTTGTAATAGTTGGAAGTGGTTTGAGGATGCTGCCACTTGTTAGTTTACTCTCCACCCAGTCTCCTCCACCAATTAACCATTAAACACTCTTTTAACAACTTCCCTTAAGCTGTTGTCTCATCATTTATTTATTTATAAATAAAATATTCTAAATTACATTAATTATTCTTGACCCCACTGTGTCATCAATTACAAACTTAGCATAAAATATAACACAATGTTCCTCAACTAGCATTAAATTGTTTTTGCAAATTGGGGCATGTGACATATGTCCAAGCAACCAGATGATAACAAAAGTACCAATGAAAATAAATTGCTTGTTTCCATTGAGAATAATTCTAGACAAGAAAGGAAAGGAAAATACATGAGCTAGATTCAAGGCAGAAAGCAAAGAAGTAGAAAAGCACTGCGACAAGAAAGAAAAGGACAACAGTGAAATTCAAGAAGCATTTCAATCAGAGGTTCGGGATGATTCCTAGATGTGGAATTTCAGATTTGAACATCTAAATTTTGTTGGGATGAAGCTAGTGCATATGAAGAATATGGTGAAAGGATTTTCATTGATCGACAAACCAAAGAGATTTTGTGAAGGATGCATTTTTGGCAAGAAACATAAAGAGATTTATCAAGTTAGAAAGTCATACAGAGCATACAGAGAATTTGATGCATTTTTGTGCACTCTGATATTTGTGGCCCAATCCAGACATCATCCATGGGATGATGGAATTATTTTCTTACTTTCATTGATGACTTTCACAAGAAAAAATTAGGTATAAATATGATGCATTTAGTTGTTTTAAGTAGTTCAAGGAACTTGTGGAGAACCAAAGTGGATGCACCATCAAAATTCTAAGGATGGACAGTGGTGGTGAATATGTCTTGAATGAATTCCTAAATTTTTGCAAGTCCCATGGCATACACAAGAAATTCATTACACTGTATACACCTCAGCAAAATGGTATCACAGAGAGAAAGAAAAAAACCATTATGGAGATGGCACACATCATGATGGAAGCCAAGCATTTGTTAAATGAATATTGGGTTGAAGTAGTCACAATTGTTGTATATATTATGACCCATTGTGCGATAGAGGGTGTGAAGAACAAAGTCCCTCAAGAAGCATGGACATGTGTGAAGTATAGTGTTTCTCATTTAAAAGTTTTTGGATGTGTCACATATGCTCATGTTCCAAATGAGATGAAAAGGAAATTAGACAATAAGGGAATAAATGCATTTTTTGTTGGTTACTTTAAAGACACAAAAACATACAAGTTGTATGCTCATGTCGCAAGGAAAGTAATCATCGGTCGCAATGTTCAATTTGTCGAGAATTAATCATGGGATGGAACTGTCGACGAGAATGTCAATATTATGTGGAATGTCGAGCATGATGACATGGATGAGGAAGTGGTTCAAACACCACATGTAAGTCAAAAATTTGCAACACGGTCAACTCCCAGGACACCGTGACATGGTTCAACACAAGGAACGCCGACACATGTCAAAAATCAAGATACATCGACAAGCACACCAAGAGGACATCATACTCCATCAATTGATTTGTCGAGGTCGACGTCGACAGGTCCAATAAATACAATAAGTACGCATGAGATATATGAACCTGGTACACTAAATTCACTCTCTCTTTTTGCATTATTTTCTCAAATAGATGATCCTCTAACACTTGAGGAAGTTGTTGAAGAAGTATGGGCACAAGCCATGGATGAAGAAATATAATGCATTGAGAAGAACCAAACATGGGATTTGGTAGATGTACCAAAAGATAAGGATGCAATCAGCGCCAAATGGATTTACATGACCAAGCAATATGCTAATGGGAATGTGCAAAAGAACAAGGCAAGAATGGTCACAAGAGGGTTCACACAACAACCCAACATAGACTTCAATGAAACTTGTGCACCAGTCGCACACATGGATACAATCATAACAGTTTTAGCATTACTACACAAAACAAATGGCATGCTTATCAAATGGATGTCTCTCAAATGGATGACTATCTTAGAGAATGAAGAGTTTATGTCTCTCCATATATAAAGAAGTCGGTTTGAATTAACGCCGTTAAGTTTTTAGGTAGAAATTTATTAGATTCTTTAATGCTAAGTCGATAGAAGAGTTTTAGTCTGTCTATATGTAAAAGAAGAAGATTGTAAAAAACGATAGCGAGAAGAGAATAAAAATAGAGAGTGTGAGAGAGACGTAGAGAAGAACAGAGTAAGAAGAAGTGGAGAAGAAGAAAAATTCTCAGAAGAGTTTGAGATTATCAAGCTTCTATGTTTTGGAAAGTGTTGAGAGACAAAGCTCTGTAAAAGGTGAAACATCCTTGTAAATTTTCAAGTTTGTAATTGGGGTTGTAGTTCTTTGTTATGTCATGACAATATATAAATCCATAGTTTATGGTTGAATGCATGTCCTATTTATGCCACACATCTTGTACATAATTACTTGAGTAAATGTTGATTACATTTATGATTTAGTGGAAGACACAAAGAATCCAGAAATATTTCATCGTGTAAAAGTTTGAATTTTTGTTCACTGAGTGATCGGCACAAGTCTTACTTAATATTTGGTTATATGATATTGTGATTTTGTCGCAATATAATCGTGTCGAGGTTTATCCCAATTTACGGGTAATTGACATGTGTTTTTCATATTATAAGTCTTTAGACTTAGAAATATTTTTTTATAAAGCTCGACTAAACTTTGGTATGGTCAAAGTAGGAGTTGGTCACAACCAAAAGTGTGTCGTAGGAAAATCCTGTCACGATAAAATTCCGTCAAAGTAAAGTGGATTTTTGTCGTGGTAAAAGTGTGTTGGGTTAAAAGTCCGTAAAAAGTGTCTCGCCCAAAAGTGAAGTATGTCACACACAAGTCTTTCACATACTTTTCCATCATAGTAAATTCTTGTTGCAGTAAAAATATATGTAATAGTAAATCTTTGTCGCAGTAAAATCGTGTCACAAGTATTTTGGTCGAAGTAAAAGGTGGGTTTTCCAAAGGAACTTTGTCCCAACACCAAAAGTAAAAATAAAATAATTTCTTACTATGTAGTAACTTAGGTTAACCGTCGCAGCCATTACCTAAGATAGAGGGGGCCATAAAACACAATGCAGGGTTGGATTACCTCTCGGGACTTTAATCAAGAGCATGAGGAATCCCTATAGATGACTAACTAGTAAATGTCAAGAGTGACTTTAATCAGGAGCATGAGGAAGCATTGTAAATGAAAACTGGAAAAATTCGAGAGAGGATTTAATCAGTAGAATGAGGAAGCCCTATAGATGACCAACTAACAAATGCTAAGCTAGCGATTGAGCTCAAAATAGGAACAACTTCCATGCCTCAAAGTCAATAGAAAACTGAGATTTGGACCTAAAATTCACCTATCTTAGATATATGTAGGTAAGGTGATTCATCGTTCTAGGTCCCTTCACATGAGATGACTAAGGAATTTTAATATCCTTTTTTGATGGTATCGAAGCTATTGGTGTTATATATAGAGATGGAGGTTATGAAACATATGGAACTAGGGAAACTTCTATAGATGGTTCCTTTGCCGCTTCAACGAATTTACTATGGGAGTTACTACAATAAATGAATATATGGTTATGAGTATACACCTAATGACAATAATCCATGACAGTACCATATACTCCTTGTGCGCTAGCAAGTCCTATCTTTTAGCGTGAAACCAGATTGACGTGATACACCTTGAAGCTTAATTATTATTGTTTGATTGGCTACGAGATGTTAGGCATGGAAAAGATGGAAATAGAATGAGGAAACAAAAATGAGGATTCCATCATCTCTTCCCATTGTTGTAAATTGATCTCAAGACCCTTGGCAGAGTCTTTTCGATCTTGGTCTCCCAGATGGATGCAAGCTTGCAAGAAAATTCTTAGGAGGCATAGTGTACAAATTTGTTTAAAGTATAGATATCATCGATCACCAATATTAGTTCCCATAACAAGTTGTAAGCATTGTATATGTATTTATATGTAATAATCAAGTTGTATATGCACTGCATATTTCTATATTCATCAAATTTACTAAGAAGACTGATAAATGAGTTTCACCTTTGATATTTGCATTGCCATATATTTTGAACTGTTATGTGAGAGGAGGAATCTCAGAATGACGAGTGTGATAAGAAGAACTTAGTTAAAGGGATGCTTACTCATTTTCACATAAATATGGTAAAATGAAAAGAAAATGAATGTCATACAACGACTGAAGAGGTGAGATACATGCTAATGGTGACCACGTATGGCGATATGGCATTAGGTCCCTCTTTCTGATATCTAGTGTTGTAGAACTTATCATCAGCTCACCTCATTCTTCTCATGTCTACAAGAGGATTTGGCTCCACACTTTTTGGACAACTCAATAAAGTAATTGATCTTGGTATTGAGAGATGGAAGGTTTTTCTTCTTGTCGTATCTACAAGAGTTTACATGAGGCAGGGAGGTGAGGTCTGCAGTGAGGTTACATGAGGTAGGAGGTGAGGTAATATAAAGGTGAGCTACATTCAAAGTCTAACATTTCATGTTGTAAAACTAATGTTAATCCAAAGTTAGCATTAATTCACTTAGTCATATAAATAGATCTCAACTTAATTTGAAACATATAAATATAAGTTGAAACATACAAAATGTGAAAGAATAATTTGGCCTCGCCTCAATATGAAGCCAAATAAGAGCTCCAATTTTCTCATTGGTTACATAAAATCCTTAGTCCAAATAGAACATTAATACATCAATTCATGTGTCAATTAATATAAAGAGAGATAATGTCTTTACTAAAGTCCCTATAGCCGAAAGCAAGGACTAATAAGACACAATAAACATAGTGTGGATTTCTTCTCTTTGGTTAAAATATATCTCTATTGCATTTATAAATAAGACACAATAAACATAGTGTAGCTTTGTTCTTTTATGTTTTGTGTGCATTATGTTATCTTTTATATGGTCTTTGTTTAGATCCCAGTATAAAAATCTAGTGATTTAATTATGTTTACTCAATTGAGATGACTCGTTGATATCACGGGGGTTCACTCAGTGAACTTGATGCATAGCACAATCATTCACAGGATATTAAATAATATCCCCAATTTCATTAAATATTAAAAAATGCCTCCTAAAATTGTATTGTTGACCCCCCCACCCCCCACCAATATACCTTTCCAATTAAGAAAACCCCTAGTTTCAACATATATTGTAGGTTTCCATTTTTATCAACCTAATTTTAATACCCCCTTTATATCATATTATCAAGTTGTAACAAGTAGGAGCCCTAATGCATCTTAGTGTAAGAAAACAAGATGTTAAATAAAATAATAGTATAATTCTAATAATGATCCCACTATGATTGTAAGGGCAACTGGTCATTTCTAGAGTTGGATAGTGGAATAACCAACAAAATAGTATTGGGGAGTAAAAGACAACCCAGTAAAGAAATCAACGCATCAAATAATGTAAAATACTGATAATCTAATAGTCAATGCAATTCTTAGAAAATATGAGGATTGCAGATGTTTCACCCGACAACCTACCAATCTACCAATTTTATATCATGTAAATACAATTATATCCATAGAGAGGTCATGTTTTCTATAAGCTTAATAAATTGAATTCCATAAAAATGAAAAATTGAAACCCTTCCGTGGATGGACTTTCCTACCTTACTATCTAAACAAACATCATTGATGTTTGAACTCAACTGAACATAGAAAAATTCCTCTTACTTTCCAATAACACCATATGATCATGTGCATAACTTGGATTAGGTCATTCACAAGGTGCAATGAATTGCCTCCACTTCCTCTACATTTAGTCTTGAAATCAAGGGAATTAATAACATTTAGTTACTTTTTTTGAGTTATATCTACTTTTTAGTTTACAGGAAGAGGGAAAAATCCCCATTGTTAAGTTTCAAGCATGAAATAACTATAAAGATACACAAATGGTGAAACTTAAATTATACCATTTCATGGTAGTGATAACACATAGGGTATGTAAATAAAGATTTAGATTTTCACCAATGTTCATGTAAGTTCTAATACAATATTAAGACAAATGCCTCAATCATATAAGAATTTAAATTACAATTATGAATGCGACAAATATAACTCAATCTGACAACTATTCCTAACTGGCAATGTGAAAATGTTTAATAAGAATACAAAAAGTTTAAACAATTTATTAGTTAAGAAATATTGATCTATTTTTTCTTGGTTCTAGTGAGCCAAGAAAGATTGATATCACTTTTGTTGGTTTTCATGGAGCAAGGTTTCATTGAATCTTAATACCCACCTAAACCCAAACCTAAAAAATTATAAATAAATAAAAAGACTTTACAAGCTCAGTGATTTGGAGGTATAAATCCAGCCCATGATTTGAATATAAATCCATCCCATGATTTGGAGGTTATTCCTTAGCATACGTTAGGACTTTTATGAATCAATCCCATGATTTGGAGGTATGAATATAGCCTATGATTTGAAGGTTATTCTTAGCAAAAAATAGGACTAATATGAATCCAACGCATGATTTGGAGGTATGAATTGAGCCCATGATTTGGAGGTTTGAGTTGAGCCCATGGTTTCGAGGTATGAATCCATCCCATGATTTCGAGGTTATTCATCATCCCACCCAAATAAAATAACCCCCAATATTTATGTCACCATGTCAATTTAAAAATCCCCCCTTAACCCCTTAATACAAGGCAATATATTTTTGAGGTTCTTAGGAGTATTCAAACCCCCAATATGAATGGAAATTATATGATATTTCCTTGCTAGTGAACCCCCTGTGGTCAATCTATCCCATTCATCGTTGTAACAGGCACAAGTAATATTATTTAAACTTGGAATTTAAGTAAAGGATGCTCATATTAAATCAGATGGTAGCTTGCAATGTCACAATATTCAATATCGGAGCATCAAATCGAGATTGTGATCCTAAATTCATCCAATACCTTTAACTAAGTTCAGTTTAAATGATCATATTTCTCTTATATCGATTTAATCACTCTGTAAAAATGAGATTACATTGGCATTTACCACTATAAGTTGAATAGCTCTACAAAGGATTTCAACAACAAACCCTTTTCCATCTCATAAGGATGATAACATTTATATTAACCATAACATTTATGTTAACCAATTGTATCTCAATTTCCAGATTTAACACTACTCCTTTATCAACTTTATCTGAGGAGGTATAATTCTTAAACTTGGAAGATAGATTAGTAGAAGAGTAGGAAATTGCATTGTCGATATCTTGATCATGACCCATTTCTCCTGATGACCCATATCTTCACACTAGTAAATAACTCAAAGTTAAGATGAGCATATAAACTTAATTGGGGATCTTAAGAACACAAAAAACCCATCATGCCTTTCACTAACCACTTTACGTGACATCCTTTTTTTTATTCCATTGGCCATGCTCGTCACCAAATATTTGTTATATATCAACCACATTTACCTTAATTTTACTTCCTTCGAAATCTTCCACCTCATCCATGATGGTCAAAGGAAATTTGCATGCACATTTAAGAGTTACATTATGCTTGTGTTTGTGCCTCAACCTAACCAAATTATGTATTAGTCGCCCAATTCAAAGAAAGTATAATAAGAAAATTGAAAATCTTATAATCAAAATAAATTTTAATAATGTCATTTTAGTTGATATTTTATAATAAAGACAATCCAAATTGTTTAATAAAATGGTAAATCAGTTACCAAATTATTTATAATGAAACTTGAAATCTCAAAACATGTATTGGGCTTGAAATCTTAAAACATGTATTGAGCATCTCATTTACGTAGAATGAGATGCTCATCACGTCATCACGTCTCCCATCATTATAGCGATGGGACTGTGTTTCCTGTAGTTTGAATAAAACAAAATAATTTTCTTAATGTGACATAACACAAAAATAAATCACCTTCAGATTATTTTAGTTGGTATTGGCAGCAAGAGTGTAAATCATTATTGTAAATAGCATTGTTTGTAGACGACTGGTTTCAAACTTAGAATGCATAAGTTAAATGCAAGTAATCAGCGAGAGCAAATGAAAAGATCTTAGAGATTTCGACAAGGAATTTAGAACACTCTTAAGCAGGTGAGACGAAAAAAGCTATGTAGCACGGGAACCGTTTCCGGCTTTTAGGAAACTTGTTCCCGAAGTTCCGACATTCCAGGGAACTTTGGAACTTGTAGGAAACTTTCCCAATCCAACGGAAACCGTTCCGGATGGTTGGGAACTTAATGGGAACTTTTACCCTCTAAAATCCGGAACTTGGGGACTTCTTTTTGCGCGTTTCCTTCATTGGGAACTTCCACGCATTCATGATCGCCATGTTGGTTGGTAACAACATTCCTATTTCTTTGCGATAGTACATATATAAAAATTCTCTAGAAAACTAAGTTGCAATAAAAGCTTTTTTTGTGCTACCTTGTCAAGTTGGTGCACTAATCTCTATCTAATGCCCGTTCTAGAGTAACCACTCATCCCTACGCTGAATTGCACTTATCGAGCTAATCAATAATAAATGTAAATCTATTTTGACTTTTTATATATTATTAAATAAAAGAAAATAAATTTATTTATTTTACTATTTACTTTATGAATAAAAAGTAAACTTTTAACTAATTGAAAATGGTTTTAAATCTTACTTTAAATCTAAATTCATATATTACATTTATATAAAAATTATCTTGATTTTTATTTTATAATAATTTAAATTTGAATAATTATATACCTTTGCAAGTTTTGTAAACATATAATATTCTAATAGATTTTAATCATAGTTGACACAAAACTAAAAACTTACCCTATACATATAGCCACAAATATAGGAACTATAACTTCTAAAAATCCCCACTTTAGAAAGATCTTACCTTATATAATCAATGATGTGGATGGTAATCTAGATTTTATTGCCATTTCCATCTGCCAAGAGGTTCTAGTTACAACCCTAATACAAGGGATAAGTTAAGTCATTTGATTTGTGTTAATGTTTCTTTTTTTCTCTATGTTTCTTCTCTTCTCATGTTTTTTTAATTATTTTTTTAATATTTTTTTAATATATATTATTGGCGTTCCCAACGTGCTGTTTCCTGCAAATTTGGGGGAAACTTTTAGACATATCCGACACTCGTACCCACGCAAATTTGGGGAAAACTTTTAGACATATCCGACACTCGTACCCACGCTCCCGGAAACTTGTGCAACATAGGAAAAAAGTGAAACTTATCCTAAATTTTTATAGCATTTTAGAAAAAGGACAAGCATTCGAATATAATAATTATTATTCATTTTTATAGAAACAAAAAAAAGGTGAAACTTATCCTAAATTTTTATAGCATTTTAGAAAAAGGACTAAGTATTTGAATATAATAATTATTATTAATTTTTACAGTTTAGCTATAAAACCAGTTTATATCTATATTTAGTTAATTTAGGCATGGGAGGTTGACAAATTCCTACTTAAATGTTATCTTAATAGTTAATTTTATATAAAAGTGGAGAATCTCCTATTAAATATATAAGAGACAAAAACAAAAAGAGAGATTTTTTTTTTAATGCTAAAACGAGTTTAACTTTATATAAATATTGTTTCTAAACATATTTGAAGAGAAAGTGCTAGGACAAAATATTAAATTCTTATATATATATATATATCTTCCACATTAAAGAAAATATCAAGTAATTTAAATAAATGTACATGGATATATTCTAGAAAGTAATACTATTATTGTTATATTTTAACTTAAATATTATGAATGTGTTATTCCATATATGAGGGTTATGTAACAAGTAGAATGTTTTTAGGAAATAATAAAGAAGTCGTGGAACAACCTTTAAGACCATTAAAATATTAGTTAAAGGCTTTAAAGAACGATTACGAGTGGATTCTGGAAGGAAATATATTTGGCGATTATGAGGAGGAGATGGATCTTTTCAATTGATGGTGGGAAGGGAGATTGTTGCATCTCTCCAATTATAATGGTTTGGCAAGGTTAAGAGGATGAGTTCAAAAGGGAGTTGCGTTAAGGATTGGATATCATAATTGTTCCATTTCTACCACTTATGATAAAAAAAAATTAACAATTGCAATAACTTCAACAAAGATTCCCGTAAATTCATGCTTTCATTACAAGTGTAAATTCATTTAATGGTCAAAACATGTACATTCCTCCTCTAAAATACAAATTACATTTTGAAGTGAAAAGTAGGTAAGAATGGTCATAGATGCTCATTACAAAATAGAATAACACTTTAATATTAGGGAATTTAAAATCAAATACTCTACTTATGTGTAGACTTCAAAATCAAATCAAATAGAATTATAATTTTTAAGTATGTCTACCATGTATTATTTAGAAAGTTTTTAGTCTTTAAAAAGTGTTGAGGATAATGGACATTTTCAATATGAATATACAAAATCAAATATACTTACATTTTTAAAGTAAATTTATCATGTACTATTTAAGAAACATTATAATGTATCAAAAGTGTTGAATTTTAATGTTTATTTTTTTCAAGGCTAAAAAGACAACTTTACCATCATATCAAAAGAATTTGCTTAAAACTGTAAAAACACACTAGCTAGGTACAAAAAGAGTATTCAAAACTCATATATTACTCAATCTGTCTGAATGAGAAAAAAAAACTATTACCAAGTATCATAGATCACAACTTCATTTTCACATTACATAAATTACCATAGAGTGTGAAGTGTGAACATGTTGAAATTTAACATTTATTTTTGTTTCTCTAACTTTTCTATGTAAATATACAAGAACATTTATCTATTCATGTATGTTCTTACAAACTAAGAGAACATTGTCTATAAATATTAATATTATTGTAAGTATGTTCTTACAAACTAAGAGAACATTGTTTACAAATATTATTGTAAATACAAATTTACAATATTTGTGACTTTAAGTATGATAATCATCTATATTCAAACATCAAGAAATATTGTTTTTCAAAGATGAAGTGTTTTTTTAGGTTGGTTTTCCTGTGCATGTATTCTAGGATGAGATATTGCTCTTAAATTCAATTTATGTATATATATTCAATTTTTCTTCGGCCTTTTGTTGCACTTTTTGAAGCAATTGCTAGTTTATTTGTTTGTTTTATTTTTATCTTATTATACCAAAGATGTTATTTAAGGGGCTGCTCCTCTAGCCATTTCGTCGTCTGTGGATGGCCAATGAAGAGCTTACCCTGTACAGGAGCATTAATGGGAACGTTAATGGGAAATTGAAATGATATGATAATTAAAAAAATCCCTAACCCATTCTTCCACATGCTAGCAGCATACAGACCGTCGCTTCCTTACCATATTGTCAGGAGAAGTCGTCGTCTCAGAAAATTTCCCGCCATTCTCCAAATTAAATGGCAATTTTCAAAACTAGGGAAAAACACCTTTGGAAAACGGAAAATCGTTGTTAGGCATACTCTAAGCCAGCGACGTACTACACTTCTATAACCGGTCGCAGCATTGAATTTTGTTGTTTTGAAGCTTCCCCGATGATGGTGTACCATTCGATTGAAACTTCTCAGTTCTCACTATGTAAAGGAGAAATGAGCTTCCCAGGGCTAAATCACATCATGCCGCTGACACTTGAAAACATCACTTTGCCTGCACCTCAAATAAGGAATGATAAAACTAGCAGGGAACGAGGTACAGTGGATACAATCCAATTCTGGTGGTCCAGAAAATCAGGATAAAACACTACCCTTACTGTGCTTCACACGCTCATACTAAAAAGGGTGCATAAACTCTTCGAGATAGCTCGCAGGCATCCGACAACAAGCTCTGCCAGCCTTCTGGCTCTTGGAATCCTTCCAGTGAATAAGCATCGACTTGTATATTATCTTTCAGAGTCCAAACTCCTACGTCCCCTCCTGAAAAAAAGGTCTCCATCGAGAAGCTTTGCAATACTTTGGCAAAAATCTTGTAGTAACTTACCACCAGTAAAGAGCTGCCTATAACTACAACGGCTCTCAGGGCAGGACTAATGGTGGTGGTGGCGTATTTGTGCTTGGTGGGTCCTTTACTTATGTCTGCACCTGGTGAGGCTCCCCATCCAAACTCACATCTACCTGCTACCTGCTGAAATTTCCCTTGGACGGGATTGCTCCGGAGGCAAACTCATCGAAAATATATTTAACAGATCTACTTCAGACCTATAAATTTGTTGAAAATACATAAATGTAATTAGTTACAATGTTCGTGGAGAATGAAGGATAATAAACCCACGGCAAAATCATAAATAACGCCGCTACAAATTCAGAGTGAATTAATGTAACTACACAAAATTGATACTGCAAATCACCTCAGAGAAAGCGTATTCATGGTGTGCTGAGCTCTGCAAAACGATGGAACAACCTACCCATTAGGAAAATAGACTCCATGGGTATAATTTTCATCAGTTTTTGAGCTTGTTGACATAAAGCCAACACGTTTTAAACTTTGAAATCGAACTCATATTGAATCACAGATGGCTATCCCGAGACTGCTCAATGTTACATTTGGCATAAGTTATTTTGTGCTTTTGGCTGTCAAAATATAAGAAAAGAAACAGCTGGAAGATTAAAAGTTGGAGAGGATGCAACTAGCATTGAATTTTCCTCTGTGCATGCTGCCACCTATATTAATTAATGAATATCATCCATCTCAGCGTTAAATAACTCTTATGTATGTCTTTCTTTATTGCTGGTCTGTTTTCGTTTAACCGAGTTGCTTTGACCTTCGTTTTGGATCTCCCCTAAGCTCCACCCAATCAGCTATTATTGGATAGGTTCTATTTCCCTTATTGCCCTCGCTTATGATAGCGCATATATAATACGAATTTCGTAGAAAATGTAAAGTTGTATAATATGCATGTTTGTATTAGCCACATTCCAGATTAGCGAGCTTGGGACGGTGTTCCAGAGTCAGATCAGGTCCTTGGGAGAAGTCTCCACATGAATAATTTGTGTCAAATAGTATATGACATTTGGCATACAAAGTAAGTTATTTATCCGACGATTTGCATTGGGTCTACCCAATCGTGGTCAAGTGATAGCTTACTCCATTACCTTCTATCATCTTGGATGCCCGAAAAATTATTGTAGAAGATGAATATTGTTGACTTGCTACCTTTGACAATTCAGAGTTGCAAGAACAGATGCCCTGAAGAATTATACCAGAACCTTCGTAGCAAAGCCCCGGGTTATTATTCCACAAAGCCAGACACCTTCCCAATCTTTTGCATAAACTCTCTGGAGAAACCACTATGCCTGATAAATTATTTCCATTTATAAATTATTATACTTGAACTCCTGTCGAGGCAGCACGGCATGTAGAGTCTCAGTGACTCGTTCAGCAGCATTCCCAACTGCATGGATGCAATAATTCAAACGCATTTAAAACTTAATGCAGATTCTGTGCAAAATTACATTGACATAACTATAATGTACAGATCCATGGAGAGTGTATATAAATCTGTGCTAGATTAGATTATAATGTGGTTAGGAAGAAGTTGAGGTAGATTGCAAGTCCATTACTTTGCCCAACCTACTCGACGACACTCTGAAGTCCAAATTCTGTCGCCCTGGTATGATCTCCAACAGCGTCATGCCAAAGCTACAGACATCGGCCTTGGCAGTAATGGGAAAATCCATTCAGGAACAAAGTATACTCTTGTGCCTCTCATGGTAGTCAAGATGTAATTAAAATCTCTGCTAACTAGTTTATCCAAACCGAAATCGGAGACTTTGGGGCGAAAATTGGTGTATAGGAGAATGTTCTCAAGATTTATATCGCAGTTTAGCCATCCAAGCTTGCAGAGATTCCGTCTTTGAATTCATTGTTTCTCAATGGAAATAATTTATCATGCACAGTGGTTTTTTGAGACTTTTTGCAAAAAATTGGGAAGGCGTCTGGCTTTGTGGAATGATAACCCGGGGCTTTGCTACAAAGATTCTGGTATAATTACTCATGGCATCAGTTCTTGCAACTCTGAATTATCAAAGGCAGCAAGCCAACATTCATCTTCTACAATATTTTCCGGGGCATCAGTTCTTGCAACTCTGAATTATTAAAGGTAGCAAGCCAACATTCATCTTCTACATTACTTCCAGAGTGCATTCAGGACGACTGACTGAAGGGTAACGGAGTAAGTTATCTATCACTCAACGGCATCCGGTGGGCTCCGGTGCAAATGGTTGGGTAGATAGCTTACTCCATTTCTTTTTGTAGCAAGAGTTTTTCTGTTTCATATAAGATATCCATATTTAGTAGTACTATGTATAACGGCTAAAATTTTATGGGAGATGGCTAGAAAGGAGAAGTATAAACCCACCAAGTTTTAATTTGGTAGTTTTCCCTGAAATTTTAAAATTATGAATTAAATCAATACTCTTAAAAAACAATTTATAAATGAAATCAGTACCTTAAAAAATGCATGATAACTTTACTTTGCAAATTCTAACAAAAGTTATGTAAAAAACGCCCCCCTTTTAGGCTACACCGTTTAGTTATACCTAATGTGCAGACAACACTTGCAAGATTGGAAATAGTACAACAAAGATTGAATCTGAAGAAATGATATTGGAACAATGACATTCTAATCTAATGCTAGATCACAATAACTAATTCCCTACTAGAAGTGAAGGGGCCCAAGATCTGGAGGAGGTTATAGGAAATCCACTCCTTACCGATGACTCAAACAACTAAATAATTGAATCGAACAAGCACAGGGAAGTATATCTGGGCTATACTTAAAGCTTTTGAGTTGAGTCCATTGTGTTGAGTCCGGGCGATATCATGTTTTGGAGTACCATTGAAATCTAATGAGTTCTCATAGCTAAGTAGTTTCTAGAAGAGGAGACAAATTAAGGAGAGATTTAGAACTAGAATTTGATACCGATTCTTGTAGGAAATTGGAAGATTTGAAACTAGGACATGAAATATGTGGAGCCAGAAGAGTACTTATTGAACTTGATATACTTTTTATTCAACATTTGTTTTTGTGAATTTAATGGGGAAACCCTTCAACATATTTACAAGTGTGTTGATTCCTTTAAGCGCATCAAATGGTGAGACCTTCCCAAAGAAAGTTGATTGCAAATCGACGGTGTGTTTAAAGCATTTGTTAAGGTTCTATGGTGGATTAATAAAATATATTTTTTTATACATAGTTAAGTAATTGTTTTTGTAAATTCTCATTTGTGGTAGAATCAAAATAAGTTACCTCTTGGATAAGAGTTAACTTGCAACTAAGTTCTTGTATCGTGGATTTATATATGGTGTTACTTCAATGAAGAAAGATCACTTGAGCTTTAAATGTATGCCTACTACTTAATATATCCACTTAACTAAATTAGTCCATGGTGGCTTGGTGAGGTTCATAACATTGAATTTTGCATCCATAGTTATTCATTTTACAATATAACATAAAACATAAGCATAACATACATACAACTCCTAGACTAGAGGAAACTTAGTGTGAAGTCCAAACACTAATTTTCAAGCACAAAAAAAACAATGAGAGAAACCATAGATTCGTAAGATTGACTTTCAACACATAAAATTTATTATCTAGATACGCATAACTTTCTTTCATCTTACAACATATTGAATTTATCTTCGGTGTTTCATTTCCCCCATTTCGGGGGTATGTTTCATTTCCCACTCGAATGATTATCCTCACTATTCCATTGTCCACAAAGCTGAAGTTCGTGCTATAACAGAGCATTTCCTGGCTTCCAATTTTCCAATATTTTGTTATGGAATCTATGCTAACAGGAGACCACAAAACAACCGCGGAACCTGGTGCTGACAACACCCTCCATATGGTTTGTTATAGTTTTAAATCCTCCCTATGGTGTATCCAAGATATTATTGGTTTCACTGAATGCATGCACTAGCTTTTAGTTTGCATTTCACTTAAGCAAAAGACCATCCAAATAATAAAAAACTCTCAAACGTCATGTCCTCTCTTTGATGCGAGATCACCATGAAATTATAGAATAATATGTCCCATTCGTAATCATGTATACAAGTGTTCGTATATTCATATGTGTCGATACTCATGAGAGCCTAAGCATCCTACATGTGCCATTCTTGCAAACTCTATAAACACATTTCTTTAGTATAAGATAGCTAATATTGATGTTCACACACACACTCTTAGATGGGGAGATAATATAGCTGATAAATCCATGCTAAATTGAGATTTCTTCTGCATATAGAACTTGTTTTTTATAATTCCAAATCAAAATTATTTGAGGTTCTATATAATTCCAAATCAAAATTATTTGAGCAAACATAGATTGTTTTTATCATTTTATTAAATCTGCAGGTTTTTACCTAATTGAAATTTTGTTTCTAAGAAGAAGACAAGGGATTTATATTTTATTTTTATTTTTAACCTAATTGAAATTTTGTTTCAAGAAAAACACAATGGATTTATATTTTAGTTTTTCAAGGATAATAATAAATGAGATTTAAAAGCTTAAAGTATAATTGATGGTATTTGGATCTCCTTTATTTTATAATGTATTTTTATAAGTGAAAAAGAGTCAACCGAACGAAGTTATGATAGTGATACTAGTGCTATCAACAAGCCTTCTTTTTTTTCAAGTAGAACGGGAAAACCACCCTTCATGCGCACAGTCAAGTGTTATTGGGATCTATGTGTATGTTTTGGTCATGTAATTATGTGTGAAGAGAAAAGGTAAAAAGAAATTCAATGGAATTGTTACCTAATAAAAATTAAGCAACAAGATACTAATGGACATCGTGACTATATACTATTGATATTCAATAGATTGACTTGGGATATTAAAAACTTGAAACAAAATATTTTCTTCACCTATCGACCTTATTTGGCCATTCAATGATCTTCAAAACATAACATGCATGTACGTTCAAGCTCGTTAAGCCATGACATGCATCCAATCCCCATTCCCGATGATGGATAACCCCATTTCCAATGATCGGCGTTTAGAGAAAATGGTATCAGGGAATTTATCTTCGGGTAGGTGTCAATACCTTCAAGTCGACGCCATTTAGTCCACGCCGTTTACCAGTGAATCCACCACTGATTCACCACGTCTATGTTTTACTGTTGGTAACCTCCCATCATTATAGCGATGGGACGGTGTATTTAATGAGGGTTCTGCATGAGAAATTCAAATTCAAATGTTTGAAATGATACATTTACCTCCAACAGTGTTTAAGAAAAAACCTATGTTGTTGTCACGGTTCTCTGGTGTTTGTGTGTGCCGTTACCCAAAACCACTACTACCTCGGTGAGAACAGAAAGCAGCACGGAGGACTAGAGCTAAAAAGTTTGCTGACCAGAGGCCCAGAGCAATTAGTAGTGATTCAGAGTGTTATCTGTTTGGATTAATCATGGGAGTGAGGGCAGCAATGAGCACAAGGTGGTTAGAAATTGCTCCGCCGTAAGGCATCTGGATACAATTGCGGAGGAGCGCACTCTGAGCAATGAGGAGCTCGTGGCCGGCCTTCGATCTGTTTTCGATAATGTCTGCAAACTCAAGTTAGTGTTTGATAAGAATGGAAAGAATTCTGACGGCTTTAATTTTCTCATTGAATTCTAATTTTTTTTTATTTTTTTAAGCCTTGTAAATCACTCGAAGTAGATTTGTCAGTTTATGGACAAATCATGTAAAATATTCCTAATACAATTTCAATCTTGTTTAACAAACCTTTTCTCGGGTTTTATATCTGTTTCTTTTAAATCCTTAAATCTCTCTCGTTTTATGCCGTAATACAGTTGCAATCTTGTTTCACAAACCTTTTCTCACGTTTTATATCTTTTTCTGTTTCCTTAAATCTCTTGGTTTATGCCGTTTTGCCTCAGTAGAATCTTTGAACTAGCAATTTTTTTTGGAAATATGGTCAATCTCTAAAACAGATGTTAACTTGAGAACCTCGCAAAGGCACTGGCCAAACAAACCCAACCCAAAATTGAACAGATGTAAGCAAGCTTTTTTTTGCAAGTATTTACATTATATATTATCTTCGCGATTGAGGAGCCATTGGTTCTGGTTCCAGACAACTAAATATTAAATATAGAACGACACAATTTTTTGTTTGAAAATGGCAATAATTAGCTTGTGAAATAGCATAGACAATGGTTTTCGACATCAACGAGGACATTGAGTGTGTGGGATTGTCCCTTTTCCAGATAGTAAAACTCGTTGTAAGGTATCGACTAAACACTATTATATAATAGGAAAACATGAATTTTGCTTGGTTTAATATGTAATTAAGATATTATTACAAGTGAAGAAAATAAGAAATTCATTTCCATAAGAGAATCCAATACGGGCTATTTTTCCCTAAATGCCAAGAATAATTACAAAATTATAACAAGTGAATAAAATAAGAAATGCAACTCAGCCAAGAATAATTACAAAATTATAACAAAGGAATAAAATAAGAAATTTTCATTTCTATAAGAGAATCTAATGTACATCATTCTTTTTTAAGTGTAACTTTAAAAGGAAGAATAAAGACATTTATCATCTAAAATGAGTTCTAGTTAGTTAGTTAGAATTTTGGGGTGGATTACCATCTTTGTTTTATCATCTATGTATGAGAATGAGACAAGTGTACTGTCCATATTGATTTACGAAGTTGTTCAAAAAACATAAAACAATTTCAAAAAAATAAAAAATAACTAAGTTAACATGTGATAAGTACAATTCATAATGCTTGGAAAAATTAACTTCAACTACAATCACCATTTTTGCATGAAGTGCCTTTGAAATTAACTATTCAATGCAACTATTAGCTTAACTCGAATGATTTTACAATTATTATTTTAATTTCAAGTCTAATCGAAGTTATATTTTGTAACAATTAGATTAACTATTAGATAAGTATTAGATTAACTCCAATATTGATACAACTATTAAGTTAAATTTAGATTAATGTAGTAATAAAATACTATTAGATTAACTTTTACTTGTACTTCAATGACTCCGTCTCTTAGCCTACAAAGTCGATCATTGCATTGAAACCATGCCCAATAAATTTTTCATTTGGCACCATAACATCATGAGAACAATCAATTAGCTAATGTGATGTGAGCGTCATAGGCTCAATGCAATCTATAAATATGCTAATGTGATGTGAGTATGATAGCCTCAATGCAATCTATAAATATGAATAAGAAGGGGTGAGGGTTCTCAATTTTTTTTGTTTCAATCAAGATTTTTGGCAACTTAGCATCATGAGAATAATCTAGGTAATGTGCTCCTACTGTGATTGGCCAAATTAAATGTATAAATATGAATAAGGAGTGAAAGTTCTCAAAGTTTTTTGTTTAAATCAAGATTCAATGGGTGGGTGAGTTCAAAACTTAAATTAAATTGTGTATTAGTAATTTACTATAGATCTTTGTATTTGTAATGCATTATAGATCTTTATATTAGTAATGTTTGAGGCATTATTTAAAAAAAAAATACATAATTTGAATTAAAGAACAATTGGTATTTAAGTAAAATTTAAAAACATTTGGACATGAATCCATTTTGTCCAAGTGCATGGGTATTGGCTACTACAACTTCTAGTAAATAGAAAACATATCATTTGAATTAAAAAAACAATTGGCATTTAGATAAATTTAAAAGCATTTTAGTGATAAAATTAGAATAGAAAATGAAATATTTTAAATAGATGTTTATATACAATTATTATAAATTATGTATATTTTTATTAAATTATTAAATTATGAAATAGATAACTTTTTTATTAGTTGGAAAATTTGACATATTTTAAAATATTCTAAATTATAAAACTTTTCTCTTGTAAATTTGATATATTTTAAAATAGATCTTATCATTTGAATTTGGAAAAAATATACTAATCAAAATGTACCCTTATTTTTAAAATAAAAATTTGTAAAAAAATTGAATTTATCCATTTATTAATTCATTTCCCCACTAAATTATTTTTTTTAAACTAGCACAACCACTTAACTTGTGGTTGGTCAACATCTATAAGTCACAAGTGTCACTAGTAACTTACTTGTTCTCCATGCATAGTTGTAAGAAGTGCATTTATTCGTTATCCATTAACTACTAGTTATTCATGCATTAGCTACCACTTATCCATTCGTAGCTTCCAAATATATTTGATATTCTTTTTTTATATATAATTGTTTATTTTGAATTTGAAACAAATGTCATAAGGTCAATCTTGACAATACACTTGTCTCATCCTCTAAAATCTAAGAAAATCTCATCCTCTAAAATCTAAAAAAAACAGAAACACTAGTCCACCCAAAAGTCTAAGAGATAAATACGTATACTTATAAAATTAAATATTAAATTCAAATTTTCATAAATCATTACTACTTTACTTTATAAAAAATCAAAATCCTATAAATCACTAGTATTTACTTTTATTAATCTCGAAACTACTAATCTTATTATTACAAAAATCCTCCTATTTACTCTTTATTAACCTCAAAACTAATAATCCGTTTATTACACTCGTCTTAAAAAAAAGTCATTAATGAAAATTTCTTATTTTATTCACGTGGTTATAATTTTGTAATTATTCTTCGTTGAGTTGCATTTCTTATTTTATTCCCTTGTTATAATTTTGTAATTATTCTTTGCTGAGTTGCATTTCTTATTTTATTCCCTTGTTATAATTTTGTATTCTTCGCATTTAGGGAAAAATCGCGAGTATTGGATTCTCTTATCGAAATGATAATTTCTTATTTTTTTCACTTGTAATAATATCTTAATTAGATATTAAACCAACCAAAATTCATGTTTTCCTATTATATAATAGTGTTTAGTCGATACAATAAAATTTAAAATTGTCAACACGAGCGAATTTTTTATCTGAAAAGGGACAGTGCCACACAGTGATTGTCCTCGTTGATGTCCAAAACCAATCTCTATGCTATTTCGCAAGCTAAATTATTGCCATTTTCAAACAAAATATTGTGTCGTTCTATATTTAATATTTAGTTGTCCGGAACCAGAACCAATAGCTCCTCAATCGCCAAGATATTATTTAATGTAAACACTTGCGAAGAAAAACTTGCTTACATCTGCTCAATTTTGGGTTGGGTTTGTTTGGCCAGTGCCTCTGCCAGGTTCTCCAGTTAACATCTGTTTTAGAGATTGACCATTTTCCCAAAAAATTTTGCTTGTTCAAAGATTCTACTGAGGCAAAACGGCATAAACCAAGAGATTTAAGGAAAAAGAAAAAGATATAAAACCTGAGAAAAGGTTTGTGAAACAAGATTGCAATTGTATTATGGCATAAATCAAGAGAGATTTAAGGATTTAAAAGAAAAAGATATAAAATTGAGAAAAGGTTTGTTAAACAAGATTGAAATTGTATTACAAATATTTCACATGATTTGTCCATACACTGACAAATCTGCTTTGAGTGATTTACAAAGCTAAATAAAAAAAAATCAGAATTCAATGACAAAATTAAAGCCCTCCCAGTGTATTCTTTCCATTCTTATCCTGCATTAACTCGAGTTTGCAGACATTATTGAAAACAGATCGAAGGCCGGCCACGATCTCCTCGTTGCTCAAAGTGCCCTCCTCCGCAATTGTATCCAGCTGCCTTCCGCTCAAACCATTCCGCCGAGTCTGTGAACAAAATCTCCGCGGCCGAGCAATTTGTAACCACCTTGTGTTCACTGCTGCCCCGCTCCCATTGATTAATCCAAACAGATAACGCTCTGAATCACTACGAATTGCTCTGGGCCTCTGGTCAGCAACCATTGATTAATCCAAACAGATAACGCTCTGAATCACTACGAATTGCTCTGGGCCTCTGGTCAGCAAACTTTTTAGTTTTAGTCCTCCGTGCTTCTTTCTGTTCTCACCGAGGTAGCAGTGGTTTTGGGCAATGGCACACACAAATACCAGAGAGCGTGACAACAACATAGGTTTTTACTTAAACAGGGTTGGAGGTAAATGTATCATTTCAAACGTTTGAATTTGAATTTCTCACGCAGAACCCTCATTAAAGACACAGTCCCATCGCTATAATGATGGGAGACGTGATGACGTGGTGAATCAGTGGTGGATTCACTGATAAACGGCGTGGACTAAACGGCGTCGACTTGAAGGTACTGACACCTGCCGGAAGATAAATTTCCGGATACCATTTTTTCTAAACGTCGATCATCCGTAATGGGGATTGGATGCATGGCATGGCTTAACGACCATGAACGTACATGCTCGTTAAGCTCAGCCGAAGTTCTCACTATGTAAAGGAGAAATGAGCTTCCCAGGGCTAAATCACATCATGCCGCTGACACTCGAAAACATCACTTTGCCTGCACCTCAAATAAGGAATGATAAAACTAGCAGGGAACGAGGTACAATGGATACAATCCAATTCTGGTGGTCCAGAAAATCAGGATAAAACACTACCCTTACTGTGCTTCACACGCTCATACTAAAAAGGGTGCATAAACTCTTCGAGATAGCTCGCAGGCATCCGACAACAAGCTCTGCCAGCCTTCTGGCTCTTGGAATCCTTCCAGTGAATAAGCATCGACTTGTATATTATCTTTCAGAGTCCAAACTCCTACGTCCCCTCCTGAAACAGAGGTCTCCATCGAGAAGCTTTGCAATACTTTGGCAAAAATCTTGTAGTAACTTACCACCGGTAAAGAGCCGCCTATAACTACAACAATGGCTCTCAGGGCAGGACTAGTGGTGGTGGCGGCGTATTTGTGCTTGGTGGGTCCTTTAATTATGTCTGCACCTGGTGAGGCTCCCCTTCCAAACTCACATCTACCTGCTGAAATTTCCCTTGGACGGGATCGCTCGGAGGCAAACTCATCGAAAATTTCTTTAACAGATCTACTTCAGACCTATAAATTTGTTGAAAATACATAAATGTAATTAGTTACAATGTTCGTGGAGAATGAAGGATAATAAACCCACGGCAAAATCATAAATAACGCCGCTACAAATTCAGAGTGAATTAATGTAACTACACAAAATTGATACTGCAAATCACCTCAGAGAAAGCGTATTCATGGTGTGCTGAGCTCTGCAAAACGATGGAACAACCTACCCATTAGGAAAATATACTCCATGGGTATAATTTTCATCAGTTTTTGAGCTTGTTAACATAAAACCAACACGTTTTAAACTTTGAAATCGAAGTCATATTGAATCACAGATGGCTATCCCGAGACTGCCCAATGTTACATTTGGCATAAGTTATTTTGTGCTTTTGGCTGTCAAAATATAAGAAAAGAAACAGCTGTCAAAATATAAGAAAAGAAACAGCTGGAAGATTAAAAGTTGGAAAGGATGCAACTTGCATTGAATTTTCCTCTGTGCCTGCTGCCACCTATATTAATTAATGAATATCATCCATCTCAGCGTTAAATAACTCTTATGTATGTCTTTCTTTATTGCTGGTCTGTTTTCGTTTCACCGAGTTGCTTTGACCTTTGTTTTGGATCTCCCCTAAGCTCCACCCAATCAGCTATTATTGGATAGGTTCTATTTCCCTTATTGCCCTCGCTTATGATAGCGCATATATAATACGAATTTCGTAGAAAATGTAAAGTTGTATAATATGCATGTTTGTATTAGCCACATTCCAGATTAGCGAGCTTGCGACGGTGTTCCAAGTCAGATCAGGTCCTTGGGAGAAGTCTCCACATGAATAATTTGTGTCAAATAGTATATGACATCTGGTATACAGTGGTGACAAGTTACTATCAAAGTAAGTTATTTACCCGACTATTTGCATTGGGCCTACCCAATCGTGGTCGAGTGATAGCTTACTCCATTACCTTTTATCATCTTGGATGCACCCGAAAAATAGTTGTAGAAGATGAATATTGTTGACTTGCTGCCTTTGACAATTCAGAGTTGCAAGAACAGATGCCCTGAAGAATTATACCAGAACCTTCGTAGCAAAGCCCCGTGTTATTATTCCACAAAGCCAGACGCCTTCCCAATCTTTTGCATAAACTCTCTGGAGAAACCACTATGCCTGATAAATTATTTCCATTTATAAATTATTATACTTGAACTCCTGTCGAGGCAGCACGGCATGTAGAGTCTCAGTGACTCGTTCAGCAGCATTCCCAACTGCATGGATGCAATAATTCAAACGCATTTAAAACTTAATGCAGATTCTGTGCAAAATTACATTGACATAACTATAATGTACAGATACGTGGAGAATGTATATAAATCTGTGCTAGATTAGGTTATAATGTGGTTAGGAAGAAGTTGAGGTAGATTGCAAGTCCATTACTTTGCCCAACCTACTCGACGACACTCTGAAGTCCAAATTCTGTCGCCCTGGTATGATCTCCAACAGCGTCATGCCAAAGCTACAGACATCGGCCTTGGCAGTAATGGGAAAATCCATTCAGGAACCAAGTATACTCTTGTGCCTCTCATGGTAGTCAAGATGTAATTAAAATCTCTGCTAACTAGTTTATCCAAACCGAAATCGGAGACTTTGGGGGCGAAAATTGGTGTATAGGAGAATGTTCTCAAGATTTATATCGCAGTTTAGCCATCCAAGCTTGCAGAGATTCCGTCTTTGAATTCATTGTTTCTCAATGGAAATAATTTATCATGCACAGTGGTTTTTTGAGACTTTTTGCAGAAGATTGGGAAGGCGTCTGGCTTCGTGGAATGATAACCCGGGGCTTTGCTACGAAGATTCTGGTATAATTACTCATGGCATCAGTTCTTGCAACTCTGAGGCAGCAAGGCAACATTCATCTTCTACAATATTTTCCGGGGCATCAGTTCTTGCAACTCTGAATTATTAAAGGTATCAAGCCAACATTCATCTTCTACAGTACTTCCAGAGTGCATTCAGGACGACTGATTGAAGGGTAAACGAGTAAGTTATCTATCACTCAACGGCATCCGTTGGGCTCCGGTGCAAATGGTTGGGTAGATAGCTTACTCCATTTCTTTTTGTAGCAAGAGTTTTTCTGTTTGCTATAAGATATTCATATTTAGTAGTACTATGTATAACGGCTAAAATTTTATGAGAGAGGGTAGTACTATGTCTAACCCCTAAAATTTTATGGGAGATGGCTAGAAAGGAGAAGTATAAACCCACTAAGTTTTTAATTGGTAGTTTTCCCTGAAATTTTAAAATTATAAATTAAATCAATACTCTTAAAAAACAATTTATAAATGAAATCAGTACCTTAAAAAATGCATGATAACTTTACTTTGCAAATTCTAACAAAAGTTAGGTAAAAAACACCCCCCTTTTAGGCTACACCTTTTAGTTATACCTAATGTGCAGACAACACTTGCAAGATTGGAGATAGTACAACAAAGATTGAATTTGAAGAAGTGATATTGGAACAATGACATTCTAATCTAATGCTAGATCACAATAACTAATTCCCTACTAGAAGTGAAGGGGCCCAAGATCTGGACGAGGTTATAGGAAATCCACTCCTTACCGATGACTCAAACAACTAAATAATTGAATCAAACAAGCATAGGGAAGTATATCTAGGCGATACTAAAAGCTTTTGAGTTGAGTCCACTGTGTTGAGTCCGGGCGATATCATGTTTTGGAGCACCATTGAAATCTAATGAGTTCTCATAGCTAAGTTGTTTCTAGAAGAGGAGACAAATTAAGGAGAGGTTTAGAACTAGAATTTGATACCGATTCTTGTAGGAAATTGGAAGATTTGAAACTAGGAGATGAAATATGTGGAGCCAGAAGAGTACTTATTGAACTTGATATACTTTTTATTCGACATTTGTTTTTGTGAATTTAATGGGGAAACCCTTCAACATATTTACAAGTGTGTTGATTCCTTTTAGCGCATCAAATGGTGAGATCTTCCCAAAGAAAGTTGATTGCAAATCGACGATGTGTTTAAAGCATTTGTTAAGGTTCTATGGTGGATTAATAAAATATATTTTTTTATACATAGTTAAGTAATTGTTTTTGTAAATTCTCATTTGTGGTAGAATCAAAATAAGTTACCTCTTGGATAAGAGTTAACTTGCAACTAAGTTCTTGTATCGTGGATTTATATATGGTGTTACTTCAATGAAGAAAGATCACTTGAGCTTTAAATGTATGCCTACTACTTAATATATCCACTTAACTAAATTAGTCCATGGTGGCTTGGTGAGGTTCATAACATTGAATTTTGCATCCATAGTTATTCATTTTACAATATAACATAAAACATAAGCATAACATACATACAACTCCTAGACTAGAGGAAACTTAGTGTGAAGTCCAAACACTAATTTTCAAGCACAAAAAAAACAGTGAGAGAAACCATAGATTCGTAAGATTGACTTTCAACACATAAAATTTATTATCTAGATGTGCATAACTTTCTTTCATCTTACAACATATTGAATTTATCTTCGGTGTTTCATTTCCCCCATTTCGGGGGTATGTTTCATTTCCCACTCGAATGATTATCCTCACTATTCCATTGTCCACAAAGCTGAAGTTTGTGCCATAACAGAGCATTTCCTCACTTCCAATTTTCCAATATTTTGTTATGGAATCTATGCTAACAGGAGACCACAAAACAACCGCGGAACCTGCTGCTGACAACACCCTCCATATGGTTTGTTATAGTTTTAAATCCTCCCTATGGTGTATCCAAGATATTATTGGTTTCACTGAATGCATGCACTAGCTTTTAGTTTGCATTTCACTTAAGCAAAAGACCATCCAAATAATAAAAAACTCTCAAACATCATGTCCTCTCTTTGATGCGAGATCACCATGAAATTATAGAATAATATGTCCCATTCGTAATCATTTATACAAGTGTTCGTATATTCATATGTGTCAGTACTCATCAGAGCCTAAGCATCCTACATGTGTCGTTCCTGCAAACTCTATAAACACATTTCTTTAGTATAAGATAGCTAATATTGATGTTCACAAACACACTCTTAGATGGGGAGATAATATCGCTGATAAATCCATGCTAAATTGAGATTTCTTCTGCATATAGAACTTGTTTTTTATAATTCCAAATCAAAATTATTTGAGGTTCTATATAATTCCAAATCAAAATTATTTGAGCAAACGTAGATTGTTTTTATCATTTTATTAAATCTAGAGGTTCTTACCTAATTGAAATTTTGTTTCTAAGAAGAAGACAAGGGATTTATATTTTATTTTTATTTTTAACCTAATTGAAATTTTGTTTCAAGAAAAACACAATGGATTTATATTTTAGTTTTTTCAAGGATAATAATAAATGAGATTTAAAAGCTTAAAGTATAATTGATGGTATTTGGATCTCCTTTATTTTATAATGTATTTTTATAAGTGAAAAAGAGTCAACCGAACGAAGTTATGATAGTGATACTAGTGCTTTCAATAAGCCTTCTTTTTTTCAAGTAGAACGGGAAAAGCACCCTTCATGCGCACAGTGAAGTGTTATTGGAATCTATGTGTATGTTTTGGTCATGTAATTATGTGTGAAGAGAAAAGGTAAAAAGAAATTCAATGGAATTGTTACGTCATGAAAATTAAGCAACAAGATACTAATGGACATCCTGACTATATACTATCGATATTCAATAGATTGACTTGGGATATTAAAAACTTGAAACAAAATATTTTCTTCACCTGTCGACCTTATTTGGCCATTCAATGATCTTCAATACATAAGATTATAAGAGGACCTACGCGAATAATCGACAAGAAAATTTTTGTCACTTGTGCAAATTTTGATATGCATAAATTTTGATGTCTCACATAGTTCAAGTTTCAATTTCAAAGTTATAGTCTCTCCACATCTAGGCCAAGTCTCAGTTTCAAATATATAGTTCCTCCACATCCAAGGGTTTTGAGGTTCTCTAAAGCTACCTAAAACTTCAAAAACTCCTTTTGGAGGAAACTTATTTTCACTTATTTGGCTATTTAGAAGTTTGATGTAACTTATTTTCACTTATTTTCCTAGACTCTTCTTTCATCACATAAACTTATATTATCTACACACAACTTTTTCTTATTTTTTAAAACATATCAAATTTCTCTTTCATGTTTCATTTCCCCCACTTTGGGGGTATGCTAGTTATTTATTAGTTAATGAGAGATGGCATTAGTTGAAGAGAGGCAACCTCAGTTTCAGGGATTGACATAGAGTTTCTGCTTGCTAAGTGGTTGAGTTATGTCACCATATCTGGCATGAGTTAATTGCGATTTAATCCTCCTATCATAATATCCAAAGCATTTGTATAACCCAGTTTGAATATAAGAATTAAAGATAGCAATGTTTACAAAGAACCATTTTTTCAAGAACAAAGATGAAGAGAGGCCAAAGAAGCCCCACCATTATATACTCATAGAAATCAGAGCCCCCAATTATTATTTCGTAGATCTTACCCATTTCAAGGTTTGCATTGTTTATTTCACCCTTTTCCCAGTGTATTACAGTTTATCGAACCCAAGACCATTGTATAGAAATAAGTCATGGGGTTTTGAAAACTAGGTTTTCTGATTAGAAATAGAAGATCAAATTAATTTTGATGGAAATAATATAAATTGCTTACCTTTATGGAGATTTCACAAACTTTTTTATGAATTTAGTGCTCTAAATCATATGGTGCTCTTGAGGTAGCGGGGCAATTTGTTGATGGCTTAAAATTCATTGGCAAGGCTTTGTAGTTTGATGCTTATAACATTCATTAAAAAGATTACAAAAATGGCACACAAGCACAAATTAATTGTAGGTATCAAGGATTGGGTCGATCTTTTACTACAGAAGGGGACTAGCACTTTTAAACAACCTATTCAAGTATGATACTGACATTCTCCATACATTCATTATATTTAATTTATGCCCTTTTGCATTATAACTAAATGTGTTTGATCATTGATTATGTGTTTGATTCATTATATTATAATTTATGTCCTGCTACTATTGTTGAAATCTACAAAATGGTGGAAAATAGGATACTAATGGTGAAAGAAATTTACAAGCCCTGTATAAATGATGCAAATATTGATAATTAATAATATGTAGGATATCACATTACTTTCTTGATAAACTATATGGAAAAAAAGAAAAAAAAACTATGAACTAATCTTGAAAAAAATATCATACTCGATCTAAAAATTCTTACCTAGTGCTATGAGAATTAACTTACATAGTTGATGACATACACTTCCTATATACATACCCGATCTAAAAGTTCTATGAGAATTAACTTACATAGTTGATGGCATACACTTCCTATATACATACCCGATCTAAAAGTTCTTTCCTAGTGCTATGAGAATTAACTTACATAGTTGAAGGCAAACACTTCCTATATACACTATTACACCACAAAGAAATTCATGTATACACCTAGTGTATGGAGTAGCTTAGGCCTTTATTGAAGCTGAAATTCTTTCAGAGTGCTTCGAGGATTCACATATGGAGTTAAAGGTTAAAAACCCTTCATATATACATCCCGAAACACATTATGCATACCCACAGCGTGTAAAGTATCTCAAGTCTTTCTCGAATTTGAGGCCAACCATAACATCATACGAGAAACCTGGAGGGAGTGTCATGTTTCGAGTAAATACGTATGGCATTTTCCACGATTGCTAGATCTCGAGCAAGAGTGTGATTAGGAACTTGTCATTTCACTTATGCCCAACACCACCATACGCTTTGGTGCATGACACTTTGGGTGCATGCGTTTGATCTTTATGCTCAACATGGAGATCATGTTTGCCACCTATGAGATAATGGATCAACACAAGGAGGAGGTACAATCTAAAATATTTTTGCTTTAAATTATTTTTTCTTCATACTTTCTAAGATTCTGATATATTTGTTGTTTAATCATAATCAATGTATATCCTTCTAATAATCCATGATTGACAAGTTATTTCAACATTCTACACAACGATGACAAATGGAAAAGATTATGGCTAAAGAATGACATTTTATAGTTTCTCTTCTAGGCATGTATTACTATTTTAGGTTTGTTAAATATTTATTGTACTAAATAGGTGTCTTTAATCATATATATATATATATCTTAAATATTTAGGTGTCTTTAATCATGTATATATATATATCTTAAATATTTTGATATTTTCTATGTTTGATGAATCGGGTTTTAAGATAGATTTATTGTTTTATTTTTTATTTTATTAATTAAAATTGATTTTTTTAATGATTTTTTATTTGGTTTTATTTTTTTTTATAATTTTTTATTTGGTTTAAAATTTATTTAATAAGTTGATATGGATTTTTTTAAATTATTTTTTATTTGTTCATACTAAATTAAAAAGCACTTCCCTACTCTCAATGCAATTAGATGATATTCATCATATATCCATTGAAGTGACTATTAAATTTCTTTCATAAGGTGAAATTAGCTAAAATTAGCTAGGAGTTACCCATTTAAGTCTTGGGTTCTCATAGGATACCCAAAAGTTCATTTAAGGTTGTGTGGAGATGACATACAAAGTGGATCTTGATTATGATTGTTTATTTGAGGTGGTTCTGATTGGGGATTCTAGTGTGGGTAAGTCCAATTTGCTCTCAGATTTACAATGACCAAGACACAGATGGGACATCCTTAGTAAAAAGAAAGGTTTGCGTCTCGCGCTGATTTTTTTTTGTATTGTATTAATGATACATTATAATAATATTATTTTATTATTTTATTAATATGAAACATATTTACATAGTTTTTTGCTTTTTGAAATTATTTTCTGATACTTTTTTTCATTTGGGTCACTGCATTTTCTTGATTTTAAGATACATTAAAGTTTAGATATGGTGCTAAAGAATAGATCTGGTGTTGGTGATAAAGAATAGATTCAGTGTTGGAATTCTCTATTTAGAATGTTGTTTTGTGTTTTCTTAGAAAAAACACATCAAATATATTGAGCAAATCTCAGTTTGAAAATTTTACGGCGGATGGATTTCATTTCTTTGTTTTGGAAATTTTACCACCGATAGATTTCTCTTCTCTGTTTTGAAAATTTTACCATGGGCCTATGGTTTCTGAGAATTCTCATTCGTATATACGATTCTACTTTATGTTATGACATACTGAGCATTTGAATTGGCAGTAAAACCCATATTCTGAATTTCATCATCTGTCAAGTAGATTTCATGATATTTGAGGATCAAACTTCATCATCTGTCAAGTAGATTTCAATATATTTGAGGATCCAATCAGTGTATAATTTAAAACACTGAAAAGAAGCAGGAACCCAATTCAATAATCAATTTCTATATGCGTTTTGGGTTTTAGATAGATCTAAAGAAGCACTAGAGGAAATTTCAACTCAAAATGGGCCTTTTAACACTAATTCAAATTTCATGTCATCATGTGTTAGCCAATGAAATTGATTTAAATTTGAAATACCATATAGGTCTTAAACAATTTTTTTATGGGTGTGTGCAAGAAGTTGAGGGTCTCTTTTGGCGTGTTAGATGCAATACAAAACTGAAAAAATAGACATCCATTAACTTGCATGGATATTTTGAGACACTTACACAATGAATCTTGAGATCAGTGAAAAACAAGAAATGTAGGAAATTGAATGACCTTTCCAAATATGTAATTTTTTTTCTATTGAAAATGTTGTTAACTATCTAAAGTTAGATATTTTTTAACGAGCACTTTTTATATTTGGGACAAATTATAAGGTATATGTTTTTGTGGGTGTGGCGTCTGAGTGTCTAAACAATGGAATAAACTTACGAAAACAGGTATACATATAGAGAACATATAGGACTAGTGCATGACTATTTTTCCA
>LPNX010566435.1:0-97500 GCA_001517045.1 Pseudotsuga menziesii | reverse complement strand
TCGTCATCATCATCATCATCATCATCATCATCATCGCCATCACCATCACCATCATCATCATCATCATCATCACCATTACCATCAACATCATCAACATCATCATCGCCATCACCATCATCATCATCATCATCGCCATCACCATCATCATGTTCATCATCATCCTCATGGTGAGAGAGGGAGGGATGGAGTAAGGGAGAGAAAGAAACATATAGGGAGGGATGCAAAGAGAATGAGGGAGGTATATTTAGAAAGAGATAGGGTATGTAGGGATTATTGGGGCTATAGAGAGAAACATTTATATGCAAGAAAAGAAGGGAACTCTAAAAACATTTGCTTTGTTGCTAACCATAGAAAACACATGGGGGCGTCACCTAGGGACCAATATGATATCACGTCCGTTCATATTTGGGGGGTTAAAATTAAAAAATTAAAAATCAATATATTGGGGGTATACTAGGGGTAAAAAGGGTTTTTTTTTTTACTATTTAAATATCCAATATGTTGGGGTATGTTTTATTCAACATTCTTGCCTGTGCCGTTCACCAGTCCTCCAAGCCTGCTAGGTTCCTATGAGCTGCTTCTGCTTGTGGTCTGAGTGCACCTGCACCAAGCCGAGGTGCCCGTGAGCTGGGTCTGCTTGTGGTCTGAGTGCACTTGCATGTGCTGCATAGATTTTTCAAGTGGTTTTCCCCATCGTTTTGTTGGGTTTTATGGATAACAAGGGCGTGTTGGTCCTTGGGTTTTCTGTGGGTTTTCTCCATCATTTTTTGGGTTTTCTGGATAACAAGGGCGTGCTGCTGCTTGGGTTTTCTCCACGTTTTCTCCATCATGTTTTCTAGCTGGATAACAGGGCGTTTTTTCAAATCGGAGCAGTGGTAGCAGTGTTTTCTAGAAAACAAGGGCGTGTTGCTCCTTGGGTTTTCTGTGGGTTTTGGGTTTTCTCCACGTTTTCTCCATTGTGTTTTCTGGCTGGATAACAGGGCGTTTTTTCAAATTGAAGTAGTGGTAGCAGTGTTTTATGGAAAACGAGGGAATTTATTCACCGTTTTCTGGTCGTGGGTTTGTGGTGGGTTTCTCTAGTGCTGGAGGAGGCACGTTGGAGAGCCATTGCATAGCATTCTTGGAGGTAAGTTGTAGTGTGTTTAATCTTGATCTTTCAATTCATACTTCACTTGCCCTCCCTGACCTGGTTTATAGGGGCACTCTTTAGTACATATTGAACTTGGATCAAACAGAAACATAATAGCAGTTGCTTTGGAAAATCTGAAAGTAAGTCCATGTGTACATGCATTTGCTCAATGGATGGTCTGAAATGTGGATCGCTTTTAGACTTTTTGCATAAAATCCAATTTTATGTTTGTCTGAATTACATGTTTTTTAAAGGCATCAAGTCTGGTTGCAATGTAAATTGATTTTGCTTTAGCTTATATGTAAGTTTAGAATCCAGTTAAAAGGATTGATACACTTAATTTTTTAATAAGGTTATGGATGAAAGCAAAAGAGACAACGTGAAGCATGATCAAAGAATTTATGCTACACCATTACATATTATATCAAAGCTAGACATTGTTAATCACAACTTTCCATTAGAGCTGTAGAAATATTTTCGTAGCTGTTGGTGGCAATGAATCAAGGAACTATCTTTCCTAGATGGCAGCCAATGATTGCTTTGGAGTTAGCCATGGAAATCATTTGTGTGCATTCATTTTTTTATCTGAATTTATACAACAAATTGACTAGTTGGTGCATGGTCACATTGGTGTTTACCCAAATTTATATAGTACATTGATTGTCTAGAGCATCGGTGTGTCTGTCCTGCTTAGAGTCTCTCTTAATATCAGTGACTTGCATAGCTTTAATATCATATATAGGTCAACATAACTAGATATTTTGTTTATCTCCACATTTATTGAATAATTAAAAACATAAAAACAATATAGCATGGATGAATGAGGTTGAGTTGGAGAATGCAAACAAATTAACAAGAGCTATTATATATAAGCATGCATTCCAGGACCTTGGACTATTGAGCTATTATATATGAGCAAAGGGAAGAATATATATTCCTAAGAATATATTTTTTCACATTTCAAGTTGACTCAGTGGAGAAGTTGAATCCATTGATGTAAGCATGCAGTGACCTTGGAGTAGCTACTAAACAAAAAATATTTATGAAGTAGGCATTATTCCTTTGTTTTCCTGGTACCATCAGGTATTGTGTTGTTTCCACAAGAAATCTGCCACAGGAAATTCCAACAGTTCTAAAAATCATACAAGTATAACCATAGGGCTGTTCAAAACCAAACAGATCTACTAGGACAAGTTTGCAGTCAGATTTAGTGCTCTTCCTGCCCATATTTACTGCTGAAAAACATCCTTGTTTTGTTTCCAATCTGCTACCAGTGTACAGGCCTCCAGAAATGTAAGAAGTCATGCTGTAGATGGGTATTTGTAGGCTTTGAGTCTTCCATAAATCCAAGGAATAACACGCTTATAGACGTTCCTGAAAAGGCATCATCAGTCTGCTCTGTCACTGCTATTTTGTCCAAAATTTTCTGGAGCAAAACCTAAAAACATCCTTGTAGCTGCTGCCCTTAATGTCCTCTCTACAATGTGCCACATTTAGTATTTCCTGCCCAGACTGCTATCTTCAAACCGACAATCAACTCTATTTTGCTAGTATGAGTGATGAATTAGGGTTCCAGAATACATACTTGAATTACATCCTAAACTATAGAAAGAGGCTTACAATGCCATCATATCCACATAAGTTAGCCAAATGCTCAGGGACAAGGGTGCCGTCCAAATCATCCCTCAAACATCAGGTATTGTGTTGTTTCCATGTTTTTCAATGTTAAGTTTCTATTTAATGTAGAAACTCATGGTCTACAACAACAAATATTTTCAATTGTTCTGATATCAAGTATTTTTTTCACTAAAATGCTTTGGACTCTTTTGCAAAGCTTCGATAGAGAGCGGAATAAAACTAATTTACGGATTATGTCCTTAGACATGATGATCATCTTACCTTATATGGATTTGGTTTGTTGTTTGTTAGAGTGGGAGAAAAATCACATGTCTGGTGCAGGATCATTATTGTTTTTCCAAGCTAGTCTTGAATTTAAATTCTACACGAAATTCTTATGTATGGATTGTCTAGTATCTTGAAAGAACATGTTAGAATCTCCCATTATGGTTTTCAATAAGAGAGTTATGTTTATGATAAATTTAGATTGTAATTTAGAGATGTGTTAAAGTCACATATATTAACTTGGATTGCTCCCAAGTTTGAGTTTTTTTGTGTTGTTATCTTATGAGGCTTTTTTTGCATCCCTAGAACAAGATGTTGGTTGGGAATTACTTTTGGCTCCTATAGGTCATTGATAAGTGATTTTCATCAATATCACACAAATGTCCACTGTTTTGCAGCATGTTCCTCTACCTTGGTTCCCTTCAAGCGTGAGTGTTGAAAAGGACTATTCAATACCCAACATGAAATAAATATTCATATGAATTTAATCTTTTATAAACCCTGGTACTGTTTGTCAATTGAGTAATGGTTTTTAAGTGTCTTGTTTGAATTCATTCTTCTTCTTCTCTTTTAGAATTAGGTCTGTGGATGATGAAATTGGCCCCTAAATATATCAATCTATCAAACTCTTAAGGCTGAATAATCAAAAAAAATTTATCTGCCCTTGGCAACTTAGTTAGAAATACTAGTTACTATACTATGCCTGTTTGCAAATGGAAGGAAAAAAGCATCTGCAAATTGTTTTAGTAATTAGTATAAAGTATTATCTAATTACAAGTAGTAACCGGGGAAGTTACCCTCTTTTCATTGAAGTTTCATATCTATCATCTATAGTTATCAGATTTCATATATCATGACCTATATATTGTTATAAACATAAATGAAATGCTTAACTCTAACATCAGAAAATATTTCTCACGTTTCTTGAATTCTTTGTCAAATTGGTTTTGAGCCTTGACATGCTTCTCTAGTGATATTTGGTAAAGGAGGATGCAACTTCAAGCATTATTCTGACAATTTTATTTTGAACTCAACAGAATGTGGGAATTGAAGAATCAAATCCACAATGCCCACTGCTCTCTGCCAGAAATGTGGAGAGTACTCCTTCAAAATCAGTGAAAAAATCTAATAGAACCAACAAAGAGTTAAGTGAAGCTCATGCTTATGAATTCTCAGGGGAGAGTAAGGTAGAAAGGCAGTGGGAGACATTGAAAGATGGAAGTAGTCAGCCAACCAAAAGATCTTTGAAGAGAAAGAAGGGAAGTAAGGATCAGTCCAATAATGGTTCAGCCTGCAGAAGGAAAATCCTGGGTGAAGAAAATATGGATGGTACTGAGACACAAGATGAAGAAAATATTCTTAACTCCCATGCTAAAACAAAGATTAAAATAGTAATTATTTCCTATTTTCCAACATGCATGTTAATGAAATCATCTCTCCACTAGCAGATGGAAATATTAAAAAATAGAGCTTATAAAAATTCCGAGTCTGTTCAGTTTAAAAAGTAGTTAGATTTAAGTTTTGTTTTGATCACATTGTTGTTTTCGGCATTCCATATTCAATCCAAGCTGGTGTAGCTTGTCAGAATGCCTTCAGTATAGCCTGTAATATGGATGGTGTCAAAATATCAGGAATCTTGAATCATCCTTTCTTTCCCTTGATTTTGCTCATGTCTATAGAGAATACAACAAGAAGGCAGATGGCTTAACCAATAAGGCACTCTCTATGGCATCTGGCCTCTTACAGCTCACTGGAATATGTGAAGGTGAAATAGTGGGAAATGGATCGATGAAGCTCTTTTAATTTGAGTCTTTGACATCTTTGATGTCTATTTTTTCAAGAGTTGGCATAATTTAGATTTTTTACATCCTTTGGATGTCTGAGGCAGATGTTGATTGCTTGTTGTATCAGTTTCTTGGTAGGTCCATAAGTGCCTCCCTGGATAAGCCATGACTGGGTTCTTCTTGTATTCCCTTGTAGACATCTTTTGAAGTCAGGATGAAGATGGGATGTATTCCTTGGTATTTTGATCTTGGTGGTGAAGCTGGTTATCTGACCTCTCAATGTAGCTATCTGGAAGAGTCTTTGAACTAGATGTCTTTATATGAAGTTTGATAATTCAATTTTGGCATATTATAACCTTAAAAACACATTTTATGCATCCTATTATATGCCCCTTGCTTACAACCTAAAAGGTGACCAGTCCAATGTTCACAGAAAATATTTCATAGCATATCTTCTACATAGCTAAAGTATTTAATAGAAGAAGAGTAATTTCAGAACTATATTTAATACTAATTGTCGTTACATGAAGTTTGATAATTCATTTTTTTCAAATTATATAACATTTATAAAACATGTTATGCCTTCTATAGTATATGTGCCTTGTTTACCAAAAGGTGACCAGTCCAATGTTATGCTAACAAAGGATGTGTCATCACATATCTTCTACATAGCTAAAAACTTGTGTAAGAATAAGTCCAGCACTGTCTACATCAATTTGACTAGGTCTACAATGTTGATGATAAAAGGAGTATGCATATTAAGATTATGATGTGAAATTAAATGCCTCCCTTCAAAAATCTTGCCGATTTCTCTTTGTTACCTATCATTAGAGATACAATACCTATTCATAGTAATGTGAGATATTTAGGCCGCTTAAAGTGTTACGGCTGCAATTTCATTGTGTTGTTGAGCTGTGGAAGCTCTACCAACTACGTAATCTTCACCATTTGGATGCAAAATTGATCTCAAAGATCTAGGGAGTGAACTTAAGAGTTGTTGCATTTATGTGGGAAGTTTCCAAAATGGTTTACTTGAGCTTTGTGAGTGACTATTGAACAAATTTATCTCTCCTTGGACCATTCTTCATTTATTAGGCGAGTTCACTTATTACTAAGTTTTTTTTCTTACCCCAAGGCCAAACACCATGTAGAATAGGGCTTAGGCTTGCAGGTTGGGAATATTAGTCAAATAATATGTTTTTATCATTTCCTAGAGTGGATTGTAATGCTTGGGGCATTTCCATAAAAAAGAACAAGACTAAATTCCAAAAAGAACAAAGATCTTTGATCACCTCTATGTTTTTTCATCTCTTGTTTTGATCACCTTTTGATCTTTTGTAGGTACGTTGAAGCTGACTCTTCAGTTTGCGGGGGGCTATTTGAATAAGCCACTAACAATACATTTTGCTTCAAGGTGTTTCATCCTGATAGTAAGATTTCTTCATCCTTTTTAGATATTTGAATTGAAAGTGCATACTTTGCTTCCTAGCTCTTTGTTTTATTAATGAACTAATATGCATGTGTAAATTTGAATTACTTTTTGTTTTTCATTTATTTATGGATGCACTCACCTCATTTCGTAGCCTTATTATATCCAAAATTTTGAAAAAAATGTTATAATTTTATTCATTTCTTACCCAACTAAAAGGTACACATGGATGTAAATGTATATGGATCCAAGTGATGTTGTGGACTTTGGAATTTTTATTGGTGAAGAGAATTGTCCCATTGGCACAGTCTAGTGTCAAAAAGGCTGTACATATGCTGATATCTGTTCTGAAATTCTAAATGATGAAGTCGTTCAATATCCTTTTGAATTTATTATTGGCTCAACTAGATGTCCTTTAAATGCATTGCAAGAGGAAAGAAGGAAGCCTACAACAACAAATGTAGGCATTAAGAGGAAAGTATGCACGATGGTTGCTCATACATTGGAATCAAATGTAATGGAGGGAACACCAATCTATGAAAACATTGAAGGGAATGTGGAGGAACCTATGCATAAATAACCAAGAGTTGGTAATGTGTCCGAGTCAATGGAACAAGTTGTGGTTGATCCTAATGTATTGGCATCTTGGCAACATAAAGTGAACAGATTAATGGAAGAGTTTGTCAAGGAGAAGCTAACACTAAAGGTATATTTAGAAAATGGAAAACCTAATATAAAGATCCGTTGCGAAATCTGTGGCATTGATTATGGAACGGGGGAAGTATCCTTGGCAGCACGAACAATTCGTAACTTCAAAAACAATCATATGAAAACAGGGTCCCATCAACGTCAAATTTCAATGTTGGGAATTAATGAAATGTGTGAAATTCCTTCAAGTAACAAAGAAAAGCAGACAACAGTGGCTAGAGATCAACTTGAGATTGATCAAGAAATCAAACTTCTACATGATTTCAACCAAACGCAAGAGCCTAATTTGTTCAAGGTGGTGGAAGCAACACTTGCAAACTACGAGGACAAGAAAAAAGGAAGAGTCGAATGTACACGATGCAATAGATGGTTCTCTTTGGTGCCGGCAAGTGGTAATATTGTCAGTTCTCTAAATGAACAGATGAAATCAAAGAAGCACACTACTAATACTACAGTTGAGGCTTCACATGAAACAGTTGTGTTGAGGAGTGGAACAGTTGGGAGACCGAAGAAGCCTACCAATGAAAAGTCCCAACAAAGTTTGTCTAAGTTCTTGATCCCATCACTACCATCACCATTACATGGGGCTTCTACATGTCCACATCCTTCTACTTTAGGTGTGGAAATTACCCAAATTTTAATTTAATTTGAATTTGAATATGCACATTACTTTATTTATTATTACTTGTTAGTAGAAGTTAGTAGATCATTAACCAATGTGTTTTTTATGATCTTGTTCTAGGACAAATACCTCCCTCAATATTATTATGTTGGGGGTATTGGGATCCCTATCTTGAGAGAAGAGGGGAGAGATTGGACACAAAGGTTCTAATGGATGACCAACGTGGTGGAAAAATGTGGGCCATAGAGAAACATACCAGGAGAACACTAAATTATCATGGTATTGAATGCAGTATTAATGGTACATACAGACATATTCATTGCAAGAGGGTTTCTGAAATAGGAATACCTTTTGATTCATTGACATGCAATTTTTGTAAGATTATACCTAATTGTGATGACTTTCAAATGCGATTATATTGTGAATCAAGGAGCAACATGAAAAGACATGGGAGAGATACAGGGAAAGGGAGAAGGTTGGACCATGTGACTCAAACTGAACTCGAAATTGTTGCAAGAGATGCAAATGCTACACATAGGTTAACAATGTGATATCTTTAGTGGGAGAGGAAAAAGGTTGCTACACTGTCTATAAGAACAAGGTCTCTAAGGGAAAAGTTGTTCGAATTTGCAGGAAGGAAGGATGTGTTCAGGTTTTGCAAGGATGTGTGTGAGGCTCATAAGCGAGGAAAATTACAAGTTAAAGATGCAGTTTGGGAATTTGTTCAAGATATATTTCACAACCTAGTTCGTTCAAAGTCGGGTAGAAGGTATAGTGCATCCACTCAATCCATTTATGAGATGATTAAGTTATGGGGAGGTCCTAGATTACATAGCTTTATTAGCTTGAATCTGGATGGCACTTCGATATCTACGACTTTAAGGCAAGTTAGAAAATCATTGACATATATCCCAGGGGAGCAAGAGTACATTTTTGAGACAATCGGAAAAATTTATGCTTCCTATAAAGCCAAACATGGTATAGAGGGCCCAATTCCCATATGCCTTGCTGAAGATGAAACTGTTGTGAAAAAATATGTAAGGTGGGTAGCAAAAAGTGATACATTGGTGGGTTTTTGTGGTAAGAAAGAAGAACATAAGTGCCAATCACATTTCTTGGTGATAGTTGGTGAGGGTGCTGTAGGCTATGAGATTATTGCAGATGCCTTCAAGAATTGTGTGATTGGCCATTATGCGCATGTTATTATTGAAAACCCTTTACATGAGAAGCTTCCTCATTTGGTTGTGGTTGTTCATCCAACGTGCAACAGGTTTGATGCAAATTTTGTCCATTGACAATGGGAAAAAGTAGAAGACCTATGGAAGAAACATGTGGAATATTTTTTAGGACCTATTATTGGTCATTCCTCAGATGGGGATAGTAGGAAAAGAATTCTTATGTTGAAGGATTATTACTCAATGATAGGCATGAGATATCAAATTCCTTGGGAAGGGTGGAGACTAACTGGGTTTAATGATGGCTTTAAAGTAATAGGACTTCATGACTAGGATTACATCCACAATGGCAAAAAGCTAGTGAATCCTTTGTTTAGTGGTCGACGAGATCTGATTGTTGGAAAAGAGTTGATTAGTTTTAACCATGTAAGAATGGTTTATAACAATTTTAAAGTGGATGACCACAAGCTTAAAATTGAGGATATAGAGAGGATTGATCGCCAAAACTGGGGTTCAGCACAACGCATTGCTTCAAGGCATGTCCAGAGGTGCTTGAAGGAAATGAGATGTACAAGTGGCAGGACAAAGAGGACATCGGGTACAAATACCTATCTAGCAATCGTTGCTGACTATATTGATATTTTTTTGTCTCCTAGTTTAAATCTTTGGGAAAGAGTGCGAAATTATTCAAGAGTCCATCATTTCTTCACCTTATGGTTATGTTGGGTCAGAGAACAGGAAAATACTAATGTCAACATTAATTTCATTAGTAGAGAGGAATATCAAGATGTGAAAATTTCTTGCCACTTTGCGGTTTTGTTGATGAGATTATTTCGTGATTGATACTCTAACTTACCATGTGCATTGCACCTAACTGGGTCAGATGTATGTGAGAACTTATTTAGCAAAGTCGGTGGCATGGTTGGAGTAGAGAGGGCATATGATTTTGCTAACTTACTTCATGCTATTGGAACCCTTAATAGAGTTGCTGAAGAAGAATCGAATCCCAAAGGGCTTCATTTCAATAAATCTCATAAGAAACAAATGAGTATCTGGAACAAATTGCATCAACAAACAGTAGAGGAAGGTGATGTCTTGTCACAATATGATTCAATTTCCACCGATAATAAAATTATAGAAGCTATCAAGATAGGATTGGAGGATGCACAGGGAATTTTACAAGGTCTTGGCATGCAACCAAAAAGACACATATAAGATTCTTGGTGGTTTAAACCATCGATAGAGGATCACAATGTTCCAACATTTGAAGTTGTGGATGAAATAGTTGATAATTCTCCACCGGGTCATTTGACATCCATATTCCAATCTTCGTCTTTTATGGTACTCAATGATAGTGAATTGCAAACGATGGAAAGTGAGTGGAGGCACGAGTTGGATGGAATTTTAGATTCCCTTGATGAAAATGTAAACATATCTATCAAACAAGTGGTGGAGCTTGATGGAAAGGACATGTACAAATCTTGTTTGGTTAGTCAATTGAATGGAAACCCAACATTATTGAAAGATAGATTAACTAAAGTGAGGAATGGAGTATACTTCAGGAGAGATGAGAGGGCCCCCAAAAAGGGTGTTGCAATTGGTTTTGGAATTGGATCAGATTGTGCGGTGTTGTTTGAGAGCGAGTCTATAGCTGTAGCTAAACGTACTACAAGAAAAGGTGTATCTCAAAGTACAAAGCACGATGTTTCTTCTGGGACTTGGTACATTGGAAGAGTTCAAAAAATAAGAAAGAAGGATGGTAATAGGGTGTTTGATTACCATAATGGCATTGATCTTTTGGATAAGCTTGAAGGTGTTGAGCTTCAATGTTGTTGGTACAATAGAATAATGGGGCAACACATGTACAAGTATGATTCAACAGATCATCTATTCATACAACTTGAATCTGTTATAGCAACGACAAACCTATCATACAATATCAAGAAAGACACATACAAGTTAGAAGAAGGCGACCACAGAATTTTTGAGGATTTCATTAAAAATTTAAATAGGGTGAAGTTTTCAAACCATTCTAATTTATCTTATCTTTTGTACTACTATCTTATAACTTATTTATGAAGTAGTATTTTTTGTATTATTGTTGATTCGTTTGTATAAATTTCATACTAATTTTAATTTATCTTATCTTTAGGTGCGGTGAATGGTTCGGATGCCGAACGGTTGGGATAACTCTATGTGAAGTTATCGATTGTCAAATATTTCTCTATGCGTTCTTGAAGCATGGTTCTTGAGGGTTGCTGAACTGTTCGCTAGTTCAACAATTATGTTTAATATTACTTTCAAAAGGATGAAACTGGTTTTTGTTTGTCAAATTTTGGTGCCCATGCCCATATTGCTACTTCAATACTTAAATTAAATGTTATTTAATGTGTGTTTCTTGAAATGTGTTTTCTAAATTTTTTCTTAAATGGCATATCATGTTCTTTAATTTCGTCATGTTTGTGTGGAGTGCATATTAACTCATTAGGAAATTGTGATTGTTGTTGATTTGAAAGATGGCTATGGTGTGGAAATCTCTTGTTATAAAACTCATTGTTGCGCACCTGTTGTGGTATGGAGTGGGTATGATTGGTTCTACTTTCTATAACCAATGAATCTTATACAATGATGACAAAAATATATAAAACACGGTACCTTGAGAGAGAGAACATATTATTGGTCTTGTTGGTCCTATAAAGGAGTTGCATGTCCACCTTATATGGTTCACCTTGACCTTTTGGGTTTGTTGTTTGTTTTGTTGTGGCCACCTGGGTTGACTCATGATCACCTCATGATCCTTTATCTTACTTTGTCCATAGGTGATGTTTATTAATGTTTTGACACTTTACCTTAAGGAGCGTTACTGAACTCTCTCCCTCTGTGTGATCTTTGCACAATCTTTGTTGATGCTCCATGTGATATCTTGCTACACCATCCCCGTGACTGGGATTTCCTTGTTACACCTTCCATGTGGTCACTTTGCACCAACGTGACCATGAATCTATTGGATTTTGGGTCCTCCCCCAGCGTGACCATGGCCTGTTTCTTGGGTGGACTGTGGGTTCTTCCACAGTGTAACCGTGAGTCTGTTTCTTAGTGGAATGTGGCTCCTTCATCAGCATGATCGTGATTTGTTTCTTTGCACTTTCTTGGCGGACTATGGGTCCTTCAACAAGGCCGAAAAATCTATTCCTTAGTGATACCTTGAGAGGTCCTTCTCTAGCATGACTATGATCTATTTTATTGGGTGGAATTTGGGTCATTCACTAGCGTGAAAGTGATCTGTTTCTTGGTGGAATGTGGGTGCTTCACCAGCATGACTGTGATTTGTTTTCTTGAGTGGACTGTGGGTCCTTCCCAATGTGACTATGATCTATTTTCTTGGTGGACTATGTGTCCTTCTCCAGCATGACCATGATTAGTTTTCTCGGGTGGACTATGGGTCCTTCCCTAGAATGACCATGAGGTGACCATGAGCATGTTTTCTTGTGTGGACTGTGGGGTACTCCCCAGTGTGACATTGAGTTTCACTTTGTGGCTGGGCTGTGTTTTTTCAAGCATGACTATGCAAAGTATGCTTGTGTGTCTCTGCAGTATGTGACTGCATCCTTACCCAGCATGACTATGTTGACAGATTGACTGTACTGGGTATGAATGTGCTTGTTGACTAAGAATTCTAGGTCAGTATGTTGTCCGTATGCTTATGCTTTAAACCTCTATGGATCTCTCGCAAGGTACATAAATTGTTTGTCTATATTGACTTGTCCCTTCGATGACAAGATCAAATCTGAAAAATCTGAGTATATGCTTGATTCAAATATTGGTTATGATTGTTTACTGTTGATATCTACTGTACATTACCTTATCATGTTGTTATTGTACATGGCATTTGATGATTCTTGAGGACCAACTTTAACGCAGTGAATAATGGAGTGTTAAGTTGAAAGAGATGAAAATTATGTTTGTTTGGTTTTATTGAAAAGTATTGGCTTTCTTGAAAATTATAGGAAGCTTACTTTATAATTCTCTTTTCCTTTTACTTTATAATTTTCTTGAAAAGTACTTGCAGGTCTTAAGGAGAACAATGAGGTTCTTTTATGGTGGATATGACCCATGTATTAAAGTATATGCAAATGGATATTTAAACAGGGTTGATGTTCAAGAAGCTCTTCATGCAAATGTTACAAGGATTCCTTTCAAATGGGCAATCTGCAAGTGGGTATCTGTATTCTAATCTCTAATAAGGTCATGTTATTTGTGATTCTAGATCATTTTAACTCTGGATATATTGGGATACAAAATGTTTGAGGGGAAAATCTCTTCACTCTTTATACTGTCTGGGTAGCAGACCTTGGTCATGTGATGTGGTTAGGGAAGGGCAGCTCATTTTCCAAATCTTTTGAATTTCTCTGAATTTCTCAAATCCTCTTATTGTGAGGGACTTTGACCCAAATTCCTGTACATGGGCATATGGCATGAATATATTTGACTTGCAAGAATGGAAAAAGCAAGACATGACAAGGATCTATCATAAATGGAAAAACTTGGTAAGTATACATTGAAATTTTGCTTTTGTTATCCTAGTGCTTTATTTGTAGTTTCTGCAATGAAGTGACATTAGCATTTGGTTTTGTCTAAAAATGACTGTGATGCTTTTTATCTTAGAACAATAACAGACAGTTGTGGAAACTGGGCAGCCTGCCACTTGGGGACAAACTCAAGTCACCTGTATATATCCGAACACCAACAATGTACCTAGATTTCACAATGAAGCCAGGAGCTGTTCTTCACCAAGTTTTCCCATAAAATTGATCCAACTGATTAATAATATCCTTTTCTAAATCCTGTTACTTCTTGTTAAATTCTATATTTTTCCCTCTACCACAATTTCAAGCTCAATGTATTTCGATTCTTACAAAATCAAAAGAAAACCTTGGCAACTTATGTGGGTCACTGCCTGCAACAATGGTCCACCATAAGCAAAAGTTCAAATAACATTCTTAAGAATCAATAATATACGAAAAAAAGGATTTTGCAATGTAACAATCCTTAACTCTAGTAGACAGATATCCCATAAAATGCTATGAAAGAACCTTGGAGTTAATTTCCAAAATCATTCTACTAAATTAAAGCAGAATGAAACAATTTTCTATTAGAATAACTTAATAGTTGATTACAATGCGGAATATTTTGTACCGGTTGAAAATGTAATGAATGAATTCAACAAGAAACAAACTGAGGATCACAAACAAAACAATATATGGAAACAACTATGTGAATGTACTTCTAAAGCATATATCTAGTGCTCCTGAGGCCATGTCAACAACAATGATTTTGGTATCATAGTTTGAATCAATATGCTCTCTAGAGTCTATTCAGCATCACTAAGCCCAATAGGATCAGAACTCCAGCCGACAGCTCTTTCGAATCCATTTTTGAAACGTTGATAGTCTTCAATAGCCTGAATTATCTCTTCTTTATTGTTCATAACAAAGGGACCATATTGAACCACTAGTTCATTCAGTGGCTGGCCCCCAATTAGGACAAATCTACATGGAATGTTTGACTTGTTCTAGATACTCAATCCATTGCCAGAGCCCAACTAAACAGTGTGGTGAGCACCAATAGCTAATGACGCAAGATTTCCAAAAATTGCCTCACCTTCTAAAACATAGACAAATGCATTCCAACCCTCTGGAATAGGTTGGTGAAGAATAGCTCCTGGCTTCATTGTGAAATCTAGGTACATTGTTGGAGTTCGGGTATATACAGGTGACTTGATACATAGTTGTGCGCCTCTTGTTGGAAATCAGGCATGTTGGTTTTGTGTGCCCATGGATCGACATGGATCTCATCCATTGGATCATCTCCAAGTGTCAAGAAGCAATAGGGCTGTTCAAAACCAAACAGATCTACTAGGACAAGTTTGTAGCCAGATTTAGTGCTCTTCCTGCCCATATTTACTGCTGAAAACATCCTTGTTTTGCTGCCAATCTGCTACCAGTTCACAGGTCTCCAGAAATCTAAGAAGTCATGCTGTAGATGGGTATTTGTAGGATTTGAGTCTTCCATAAATCCAAGGAATAGAACACTTATAGACATGTCTGAAAAGGCATCATCAGTCTGCTCTGTCACTGCTATTTTGTCCAAAATTTTATGGAGCAAAATATCCTTGTGTCTTTATTCCCCTGTGTCTTTTCTATTCTTGCCTCAGTCTGTTAGCACTTGATGAAAATATCCCTAAGCCTTGTAATGATGATATATCCCTGTGATAATGATTAAAATTGGCATTTAGTTCTTTTATGTTGATATAGCCCTGTGATAATGATAAAAATTAGTGTGGGCTTATGGGTGATAGAATTATTTTTTCTTGTTATGGTATGGTCTTTAGTGATGGAATATTGTTTTTGTTACTCAAGGTTTCAGAGTTCCAACTGGGGGCATTGAGTGAACTTAGTGAAGAGTTTGGTGTTGAGTCCCTGGTGGTCTAGTGTGAGCATATGAAGGATGCACTCAAGGACATGCCTCTGAGGAAGGATCAAAAATTGGAATTACTCCATTCCAGTCCTGTAAGATTTTTGCAGAACTGCCCAAATTTCTCATCTGACTTGCCAATTGATGTGCAAAAGCTGAAAAATTTGCTTGAAACTGGAAAATATAGCGATGTTGATGTTTACATCGAGGGGCATGGTCTAGTTGTCCAAGCACACAAACTTGTTTTGAGTGTCTGGAGTGCTCCTTTTTCCAAGGTTATATTCTCAAGTTGCTTTCCCTTAGATCCTATTTTCATTTTCCATTAGTATATTATAAATATGATATTTGCTTGATTGCAGTCCTTTATGGAGGTACCAAAGTTCTGGAACCTATGGGTTTGCAGTTAAATCTATCATCGTTTTTGAATGATATATATGTTTGCAAATAATTTATTTTCATATCCAGTTTGGATATTAAACTGTATACATGTACTGTACCTGTGATACTTGTTAGACTAAAATTTCCCTTTTATTCAGAGGTTATTAAATGGGACTGAGAAAGTAAGTTGTATTACTTGGATGATTTTTACAAATGGGATGAGTGAAAGCAATGCCTCAGAAGTCTGCTTGAGGGATGATTCCCCTGAAGCATTTTTAGCTACGGTGCACTTCATGAATAGTGGGAAGTTGGATATGGATGAAAGACAGGACTTGGGCTCCTTGTTGCTTCCCCTTATTCTACTAGCAGATCGGTTTGGAATTCACCTTCTTCAACAAGAATGCTGTGAATGATTATTTGAGTGCATCTCAAAAGTGTTATACTTTTCCAACCTCTAAATTAGTTTTCATGTCATAGGAGGGGTAGTTTAATTGTGTAAAAGTAGGAGCGCTATGATTGTTGATTTTGAATATTGCATCATAAAAACTCTCACTTGGACTTTGAGGTAGTGAAAAGGTTGCAACTTGCAAGCATTGATGAAATCTTCTATAGCCAAAACTTGCCACAGAGGATGAGGATTTTACAAGGCATACCTACCTTGAGCTTCCAATGGTTACCTGGTGGTTGGGCATCACGAACATAAAAAAAAAGAAAAAAAGAGTTTTCCTACTTAGGTAGTTACAATTTGGACTTAGTAATTAACATAAGTTTCTCTATACATATATGCAGGGTTGGTGTGGTACTTACTGGAAGCAGCTTCTTCATCAGCCATTGTTTGCATAATACAAAACTGAGATCAGAGATTGTGGGCACATTCGACAACCATTCAAATGAGCTGTTGCAATTTCATTTTGGATTTGAAGCTGACCTTTTGATTTTTGTGCTTTGCAGGATTCAGTATGTCCAATCCTGCAGGTGGTCACCTCAATGCCTTCATGCGGGCCGCTTGAAGAAGTCTGCACAGAAACTTTTTCTAAACATTTTGACTATTGTACTTCTGCCAATGCAGAATTCAAAATGTTAGAGAGGGACTCATTTATGAAAATACTAAGGTAGGCTACTGTTTCTAGCTTATGGAAATGCCCTAGAGTGTTCTCTTGTTGCAAGAAAGTATTTCTGACAATTCCTCCTTGCATGCTCAATATCCACCCTGATTTTGTAGCAGGCGTCCGTGAATACAACAAGGTGACTTGCCTTCCTTTGACAGTCTAGAATGTAGAGACATGGATAAATGTAGTGAAAATTTTGAGTTGTGATTATTATGGCTTTTGCAGCACCTCGACTTAGTAATGACCTTTGAGGAGAGGGTTTTGGATGCTATTCTAACTTGGGGAACACAAGGAGATGGCCTTCATGGTTGGGAAGGAGCAAATCAGAAGCTAGAGGAATGCAGTCCTGACACACTCTTTACAGAAAGGCTAGAACCAATGAATGAATTGCTTGCTCTTGTTCGTTTTCCTCTAATGCCGCTTTCTTTACTTCAAAAGGTATAACATACAAGCTATCAATGTTCATAAAAAATTAATTTCAAACAATTTTTTCTTTAGTAATCCTGATATAGACACTGTGTGATTTTATTGAACTATTAGCATGCACTAGCACTTGACACTTTTCAACTATGTTGTAGCTGGAGTAGATCAACCTAAGCAAGAAAATTCCAGTCTTTCATGAGCTGGTTAGTGTGAACGCATTATTGATGTAACTTGCGTTTTGATGTAAATATTGCTTCATGAAATGAAAAATAGAAGTGATGGGTAGTTTGCCACGTAAACAAATAATGGAGGTGCTTTAGTACCTAGGGACAGATTCAAGCAATGCAACAAAGGAACATAAGTAAGTTATTATATTAAAATTTATGTTATTTTCTGAACCTGTAATTCAATACAAGACTCAAGTGACTAGTTCTTTTTTTAGGTCATTGCTTTTCGGGATTACTGGCCTTTTATTTTTCTAATTAATAATACTTAATCTCAAAATATATGGCTACAGGAACCTTTCAAAATCATTTGACATAATTAATCAAGAACAGCTAAGTAATTGTATCAGGTTTCAACCAAGACCATCGAGCTTTAAGCAACTATTGTACATATGTGATGGTGATCATATTGGAGAGAATGGTCTACTCTGAAAAGAAGCAAGAGAATGGTAGAGTAGACAAGAGTGTGGCTACAGGAGTTGTATAAATTGGCCTACTTAATCCTTCTCCGGATGATTATGAAAGAGTTGCAAGCCATATCAATGATGGACGCTCTCTGAAAAATGATCCTTTAATTGGACAGAAAGTTTATGGAAGAGTTGATAAAATTGTCGAAGGTGGAGGACATGTCATTACAGTAAGGGTTGGAGAAACTGCCATATTTATGAGATGAACAGTATTTCCAGATTTTTCTTAGCAACGGCAGAAGAAGGAGAAGAGACCCTAAATATTATATTTTATGGTCTCCTTAAGTACTTTTGCATTGCACTATTTTTTTTGGTATGGATCATCCTGGTTTTATGGGGAATGAACGGTTTTTTTGGTATGGTTTTAATGCCTTAGTTTATCCATGCATTTGTTTTGTAATGGAAGACGGTACTTATATTGCAGAACTGTTTATGTTATTTAGGTCTGCACAAGAGTGCTAATCTGTTTGAATGATTATTATTTATATATGTGATGACTAGCTGGTTCTATTCCTACAATAGAGTTGCATTTTTCTTTTCTAAACTATATATTTATTGTGTAAATTTCAAAAATTGAAATTTGTTTTAAGAGTTATTATGTAGTCTGTGTAAATTTCTGTTTTAAAATCTGTCTTTTAGGACAATGTAAATTTATATTATATTTTATGGTCCTAAAGTACTTTTGCATTGCACTTGGTTTTTTTGTACGGATGATCCTGGTTTTATGGGGAATGAACGGTTTTTTTTGGTATGGGTTTTAATGTCCTTTTGTTGGAACTTAGTTTATCCATGATTTTATTTTGTAAAGGAATACTGTATATATATTGCAGAACTGTTTATGTTATATAGATCTACACCAAACTACTGATCTGCTTTAATGGTTATTGGTTATTTGTATATGTGATGACTGGCTGACTTAGTAGCAATTGGACACCTAGGATAGGACATCACATTACTAACCCATTGGAAACAAACAAAGGGGAAATCAGCGCCGAATGATGAAAATCATTGGTAAATGCAAGCTGATCAATTGAGAATCGGCGCTTCACGAAGTAAACTTGTTTTAGGATGTTACTGAGCTGAAGTTTACAGGTCCTCTTATGGGTAAAGGTTTATTCCATCCTTTAGTTTGATCAAAGTATAGTATAGTTCGATGAGTCTAGGTTCAAGCACAATGAGACAGTAACAATCAGCACTAACTAGAGCATCCCATGTGAGAGTATACTTCATGCTGCACCTTCTAGGTCTTAAGCTGTATAGTAAGGTACTACTAGAATAGATCTAAATTTCTTTCATTTTCGAGATATATAGAGTATCGGTAAGAAATATCGATTTCAAGATCTATAGATTTCTTTATAATATATAGATTTAGAGTATAGAGATAGAGATCGGTGTATCTCGGTGTCATGAGGTAGAGCTCTCGGTACAACGTGAAGCTCCGACAGATTTGGTTAGTGATAAAGGTTCTTCCTTTGCGAGTATGAGGCTCTTCCATCTATACCTCATTTGAACTTTCTGATGAATTAGCTGAATCTGCTGACTTGTCCGTATCCACTTTCAATTGTATCTTAATATGCACAATCCAATCAACTAATTTCATTCCCAATTGATGTCACTATGTGGTCACTATTATGCTTGACCGGTGGATTATAATATCCTTTTTGGATGTGATTACATCCATGCCATGAATGTTGTGGTGTTTTCACTCTTTCGGGTCGAGTCATTAAGTTCTCTCATTAGAGACGTATTATCACTATCAATACGGAGTGTACATATGAAATAAAGTTGGAAATTGGACCGCTATGCCTGAACTTTGAGTCATTTTTCTAAAATGTTATGTTTTGAAATTGTTTATCTAGAGAACCAGGATAAAATTAGCTCCTAGGATTTTGGTGTCTTATCATTAACTAATATTTTGTAAAGGCTATTGTCATTGGTGTGTCTATTTTAAGTTCTTGTGTTGATTCTATTGTGGTGATACCATGATATTGATACTCGTGTTCATAGTTTTTCTAACCTTTAAAAATTTAAATAGTTTATGTAAGAAGCTTTCTCAATGAAAAAGTATTTTTTGAGAAACCATGATCTCTGTTTTCCTTTAAGTACTGTTAGAACTAGGCTTAAAGTCTATCCAACGAAGAGGATTTTAATGAAGCATGAGAACTCTTGTTCTGTTTTTATTTTTAAGGGCTTAAGGCCCTTTGGAAGGAACTGAGCTCTTCACATCTTGTTTTTTGGTCGAGGGGAAACATACTTAGTGCCCAGTAAAATGCCCTTTGGAAGGAACCGAGCTCTTCACATATTTTTTTTGGTCAAGGGGAAACATAATTAGTGTCCAGTAAAATGCCTATTGACAAACACGATGTCTTCAAAATATGTCTTTAACTCATATACATTTTTGAAGTGCTGTCGTTTTGATCAATGCTCTGACATATAGTTCATAACGAGATGAGAGTGAGAAATAGAATCCAAAGGGGAATAATACACTAATTTCTAGATTGTTGAAACTCAGGCCATTTATGGCATCAACGAGCTTAGGGCACAATGGAGGCATGGGAAACTCAAGGACAATCAATAGGTTGAAAAGGCCAGTGAAGAATGTTGATTGGCTTGGTAGAGAGATGCTTGAGATGAGGATAAGAAAAACAAATTGGATGTTGATGATGAGAAAGTAAGCTAATATTTTTTTTTGTTTTAAGAGAAATATTTGCATTTGAAGCAAGAAATGAAAGGAGGCATTTATTGAATGCTTGTTTCCTGTTTTCATGGATAGACTTTTTATACATGGTTATTCCTTGACATGCCAATGTAAATCAATTGTAGGATATTGAGCTAGCTATTGTTGATGGTATGGGTGCAGAGTCAGGACACATCATAGATACAACCATAGGTGGCAGAAATGGCCAGCCTAAACAGGTTTACCTATATTTTGTTCACAGTGAGAATTCATTAGGTCACAACCAAGAATCTAAGTGAATAGTTTCTTTATGGAAATTTTTTCCAATTGTTTATTTATTCTTTTATTGACTTGACAGACCATTAGTTACATTGTGGAACATGTGGTTGGAATAGGGTCTTTTGGCATTGTCTTTCAGGTCATAATTGATTTCTTTGTAGAATGCATGTGGGGTATCATGTCAATATACTAGGTATAAATATAAAGGGGTATAAAAAAAATGTAAATGAAAAAATGGATACATGCAATACATAGTGAAAATAGGGGTTTTTTTAAATTGGAAGGCATATTGGGAGGGGGTTAAAAAAAACAATTTTGGGAGGTATTTTTCAATATTTTTTGAAAATAGGGGTATTGTTTCATATGCCATGAACGAACGTGCTATGGCATGGTTTCACTAAGTGAAGAACCCGTGAGAAAACATTTGTTTTCTTATGATTTTATTCGTTGCCTTAGCCGTGCACCCACTCTATTAATTATGCTTAAACATATCACGTGCGCATTTTAGTTATACAAATCGCGTATGCGTTTTGACTCTATATAACGCGTGCACATTTTAGGATTGTAAAAATAGTGGATTGTTTTTGTCCGAGAGCTACATCACTCTGTTTTTACGAAAATCTGATTACTGCGCATTTTTTTTCAAGAGCACGAGCCCGCCTATGGAAATACTCACAATTTACACATTCTCCATCATTCTTTTTGTTATGCAGGTGCATCATTGAGGACATATTTCATGGATAAGGAGTACACAGGATAAGATATCAAGCTTCAATGTCATTTCATGGTGATGGTGGATATACACAATTGTACAAGAGAATCAGCTTAAGGAACAATTTATGATTTAACTTTCATTTGCTTATTATTCAAGAGAACCAAAGGTAAATTTTCCCATTCATTATTGTTTTGATGGGAAATATGAACAATTGAGAAGGAATATTGAAGCACCTTGAAGGATCAATAGTTATAAAGAAAGTTAAAGGTTTGAAAGCTTGTAATTGAGTAGCAACAAAAACAAACTATATTGAATTGATCATTGTGGTGATGGGGAATGTATGTAACCGAGGAAGAAAATCATTAAAGAAGAAGAGACCTCAATAAGTCATCGAAGAAGAGAAATAAAAGGAAAGAATAGACATGATGAATCAAAGGATTTCTTTGGAAACTAATCCAAATATAGTTATAGAGGATACAACGGTTCATCCTATTAATCCAGCACAAGAAAAAAGGAAGCATTCACTAGAGAGACCTTCAATTTCCACAATAGTTGTTGAACAAGCACCCCATGGAAGTATTCAAGAAGAAAAATGTAGGTGCTCATTAGGGGATGTTTCAAATCCCACATCAAGTCAAATTTATAAGTTACCATCTCAAGATGAAGCTCATGAAGAGGCGTTGTACATGGAGCCCACTCTTGAACAGGTGTTGGACATGGAGCCTACTGTTGAAGAAGAAAATATTATCCAAACCATCGATGAGGATGTTGGACTTCCACCATCCAACTACCAGGAAGAGAATGAAGGACAACAAGTTGCTACTGAAATGCCAAAGCGTATTGTTGATGCACTAGATGATAGAAATGCACCCCCCTTACCTCCATTAGAAAGAACACATCGAAGAAGTCTGAAGCGTATACAAGTTGATGAAGGACTCCTCAATTCCATTGAAGGTACACTATCTAAACGTAGTATTGCTTATCAAACTCAACATATACTAAATAAATATTTTGTTTCTAAATGTGATGGAGATAAATGTAGATTATTTTTATCATTGTTAAAATCTAGGGGCATGAATATTGTTAGGAAATCGTTAGGGATAAAGATGATAAAGACTTCTGGACCAATTTCTCATATAGTTAAAAGCTTAGTAGATGCCTTTGGTAAAATTGGTAAGAACACACAGTCAAAGGACCGCAATGCGACTCGTCGTGTGTTGTCACAAGCAATTGTAAATAAGAACACCAGGGTCCTTTGTTTTCTCAGGCCTACATCTAAACTAGTTAATTTGAATGTAAAAACCCTCCGTAGGTATTCTATTAGAAGAGAACATCTTGACACAACCACCCAGATATATTTTTGGGCCTTTATTGGTCGATTGCCATGTCATGACATGAAGCTAGTTGATGCAGTAGAGGGACTAGTGTAGAGTTTTTGGCATGATCACACAAGGCCTTCTTCAAACCGGAAGGATGTACTAAAACTAAGAAGGGGTTCAAAGGATCGTGAAACACATATTAAGCATCTTCTTGATATAACACAGACAAAACTATATGAGAAATTTAGGAATTGACATAGAAAATTGAATTTGGGGCAAAGATCTTTTGACAAATGTAAGCCCTGGTATGTTAGAATAAATACTCTTTGTAACACTTGTTGTTGTAGATACCATGTAGAATATTAATATTACTATGAATCATTTTTGTACATTTGTCATGTGTTGCATACTAACCATGTGCAGGATTGATCCTTGACAATACGACCGACCTCATCAAGAGAATTCATTCATAGTATCATGTGCAATAGGCCTGAGGGGAAAACTTACTATGCAAAATCCTGTTTGGATGGAACTTGCTCCAACTGTTCTAGAATGGCATTATTTAGCCAATGTATGCATGAGACTGGAGACAATGAATTTGGGAATATGGTTATAGACATGAAAATTTTCAAATATATCAGCTATGAAATAGTCGTAGGGAAAGAAAGCAAAAAAATACAATTGGTGACATCTCAGGTACATGCATTTATCTATAAATTTATGTTTGAACAGTTGCATTTCATTCCTTACTTACAAAAAAACTTGATATTGAGATCATTTTGTGTCAATAGGTACAAGTTAGTGTCTTCATCAAGGAATTTATTGAAAAGACACATCAATATGTTCAGCATCTCCACTTGGCACGATGGAAGGATGAGAAGTTTAGAATATGCAGAGATACATTTCCTCATGGTACTATACTTTCAGTTGTTGATTTTGCCGAGAAATACACTCTGAAACCTTAAAATGAGATCCAAAGTCAGTATTATCACTCTGAGCAGGTTTCCTTGATGGTGCATATCACATATAGGCATGGCCCAAATAGCAGTGAAGAGCAAAGAGAAATTCTAAACGAATATCACTTCTACATAAGTGATGATAGGTGCCATGAATTCCCCTATGTATGTCATTGCTTCATCATGTTCTATGATCATTTGAAGGGCAGGATCATACAGATGGATCAACAGTGAATTTGGTCTGATGGATGTGTTGGTCAGTTCAAAAATGCATGCATATTTCAATGGTTTTGTTCATTGCATAAAAACTACAAAGTTCCACATATGTGGAACTATTTTGAGACTGGGCATGGTAAAGGAGAGCATGATGGAGTTGGAGCATGTTTCAAAATAGCACTAAGAAGAGAGGAATTGAAATTAACCACAATATCTACTTTTCGAAATGCTCAATCTATAGTCAAGTGGTACACGTCAGTAATGGGAGAGGAATCAGCTATGCAAGTAGAATCCACAAGAAAGAGACATGTGGAGAGATTTTTTTGGGAGGTGGTATACATAGATCGTTCACATGCATGGGAATGCAAGACTGTTCCTGGGACTCGTGGATTTCATTCAGTTCAAAGCTTTGATAACCCAGTATTTGAAATTTGGACCAGAAAACTCACTTGTTTTTGCCCACCTTGTTGTGATGGTGACTAGGATGTGTGTGAATCATTGGATTGGGTTGATGGATGGGATCGCATATCACTTTTGCTTGATCAGCATGCAATTGTTGAGTTAACTTCGTTGGAAGAAGACCAATCGTCTATTTCTATAGATTTTGATCATGTATCAAACCTTGTACAACTTGGTATGATGCATTTCCTTAACATTTTTTTGTAAAATTTACGTAGTCTTGAAACTCACATTAATGGTCTTGTATCACATGAAAAACATTTGATCATATACCTACAATCATACTATGCATGACACATATATGCAGTGGTTGCCTCAAAAGATAGTGAATGGGGTGGTGATTACTGGTTGGCACGTTGTATAGAGGGAAAGAAAACCCTCATTATGTCCATGACTGATCATGAAAACAACCAATTCCCCATTGGGTCTATGGTTGTTAAAGGTGAATACCTTACACATGACAACAATGCAAGAAATAAGGGTGGATATGTTTACAGGGATTACAAACTAGGTGTAAGTGTGTATCACTTTACCAACTTAATCATTGGTACAAACCTCCAGGTACGAATAATGCCTAGCCAAAATTAATTGAAGGTACGCTACTTCTTACCGGATACAGATCATGAGAGACCTACCCATAGTTAGCTACCTTAGACATTAATTAATCCATTTTTGTCTAATTTGCCTAGTTTCCATATTCCACCTTATGCAAGTTGTCATCTACACATCCATAGTGGTCAAACTTGCTAATTTTGAGTCATGGAGTGCTTGGGAAACTTCCTGGAATCAAATCTGCTTTATTCCTGGCCTCCTTAGTGCATGTCTGCTTTTTCTACTTTATTGCCTACTTTTTCAGTGTTTTAAGGCAATTGGGAAAGTTTGACTAGGTGAAGTTAACTTGTTTTTTGTCCTCCAGATCCTCCACTCTTTTCTCCTATGAAAAGCATGTATGAGTTGTCCTTCCATCTACTATTAGCTTTCCTAACTGATTTTTCCAATTCGTGAGCTCCTAGACAGTTTTGGAAACTGCTTTATGCACCTATGGGGGATTTGCTTAGATTTAGTAAGCCTGCTTTTGACTAGATTCGAATGGCATATTCATGCATTCGAATCCATCATTTAATTATTTATTATGGTAGCCTATGACTTCATAGGTTTGGCTATTGTACACTTATTCAATACAATTTAGTGTTCAGCTCCATTATTCAGTCTCCTTTGTGAGTAATTTGCATGTGTAATTGGCAATTGTTGTGAGTGTAATTGTTCTAACACCTGGGTTCAATTTCCACGTGGTATCAGAGTAGAGGTCTCAGCTCAATTCCCCCGAGCTACATTGGAGGTGGGGTGTTGGAGTATTGGGCACCTTCACATGGTATAACCGTTGCACCTCTGGGAATATAAAATTGTTGGAGTATCGGGTACCTTCACATGGTATCAGAGCCTTTGTAGATCGATTTCTCTCCTTCCAATTTGTTTTGCAGGTTCGACATCATTGACTGGGAGCATTTTGCTAACTGACGGGACAATTTCTGAGCTATGGATCAATCTCAGAAGATCATCTTGATTCCATTTAATTTCTTTAAATGGAAAGTAGAGATGGAGATACCATTGAGAGCAAAAGGCCTCTACAGAGTGAATATGGCAACAGAAGTAGATCCCAATGCAGCTGCAGAGAAGATAAAATGGCACAACAGGAGGGATGAGGCCTATGGTCTCCCGTGTCTAAGTATATCCAGAGACCTCCTTTTCCATCTTGATGGATTGACATCACCGAATGAAGTATGGGAGAATCTTGTTGATCTTTTTGGAAAGACAAATGAGATGAGGGGACATCAAATTGAAAATGAATTGATCTCCCTGAGTCCCAATAGCTTTGAATCCTTTCAACTCTATTTTTCCAAGTTCAAAGCACTTGTTTTGCAGCTAAAACAATGTGGGATCAAAAAGAAGGATGATCAGCTGGTCTTGGCCATACTCTCGAAGCTTGGCCCTGACTATTCAGTGTTTGTTTTGACCTTCTATGCCACAAAGTTGACAGCTCGAGCCTGGAAGATGCCTAGCCTTGTAGATTTCATGGAATGTCTCACACAAGAACAAGATAAGTTTGTGATCATGGGCACCATTAAACCTTCCAAAGACCAATCTCTGGTGCTGGAGATTCAAGGGTGGATTCAAAAAGCAAGAAGAAAGCTAAAAAGCCACCTGAGCAAAAGAGAGACAAGAACAAGTCTCCGGAGGAGCCTCAAGGTTCCAAGAAGAACTACCAGATGAAGAAGAACAAAGGAGAAATGAGCAAGTGCACATACTGCAGTAAGGGCAATCATTCTGAGAGCTCCTGCATGAAGAAGCAAATAGACATGCTAACCCAACTCCTGGAGAAGAATGGCATCTCCCTTCTAGACAGATCAAAGAAGAGGGAAGGAGGATCAAGTTCAGAAGGCATAGAGAGAGTTCATGCATTGGTTGCTGGCACACCAATCTCACCTAGTTTCATCATTGATTCTGGAGCTTCAAGACATATGGTTTTGACCAAGGAGTCATTCACCTCACTTGACATGTCGAAAGGTCCACCAATAGTACTAGGAGATGACTCTCTCACTGAACGTTTTGGCAAAGGGAGGATTGATCTTGATCATGGTAAGTTCAGCAATGTGTTGTATGTTCCAGGTCTTGCCTCTAACCTCTTATCAATGTATCAGATGACCCACACAGGGTCTCCAAAGAAGGTCATATTCTCCCCTGATGAATTTGAGATCATAGAGATCTCAAGTGGTAAAGTCATCGCAAAAGGAGTTTCAAATCATACTTCGAAGGTATACATGTTCTCACACTTCCTACCCTACTCAAACCCCTCTTCTCTTTTGATTCATGCTAATGAGGCAAGAAATATTTGGCGTGAAAGATTTGGCCACCTAAATTACAAGTATCTTTCTGATCTTAGTGAAAAAGAAATGGTCATAGGGTTAGCAAAGATTAAGTTTTCCAAAGGAGTCTGTCAAGGTTGCATCCTAGGAAAACACCCAGAGCATAAATTTGAGAGAGCTAGTCATGAGAGAACCTCTGCAACTCTTGAGTTGATCCACAGTGATGTTGCTGGCCCATTTCCTCATATGTCAACGAGTCAGGCCAAATATGCATTGAATTTCATAGATGACTTTTCCAGGTTTTGCTGGGTTTACTTCCTAAAACACAAGTCTGAAGTTTTTGGCCTCTTCAAAGTCTTTAAGGCTTTTGTTGAAAACTAGTCTGGGAGGAAACTCAAGGTCCTCAGATCTGGCAATGGTGGTGAGTATGTCAAGTATGAGTTTATTCAATATTGTGTAGATGCAGGTATTCAGATGCAGCATTCTATCCCTTACACACCACAATAGAATGGTGTTGCTGAGAGGAAGAACAGATCACTGAAAGAGATGGAAACCTACATGATGGAGGCTAAGAATTTGCCACCAAAGTACTAGGCCGAAGCTATAAACTGTGCAGCCTATATCCAGAATAGGGTGCCTCATAAACAGCTTTATGGTATGACTCCTTTCGAAGCATGGAGTAGGAACAAGCCAGATGTGACCCATTTCAGGATTTTTGGCTCAAGGGCTTGGGCTAGAATTCCAACAGAAAAGAGGAAGGCTTTGCAGCCCCAAAGCCAAGAGTGTCTATTTGTTGGGTACTCTGAAGATTCAAAAGGGTACAAGCTGATCAATTTGAGCACAAACAGATCCTTCATTGAAAGGTGTGTTTAGTTTCAAGAAGAGCCCCTAGCAGCAGTGGAAGTTGGAGAATCCTCTTCACCACCAGAACCTCTGAATGTAAGTGAAGAGATAGTTGAACATGCTGATTCTGATATGTCTGATGATGATGGTTTTATTGCAGATCCTAACATCCCTACAAGGACAAAATTGGCAGCCAAGACCATTCATGCAGCTGGAGAACTAGATGGAAATCCTAATGACCCTAGGAGGACTAGATCTCAATTTGAGAGTGCTCTGTGCATGAAAGATCCTATGTTTGTTGAGAATTGCTATCTGATGATTGAATCAGATCCATAGAAATATGAATATGCAGCAAAAGATCCAATATGGAAAGCATCCACGAAGGAAAAGTTCAGATCATTCCAGAAGAGAAACACTTGGGAGCTGGTTGATCTTCCCCCAGGGAGGAAGCTAGTTCAGTGTAAGTGGGTGTACAAGACCAAATTTGCTGCTGATGTTTCACTTCTAAAGTACAAGGCTAGATTGGTAGCCAAGGGCTACTCACAAGTTCAGGGCATAGACTACAATGAGACCTTTGCACCAGTGGCAGAGATGGACTCCATCAGGATAGCCTTAGCCATTGCAGCTTCAAAGCAATGGGAAGTACATCACATGGATGAAAAGTGTGCCTTCCTAAATGGATATCTCATTGAATATATATACATGCAGCAGCTTCAAGGATTTTCTACTAACCCATTTCTTGTGTGCAGGCTAAAGAATTCATTGTATGGGCTTAAGCAAGCCCCTAGGGCTTGGTATGCCAAGATTGATAGCTTTCTGCTATCACTGAATTTTGTTCGATGCAAATCAGATCCAAATGTCTATTTGAAGCTGATTAATGGTTCATTAATGATCATTGTTTTATATTTTGATGACCTTCTCATTACAGGAAGCTCAAAGGATGAAATTGCTTCCTTGAAGGATGCAATGAACCATGCCTTCTCCATGACAGATTTGGGGCTATTGAGCCAATTATTGGCGCTCGAGATTGCTCAAACCAAAGCTGGAATCAAAGTGCATCAGTCCAAGTATGCCTTGGATTTGCTGAACAAATTCAAAATGAAGTATTGCAAGCCAAGCAAGACTCCTTTCCTTTCAGGAGTGAAGCTTGAAGAAGTTGATTCTTCACCTATGGTAAACAATACACTGTATAGGAAATTGATTGGATGTTTGTTGTATCTTACAAATAATAGACCTGATATTTCTTATGCAGTAAGTGTGGCTTAAAGATACATGGATCAGCCTCATGAGATCCATTGGAAAGCAGCCAAAAGGATCCTTAACTTTGTTCAGGGAACAAGGACACATGGCTTCTTCTATAAAGTTAAATCTGATCTTGATTTGATTGGGTTTACTGACAGTGATTGGGAAGGTGACAGCATAGATCGAAAGTCTACATCAAGATATGTGTTCATGCTTGTAGAAGGGCCAATCAGCTGGTCAAGCAAGAAACAGAGTGCCATTGCACTCTCATCTACAGAAGCAGAGTACAGAGGAGTTGTAAATGCAACAACTCAATGTTTATGGTTGCAGGGGTTACTTGGAGAGTGTGGCTTCGAATCAGAATACTCAACTACTATCTACTGTGATAATCAGAATACCATTCAAATCTACAATGATCCATTTCATAAGCAGAGAACCAAACACATTGAGATCCATATGCACTACATCAGACAGCTTGTGCATGATGGCACCATTCACCTACTCTTCTGTTCATCTTCAGAACAAGTAGCTGATATCTTCACCAAAGATTTTTGTGAGAAGACATTCAGCAATCTCAAATCACTGCTGTGGATTTCTAATCATGCTGTGAAGCATGAGTGATGACAATATTTCCAAATTTTGTTTTACGGTCCATGTTTAAGGGAGGATTTTCCCACTAGGTTTTTGCCTTTTTCCTTGGTTAAATGGACATGCAGTAGGTAAAGGGTGACTAAGCCTTGTTGCTAGGCCCTATAATTTTCTGATATATTACTCATAAGTCAGGCTTAAGGGGGGGGTTTTAGAATAATCAACCCATAGTTAGCTACCTTAGACATTAATTAATCCATTTTTGTCTTATTTGCCTAGTTTCCATATTCCACCTTATGCAAGTTGTCATTTACACATCCATAGTGGTCAAACTTGCTAATTTTGAGTCATGGACCGCTTGGGAAACCTCCTAGAATCAAATCTGATTTATTCCTGGCCTCCCTAGCGCATGTCTGCTTTTTCTTCTTTATTGCCTCCTTTTTCAGTGTTTTAAGACAATTGGGAAAGTTTGACTAGGTGAAGTTAACATGTTTTTTGTCCTCCACATCCTCCACTCTTTTCTCCTATGAAAAGCATGTATGAGTTGTCCTTCCATCCACTATTAGCTTGCCTAATTGATTTTTCCAATTCGTGAGCTCCTAGACAGTTTTGGAAACTGCTTTATGCACATATGGGGGATTTGCTTAGATTTAGTAAGCCTGCTTTTGACTAGATTCGAATGGCATCTTCATGCATTCGAATCCCTCATGTAATTGTTTATTGTGGCAGCCTATGACTTCACAGGGTTGGATATTGTACACTTATTCAATACAGTTTAGTGTTCAGCTCCATTATTCAGTCTCCTTTGTGAGTAATTTGCATGTGTAATTGGCAATTGTTGTGAGTGTAATGGATTTAATTATTATAGTGATTTATAGAATTACTAGTCAGTTCGGATGAGTAGAATTAACTTGTTTTGTGAGTTGTTTAATGGACTGTATATGGGTGGAAAGCTACACACGTATGACTTTAAGTGACTCTTGATATGTTTTCCATGAACTAGAATAGTCATATATTTCTCTTTATTTGTCATTTGGAAATTTAAATTGGAAACTAGGTACATTGTGGTGAAATTGGTAAATAGTTTTTGGGATTGAATCTTTGTCTTTGGTAAAAGATGAATATATATCTATATTCTCTGTTATTGGTGATTTAACTGTGCTGTATAATGCTATTTTCCATATCTGTACCTTCACCTCTGTGTCCCTTGGAACTCGGTATGATTGGTTTGATTGAATTCCTCGCAGTGTTTATTAACTAATTGTATTGATTGAACCTGAAATATTCTTTGTTTATGTACTCAGATTAGATTTGCAAAAGTAATTTATTTTTATATACATGCATGATTAAATATGCATATAATGGTTGTAGGTTCACTTTTTGGTTCATTGGCATGGTTGTGTGTTGAATTTGTCCAAGACTAGTTGTTAGTATTGACCGACTAGTTAACTAGTTCTTGTGGAATCATTTTCATAATTACTATGTTTAAATAATTTGAAAATGGTAATTAGGCTTGATTTATATGTTACAAGGTGTTGATTAGCAATTGGACTTGATAAAAAATGGTTAAGTGATAAACAAATGAAATTGTCTTGGAATGGATATGTGATGTTGCTAGAAGGTGTTATTAATCCTTCCCAACCCTTGTATCATATGTTAGAATAGTTATTGAATTTATTGGTAATTAAAGGGGCTTTGTCAATATTAAATCCCAAAAAATGAAATTCAATATTTTTTTAACTAATCTGTTGTGCTAAAATTATCTAATTATTCTTAGAGAGCTAATGATATGTCCCTCAAACCCTTTGATATCCTAGAGGTACATTATAGGTGGTATCCGAGCCTAGGTTCCAACACTACGGTTGTTGGGCCTTCTATAGATTTATTATCTTCTGTATATGTGCATTTGGAGTTTACAAATGTTCTTAGTAAGATGAGTTTAACCTCCCTTATGTTAATAGAAGAATAAGAAGCCTCGCTTCATCGATTAGTTCGTTGTATGCCTTATAATTAATTAATATTGCATATTGGTTGTTCAATAAATTGATTGGTGAGTACTATGTGGTGCATATCTAATAATTGACTCTAACTTGGTTGGTTGATGCTTGTGCATTGCCTCTTTTACTAATCATTGAAATTTTAATTTTGAAATCCTTCTTGTAGTATGACTTAATTACTGGTACATTATAATTATTAATTATAAGTAAATAATTGTCATTATAATAGTATGCACTATGTACCATTATCGGTATTAATTTAATGATAACTTATTAAGATGATATAATGATATTATTATTAAATATTAATATGATTTTTAAGTGGCATTTATACCCTATATGGATTTTGTATTTTCTATGAATGGTATGCTTTTATAGTCTTATTTATGCCACTTGGATGGTGGTGGTTATAAGGACGAGTAACTCCTTGGCTATTTTAGGAATGGGAGACTTGTCTAAATGGCGTTCTCGTTATTTATTTTAATTTATGCATGCATGATGTTTTTATACTATTTATTAATTATTACTATCCTAACTTATCTAATTAGTTAGTGGTGTAATTGCCACTTGTAGGTAAGTATAGCTATGGACTATTTTTGTATTCTTTTGTTTAATTTATGTATTTTGGGGTTAGTGGTGGCATTATTATTATCCCATCTATCTTACTAATTTATTTATCGAGTGGAGGAGAATGAGCCACTTGTCTCTAATGGTTCATATTCTCTTTTATTTTATTTATTTTACTTATGGAGATGTAACTCCTAATCAATTTTTAGAGGAAATGAGCCACTTGTCTTTAATGACTCATATTCTCTTAATTTTATTTATTTTATTTTAGGTGTGTAAATAAGTAGTATAGAAGTGCAAGATAATATTATATATACATGACATCGACATAAATATGTATAATATGATACGTGTGATATGTATAGTTTTTAAAAGAATATATAAGAATAAATGCATTATTATATATATGAATGCTTGTATGTTTGTATATACTATATGTATAGAGGTGAACATATGTAATGATGTTGTGTCACACATATAAAATCCATAAATAAATAAAAACAAACTTCCTTTACTCAATTATTCATTATTTTGTCGTAACATGTAACTTTTTGTCGTGACGTCTTATATTTGTCTTCACATGTATTTACGCATGTAATTTAACTGGCATTGGTTAAATGTTTGATGGACAGGTTATCCCACTTGTGGCATTGTCTTTGGGTGACGACTACCATATAGAAAACTTGCCAAGGTGATGTTTTCAATGCTTTATGTTTATTTTAAAGTTTGATTGTTTAGGACCTAAGCCTAGAAACTAAGGCTGGGTCCTAACTAACCCTAAAGGCCCCCCCCATCATTATTAAACCCACCCTTGTAAAAATATATAATTGGAAAGGGGGTAAATTAAAAGTTTGTTTAAGGGTTTAATATGGTTGGAAGAATGACACATGTATTGGTTTAAATGTTTGATTAAAATCTTGGACTATGGTGATAATAGTCACCATAGTTGTGAACCTAGCCACAACCATACAATTTTGGTTTCTATGTCAAAGGTTTGGTTTGAAATAAATGTAAAATGAGAGGAACAAGGGAATTCCAGTGCATAACATTCATGACTTAAATTAAAGTTTTAAAATATGGCATGGCTGTGAGTTGAAAGCACAACCAGGCACATTCAATTCCATGTTTAACTTGCATGTGATGTGGTCCAAGAGGGATCTCAATCCTCCACTTGTCGCGATCTCATGTCAGGGCTTTACTAAGGGTTTTAAGGCGTCTTTAATCTATCTAAGCATTTATTACTGCATTTGCTTGATCTATAGTTTTTTCTATGGAAGAAAAACTCATCCATTCATGGCTGCGCTGCCCAATCTTGCTCAATCCTAATTACATTATATTAATGGAGGTTTTCTTCTTGTTTCTGAGTTTTACTTAAAGGTTTTTCAGTCTAGTAGAGGCAAAACGACCACTAATACAGCCTCAACTAGTCTAGTTTAACGTGGTATATGACCGGAGGTCGATCCTTCTTCGATATTTCACAAAGTCTTACAACCTACCTAGCCTTAACCAGGTAATGAAAAAAAGCTTATTTTAATTATATGAATTTAAATATTTTAAATGTTAAAAACCAATACCACGTTTAATGTGGGGTTTTCAATTATTATGCGAGTAAGGTGAAATAAGGAGAATATAGGAGGAGTCGGCCTCTGTCCCTCTCTGCACTCAGTTGAGGTGAGTTTTAGTCTTAGAGTCCTTTTGCATTAATCATTTCTTTTCTAAGGAAGTGGTTGTTTAAACTCTATATTTTTTTTAATGTGTAGGTGGAGTTCAATGGCCAGAGAAATCTTCGAACGAATTCTAGCTTCAATATTGAATCGCATGCTTCGTTTGGCTAGGTAATGGTTTTACCCCGCCATGATTTTCCTTATTTAGTTACAGTTTCCATTACATGGTTTTTGACCCTGTATAATCTGGAATGCAGGTTTGTTAATCCTGGCACTGTGAGAGCGGAGATAGGGTAATCTCCTCTCAGGCCTCCTTCTTCCCTGGGAAAGGTGAGGAAATTCCTATAACTCTGTTTAAGTCGAAAGAATGCAGTCATTAACTTTGTTACTAACAACCATATTAATGCTCCTCAGTTGTTTGTTGTGCATGTATCCATCGACATGGTTGTGCTTGGTATTCACTAATGGATCCATCAACAGCCAATTCGTAGGGTTCAAGTAAATCTAGGTTACAGTGGTTTCCCACTGGGTTCACAACCCACAAATGGATAGGGCTTTCACCGCTACTGCGAAGATAAGTTAAAATGTTTTGTTTTAAAACCCTATGGGTTTGTACTTAGCTATTTTACCAAAAAGGATTCACAGTCATTCATGTTTAAAGGTGTTTGATATGCCATCCTATTCAGATGTACATTACATTTTTGTTCTTCAACAGTGGATGCCAAAAGATGGGCTTACAACCACGATGATGTTTTTAAGGGTTGTAAAACTTTGTTGATTGAAATAATTCTATTGAAGCTCAAAGCTTAATAATGATTGTTATTTTAGTTGATATGATTCGATTGTGGCTGAATTATTTGACAAAGTTACTATCCTGGGTATGGATACCCGTGAATAATGGTTTTGCGTTTAAGTTTAATTGATCGAATAGATTTACTATGTCATTAACTAGATTTTATTGTTGTTTGAGTTATTATACGGATCTATGAGATGGACATGTATTGATTTGTTTTATAAAAGAGTATATTTTATTTTGCTGAGTTGAAACGTCGATATAGAGATTCATGATCTAGATGTTTAATAAATGGAGAAGCCTTTCATCTCTGTTATGTATATCTATGAATAATTTATATGATTGTCTACTATCTCTTTGTGTAGTGTTTATATTCTTTGATTTCTTATTAGGGTTATTCAATTTGTTGTTTACTTGGGGATTCCTCTAAAAAATGGTTGTTAACTATCAGGTTGTAACTATAGGTATTCTTAAAATAATATTTTTTAATTGGAATAAGTTGTAAGCTGTAAAGATTCATCCTTACATTATTATCATAATTGATAATATATAAATATTTATTATTGAATTGATAATTATTACATTGAATTCGTGTGCCTTATACATATGAAGAGACACCATTTAAACCATGTGTCCTTCCAATGCCAAAATTTACATTAATAATAATAACTAAACTAATAGATAATAAATTAGTAGTTGTAATATACTTTTGGTATATTACAAGTCATCCTTCTCTGAAAATATTCGTCCACGAATTTTCTTATGAGCATGCTGCAACTGGAGTTCTTGCCATGAATAATGGTGCCACGGTTTAGTAGTTCTTGAAATATTTGGTCGCATTTCCATTCAAATATTTTCTTGCATATGATTCTGTAGATGGATGCATAACAACTATGCAGAGTATTCTTCTGAGCTTCTAATCTGATGGTGTTCTTTTGACCTTCTATTTTGATGTAGATTTTTTATATTTCTGTATGCTTTGATATGGTTTTCTTATCTGTAGTTCCAACTACTAATAATATACTTACTTCCTTGTCTGACAAGCTTGTATTTATTTGTTCTCTAGGAACCTTTTGAAATTCTAGAACATTTTGAGTTGTGACTACTAATATATAGAATCTTCGTCTCATTGTTTGTCGCACCATCCTTTGGGTTTTGTTCTTCTACGTTATCATGATTAAGGTCATTTTAACACTTTTCTTTTCATCCTTACATTCTTCTATAACTTCAATTCTCTCATAATTGTTGTTAACATTAGTTTTATTGACTTCATTGACTTTTACAACAATATCATTTTCTTTACAATTGATATTGACTATGTGATTGATAATATCGTTTTGATCTTTCATATCCATGTCTTCTACTTATTCTGTTTCATTGTTCTTGTTATCGTCTTTCTTAATAGGTCCTTGTTCTAGAACTGACGTATTAATGTGCCTTTCTTCCCTACCTTGTAGAAGCCACAACGACTTTTTGGTAGGAGAGCATACTTTTTACTAAGTATCACATTTTGAGGTTTGTAGTTGGGATGTCTTTTCTTATCCCACTTGGTCTCTAGTGGTATGGATATTTTGTGAGGAGGGGTATAAGGAGTTGGTTGGCCAATATTCCTTTCCTTCCTGGGGGTAGTAGCAATTTTATATTCATCCTTAGTTGAATATGTAGGAGTCACAATAGTCCTTTGTTCCTCTTGACTTGGTAACTTAAGAATCATAGTTACTTCTTCTGTCTACGGTGTAGATCCCAACACTTTTTGGCCTGAGAACTTAGAATTCGTAACATATTCTTGTTTTCTAGTTGTAGTTCCTTTTTTTTATGAGTTCCTTACTTCACCTGAGAACTTGGGAGTCAACATAGCTTATTCCTTTATGATAGGAGTCCCTTCTTCTGACATGAGTGTTGATGCAGATGCCAACTCTCTTTGGCTCGAGCACTCAGAAGTCCTAACATCTTCTTATTTACTAGTCATAGTCCCTTCTTTTGTCAAGAGTGTCGATGCAGACCCCATCCCTGCTTGAAATGAGAACTTGGGAGTCGACATAGCCTGTTCCTTTATGATAGGAATCCCTTCTGCTGACATGAATGTTGATGCAGACGCTAGCTCGATTCGGTCTGAGCACTCGAAAGTTGCCATAACTTCTTCCATGATTCCATTTTCTTCTATTGTGGGTGAAAAATCAATTTACAGCTCTTTATTTGGAAATTCTAAGGGTGTAACCTCTTATTCTATCTTAGGTGCCATAGCAGCTTGCATTCTCTCGCTTGAAAAGTGAGATGCTGCAAAATATTCCTCCTTCAACTGACTTGAGGGGTAGTATGCATGTGCCTCAGATTGTTCCTAGTTCACATGTTAGTTAGTTTGTTCTTATTTTTGTCATATTATCAACCTTTTCGTTTCTTCAACTAATTCCTTTATATATTCATGTAGAACTTGCACTGCCACGTCGATATCTGATAGATTTTCGCTTCAAGCTCTATGAGGTTTGTTTCTTTAATATCCCATTTAAATTAATTTTTAACTTCCTGAGTTGGTTTATCTCATTTGAAAAACCCATAAATGCCTTTATTGAAGACCATTTTGTATTGCACAAAATCTTTATTTTTTATAATAATAATAATTATTATTAATTAATTAATTAATAATAATATTATTATTATTTTATAAACTATATATATTGTTTTAATATATAGTTTAATTTTTGTTTGATATATATGTATGTATGTATATATATATATTATAATAATATTATATAAAAATATTATAATATTATTATTATTATTATTATTATTTGTAGGGTTCATGTGGAGTGGCGGAAGGAGTTGGTTTTTTCCTCCTCAAAGAAGGAGCACAAAGATGGGGAGGGAGCAGGTAGAGGAGGTGGAGAGGGATGCGCGGGAGGTTGAGGAGACTACGAGTAGGTGAGTTCTATGGTGGCAAATTACAATTTTGAATGGTTAAAGTTTTGAATTGCAGCATGGAGGGAGAAAAGAACATGAGAGGAGAGCAATGTAATGGATGGCGAGCAGGGTGTGTCGTGTTTGGAGCATCGAATGGAAGGTATGCAGCATACGAGTTGGAGGAAACATAGAGTGATATATGGAGTGGAGCGTGGGATGGGAGGAAGGGGTTGTGAGGTGCTAGAAGACTGCACATGGTGGTTGAGGGCGTGGTTGGGAAATCGACAAGGGGGAAAACTGATGGAAACATGGAGTGACAAGGGGAGCAGGTCACAACGAGAGAGCGAATGGAAGGTATGTGTGCAGGATAGTGGATGGTGTGGAATGAAGGAGTATGGATGAGTGAGAATGCAAGTTCCAGGCGAAAGAGAATGGGAAACGACGAAAGAAAATGGGAAGGTGGGGGAGGAGCAGAGCAGGAAGCATGGAGATGGAAGTGCAGTGTGAGGTTGAGGTGGTTGTGTGCAGGAGGATGATGTGTCTAAGCACATGCAATGGAGTCGGTGCGGGGGTGAAAATGAGGGGAGTGGCACAAATAGAGATGGTCATGACCGTGTAGTATGTTTTGGTGGCTCGGAAGCCCCAATTTTGTATATGACATTTATGTATTATGATGTCACTTTTTGAAGTTAATGAAAAAACTTTTATGATGATAGATTTTATTTTATTTACATGTGTGTAAAATGTGTTTGTGATATGCCTATGGTCTGTGAAATAAATGCCAATCTAACACATAGTTAGCATATGAGTGTGCAACTTGATTAAAAATTCTTGGAACATGAATGTATGTTATACTCTCAAATTGTCATTCTACCAATCTAACACGTAAGAATCTTCATAATAATGTCAGAGCCCTAATACGATACAAGCCATTAAGTTGTGAAAACACTAACTATGAATCAAGACGTACCTCAAGAGAATGAACACCATGTGAAATGGAATCACGCAACAACTCAATGACGACACTATATTCAACAACATTGTTTGAGGAAGGCCATAAACATATGCCTCCTGAAGACAATATTTGACCTGTAGGAGTATAGATCACCCAAGCAGCCGAAGTTGAATTTTGAGTGTGGCGGCTAGCAACGTTAGTGAATCCTATGTAAACGGAAGACTCCATCGACATCTGCCATAAGAAATGAAAGCTAATCAACAAACCCGATCACCATAAGAAAACCTAACTATGCAATGCAAAACTATACAATAATATACAAAAATCATCCCTGGTTGAAGATCATGCATAGTATTTTTGGAGATAGATCCCATTTCTAGGCTCCACCAAGGTTGTTCCTTCATAATAAACCATCTCATAGGTGCCTTTCTCTAAGACTCGTTTAACCACATAAGGACCATGCCACATGGGATTAAATTTTCCTGCCCCCAAGGATTCATTAGCTTGATCCCACAAAAGGACCAAGTCACCTTCACTAAACTTCCTTGGACATAAAGACTTATCATATTGGACCTTAACGCGGTGTTTGTTAACCTCTAGAGCCACTAAGGAATCTCGGTGCTGCTCATCAAGTTGCTCTAAGTGGACCAAATGCTCTTCCAATGCAGAAGTGTTTGGTAAAAGCTCCACAACTAGCTTTAGAGAAGGGATTTCACATTCAATCGGTAAAATTGACTCCACCCCATGCACAAGTTGATAGGGAGAAAAACCGGTGGCAGTATTAACCGCAGTTCTGTAGATCCACAAAGCAGGATACACCATGATATGCCAATTATTATTGCTTTGTGTGATGGTTCCTTAGAGAATAGGATTAAGTGACTTGTTCACTGCTTCAACCTGTCCATTCGCTAGATGGTAATATGAAGAGGAGTGCTCTTGCTTATATCCTAACTTGGAAGCGAACTATTCCATCATTTTGTTCTGAAAGTGCCTACCATGGTCAGTGACAAGCTCTTTTGGAATGCCGAACTGAGTGATAATCTGGTTGAAAACAAAATGCGCGGCTATCTCACAGTCAGATTTAACTGTGGGCATATCCTCTACCCATTTCGTGAAGTAATTGATAACCACAATAATATGATGATGCCCCCCAATCGAGGTTGGGTTATAATCCATAAAATCAAGCCCCCACTTGGTGAAGGGACCGACGGCGACAATAGGATGCAATGGGACTGGATGCAAGCGCATATTATGTGCAAACACTTGGAAAGGGTGGCACTTCTTGACTACATTAACACAATCTTTGAATATAGATGGCCAAAAATAGCCCCCTCTCAAGATTTTTTGGGATATAGAAAGCCCAGATAAATGACCACCACCTGCCCCTTCGTGGAAATCATTAAGCACAACCTCAACCTCATCATGGGTTAAACAATGACGTGAAATAGAATCTACCCCATGGAGGTACAAAGTGTTATCCACTATAAGGTAGTTCTTAGCTACATGACGTAATCGCCACTGCTCATCCCATGAGAGGTGAGTAGGGACCTTCAATGTTTGTAAATACATGATGATATCCCCGTACCAAGGGTCCATAGTTGAGATGAGTAATATATGCTCATCGACAAAAGAATCCTCATAAACCTCCTCCTCTTCCAAGTTTGGAAAATTGGAAATAAGCTCCGCAAAGATTAATGATTTCTTCGATTTCGCCGAAATGAATTTGAGATCAAAGTCTTGAAAAATCACAATCCATTTATTATATTCCCCCCCAATCATCCTTCTAGTGAGGACGAACTGAAATGGATTGATATGAGCTACGACCAAAGTTTGGCAAAGGAGAATGTAATGTCTCAACCATTGAACCACATGAATGGTGGCTAAGGCTAGCTTCTCCACATGGGAATAGAAAAGTTCCACATCAATAAGGTTCTGGCTCAAATAATATATGACATGTTCATGGAGCTCCTCATCCTCCTGAACAAAAACCATACCAACCTTCTCCTGAGACGCAACTACATTAATCAAGAAATCACGGCTATAGTCTGGTGGACTAAGTAAGGGGGCCATTTCTAAGGCTCACTTAAGAGCATCGAAAGACTCCTGGGCTCACTCATCTCAGCAAAAAGGGGTGTCCTTCTTCAACAGACGCATAAAGCCTTTAGTCAAGTGGGCAAAATTAACCACGAATCTCCGCAAGAAGTTCGTCATGCCTTGTAAACACTGAAGGTGTCAAATATTACACGGGGGAGACATTTGTAGTATTGCCTCAACCTTTAAGGGATCGACTCTAATACCCTCCTTGGATACGATGAATCCTAGTAAATGACCAATTGTCACACAAAAGATGCACTTATGAGGATTTAAACAAACTTGATAATGACAGCATCTTTCGAACACTAATCTCAAATGATATGGATGACGCACTCTAAAATGAGAGTGAGCAGTGAGATCATCAAAATACACTTTGATAATGGTTTTAAGATTGTGAAAGATTAAGGTCATGGCCCGCTGAAATGTAGATCTGGTGTTTTTAAGGCCGAAGGGCATCTTTCGATATGAAAAAGTACCCCAAGGACAAATAAATGCAGTCTTGTGTTGATCCTCAGGATTAATTTGAATCTAATTATATCTAGAAAAGCTGTCCATAAAAGAAAATACCTCACTTCCTGCACACTCATCCAAAATTTGGTCAATAAATTGTGTGGGGAAATTATCCTTAGGATAGGCTCAATTTAAGTCATGGAAATTAATACATATTCGGATCGCTCCCTATTTCTTATCCACCGACAAGGGATTTGAAACTCACTTCATCAAGGGAATGAGATAGATAAAACTAGCTTTAAGAAATTTCTCTATCTCAGCCTTAATGGTGGGTTCTTTTCTAAGATTCACAGCATGAAAACGTTGTCGAACCAGTTTTGCATCCGGATAGGTCTTGATTTCATGTTCGACAATATGAGGGTCTATACCTGGCATTTCTTCATATGACCAAGTGAAAAATGACATGAAACTCTTTAAATAGCTCGGTATACTCTTTGATCTCATCGAGGGAACAACTCGCCCCAATGTAGACATTCTCAACCTTACCAAGATCACGAGAAATATTGATAGGAATTGTTGGCGACAAATTAGCGATGTTCCCATTAGCCATCTGACTAGGAGATCTTAATGGGACCACAAGGATACCAATTTTCTCGCTAAGAATCTCCTTAATGTCATCACACTCCAAACAATCGAGCTTAGGAAGGAAATACGATTGATGATGCAACTCTTCCCAAGGTTTCTCAACCCTAGACATGGCCTCAAGAATAGCTTCATCTGATGGAAAAACATCATCAAGGCAGTCATGAGAGTGAGATGACTCTACTTCCCATACAGGAAACACATAAGGGTCCTCCTCCTTCGACCGTGAAGAAAAAGGACTAGGCTTTGCAACATGATCAAGATTCCCTTGATACGCCACCATTGTTGCAGGAAATTGCACGTCTGTCTCGACAGGCACACTCGAAGTACTCGGTGGAGGAAGAATCCAAGGATCTTCCATATGGGTAGTGTGAAGAGACACCAAATTTGACGAGGATGAATCCCTACGAAGACTAGAACCAATCATAAGAATGCGTGCACGACAACTAAAGGTTCCCATAAGCAAAGGATACACACCCACACCCACATTCTCAGTTGCCGATTGAGAATGATTGATAATTGGGATAAGAGCTCCCGATAATGCATTGACACTCGGATTATGGAATGACTTTTGATCAATCATAACAATATTCCCATTAAACAGAAAGCATACCACTCAAAATAAGGAAGAAGCTATGACTTGCATACTATACATCCAATTCCTACCCAACAAAATATTGTAGTAAAGGGGCGTATCAACCACCTCGACCTTGATCGTGACAGTCTTCCCTACCAATTGGACCTCTAGAGAAGGAAGTATACCATGCAGCCGAAATGATCTACCATCGAAATCCGTCAACATGTTGGAAGATTGAGACAATGTAGGAAAACCTAAGCCCTTCCAACAAGACAAAGACATCATGGAAGCAGCAACACCTTCATCAATGAAAGTACACATGATGGTGTTGTTAAGACACTCTACATGAATCAAAAGAGACACGTAGTAAGGCAAGAGATTTTGTACTCCCATGGTTTCAAATTTGATAATGGAAGAAGAGATATCGTCACTAACCCCAAGAGCAGACAACAAGGCTTTCCTCTATGAAGGACAAGTCTGAAGCACTTCTAACGTGAACATTGCACAAGGATTCTGGCCCAAATCATCAACAAATAAATAGTTATGGTCAGCTCGGGCATTAGGATTGTGCCTCAAATGCTTTAAGACTCCATTAGGAATGTGAGGTGGAGCTTCAGGTTTATCGATAGGATTTTTGATTCGCAAAGGACTCTCGGGTGGGGAAGGTTCTTTCCCAAGGTCCAGTTGTGATGAATGATAATATTTCACATGAGTCACAACTTTAGCAGCTCTCACCATGTTGATGCAACCATGACCACTAGTGGCCTTCGACGGGTTTTGATTTCCACCAGATGCACAACCAGGATCAACGGTCCTCGAGTTCATATTTTGATTATTGGGTAAAGGATTAGTGAACACAGCTAGGCCCTGTGCTATGAACTTCGAGGCATCCTCCATATGAGGGCATAAGTGAGTGAGGTGATCATCCTTACATAGCTTAAAAGGAAAATTCACCTTACATTTAGGCTACTTGTCCCCCCCATAATTATTAGTGTTCTTGTCATTATTATTAGCATTTTTGTTCTTATTCCCACCCTTATGATTATTTTTTCCTTTTTTCTTATTCCTTCCAGGCTGTTGGTTTCCTTTCGGGTTCGACGATTGCATGGAGAGTACACTCGCCGATTGGGTAGGTTGAGATGAAGCCGTAGCTTGTCCCGACAAAAAATTGGTTAATCGATAACTGGCTTACTTGTTTCATAACCGAGTCTGTAGGTTTGGTACTAGTAGAGCCAACAATACCATCAGCATGTGGCCCAGGTTTGATCTTGGGGTCAAAATTGGATCTTGGAGCATTTGGTATAATCTCATACAAAATTTTGGATTGAGCATAGATCAAATCCAACTCTTGAGCCTTAAAGATATCTTGTTCCTTGTTTTGAACTCTGAATGTAGAAACATCCTTCGCGATGTAAGGTAAAAACTATTTGAGGAACCATTTAAGAAGAAACTCTAGTGGTATAAAGGATTTAATTAATCGTTTCTGTCTACACCACTCTTGAATATGATCCGAAATGTGTGTGGCTTTGTCTTTCCAGAAGGTTGACAAGAGTTCGAACCGACGTCGTAACGTACGGGTAGATGGAAATGATTAACGAAAGTCATGGAAAGGTAATCAAATGTAGAATAAGCCCCCTTCGGTAACTTTATATACCATTTCTCTGCAGGACCCGTGAGGGTGTGTTGAAATAGCCTCAAATGGATGGAATAATTGTGTAAGGAATAGGAAGAGCACCAAAGGTGGAAAGTGGTGACATGCTCACCAAGATCTTCACCAGCCTTACCTTTGAACTTGGGAATGTCCAAAGGAAGCTTGGTAGGGACTGCCGGCCATGCCAGATTATGAGACATAGGATTTTTCATCAATCTCAACAAGTCAGGTAAGTTCAATGTCGCAAGGAAAGGGATCCTAGGTTGAGCCGGTCGACGCCATGCTCCCTGGTAGTTCTGATTCATGTAAGGTTGATTTCTATAAATACCATGGCCTTGGCCATAATAACCTCCTCCCATTTGACCCATAAAGGGCTACATGGAAGCATTGTGATGTGGGGTACCTTGATTATGAGGCATTACAAAGCCATAATTAGAAGAGTAAGTGGGTTGTTAATACCCATACCCATATGGTTTATAGTTTTGTCCATACTGCAGTCCATAAGAATGTCCATGAGAAGCTCCATAAGGCGTTCCATGGGAAGTTCCATGAGATGGTCCATAGTTAGGTATATGGGAAGCTCCATGAGCTGGAACATGAGATGATCCAAAAATAGCTAGATGAGCTACTGACACAACAGGAGGTACATGGCTCTGTGATGCTATCATGTTAGCAGTTGCAGAATGAACATGGCTAGTAGCAACATTTTGGCCCGAAGGCCCACGTGAATTAGGATGAGGATGGGTCGTTAAAAACCCATTAGAAGGAACAGGGTTCGAAGACGATGGGACATGTGAAGGAATGTAAGTGGTTTTCCCAATGTTCACTAGTCTTGGTTCTGGTATCTGCATAGGATTACTAACACTAGGCCTAGGATGAGCATGTAAAGATGCCTCCACCACAGGGAAGGAAGGTGCAATGTGACTAGTGCCCCTAAACCTCTCTGCATGGAAAGGAATGGGAGTGCCCCTAGGCATAGTTCTAGGGTATACTTTTGACTCGGCTTGATATGTCGGATCAGGATCAGGGATATCAGGCATGCCGTATATAACATGACTAGTGCTTGTGGGTTCATAGTGAGTCTCGTCACCCAGTAGCCAATACCGATGACCTATAAATGAGGGATCATAAGCAGACCGTGAAGGATGCTCGTTTGGTGGATCATATGTGCTAGTAGGATCTTCCTCCCCAACCTTGTGAGGTGGAGAGGAAATATCTGGAATCTCATCCTCCTGATCTTTGATGGTGTGTGAATCAAAGTGAGAAGTAGTCCTTCCATATTGTCTAGTTTCCTCTCCCAAAGGAGGAGGAGACATGGAAGGCGAAAGTCCTTCTAAATGATGAGAACAGTGAGGTGTTGTGCCTGAATCCACAATGACTCAAAAAATAAAAGACTCAATCTAATTACGCAAACCCTAGGAAAACTAGCATGCACAGAGCATACACCTAAAAATGTAAATCCAAATCACAAGAAAACCAAGGGTAGGATATGTGAGCTCCTTAATGAAGTAGGTATGTCTCTCTTAGGAGAGGCTTGAGACTCCCATACACAATAATAGGAGGTTCGTAACCAATTATAATGTCCCTCATCTTCAACGCATATAGCGACTGTGCTGTCCAACCCCTACCTGGCCAGGACACCTGCAGAATAACCTTTGCAAATACCCCCTCGATAACCTAGGTAAGGCAACTAAGGTAACCTCAATATAATCAATGCTCAGGTGGATAGTTGCATGAGGGATTGACTGTATGGGCAGGGTAACAAAGCCTGAATCCTGAAAGCACAACTAGTACCCCAGGGGTGCACTAGCCAATACCTCAAAGGCCCCCAGATACGAATACAATCCTAGAAATATCTCCGGTGCTAATCAATCACAATCAAGGGTCATCCCAATAATAATTGCTCACACTTCCTTGTGCTTAACTCCCTTGTAAGAGTAGGATCCTGAGAAACACTAATTATACCAAGGATTTGACACTCTCACCTGGACATACACCTAATTGTTTTGTTTAGTGGTCTTGGAGAATTAACTCACAATGAACTATTCTAAGACCCTAAAACCTAATGTTGTTGATGCACCCTAGAAAAGAATAGAGTTTAATTCATTTTATTATGCCTTGATTTTAATTGGCTTTTTTACTCAAAGGGTAAATGGACATGCAACTAATGAAGTTATGACACAACAAGAAGTAAAATGAACACCTAACAATCAATGCAAATGCACTGTGTCAAATGAAAAACAGGGTATGCTACTACGTGAAGTGCAAAATTTTTCCTTCAAATGTATATGCAATCATTCCTATATGAAAATATGACCAAGATTCACCAAGCAAACCTAATGCAAGTACCATGCTAATGCAAAATGCAAATAATGCATAACTATGCAAAAAGCAAAATGTTTTTGTATTTTTGAATTAAATGAGATAAAAAGGAAAAAGATGACTCTACCACCCTTAAACTCTACAACCACTCACAAACAGTAGCCAAGAAAAGCACCAAGGTAAAAGAGACCTAATGCACTAATCCCAAAACAAGAAGTAGAAAATGAAATGACAAGAACATTTTTAAAAATCAACCTAAAAGAAGTCTCTAGTCAGAAACAGGGGTGTATACAGACTCCAGAAGCATCCAAGATGACTCAGCAACCATCCAAACTCACCCAACAATAGTTAATCTTCCAAAAAAAATAAAAAATCAGGGCATATGTGACTGTTCTCAGTAAAACTGCGTACATATGCAACTATTCTAGGAAAACCCGTGTGTACACGAGATTGTGAAAGCAAAACCCGCGTATAGGAAGAAAAAGAGAGAAAAATAAGGTAAATAGACAAGTTGAGAAAAAAATTACTCCTACAGGACACTACTGGGAAAACATGCCCCCATACCCGACACAAAATTAGAGAAATCAGAGCAATTCAAGCACATTGAATGCCAAAACCCCGCCAAAGAAAAACAACTAGGAACCTCCCCATTGGAGTCGCCATTTCTATTACGGAGAGAAAATTCCTATGGCTTGAGGTGTAACAAAACAAATAGAGAAACCACAGAAATAAATCCCTTCCCAATATGCAAGAGAAACAAAAAATCTAACACTAAAGGATCTCGATTCATACCTTATTCTGAATGGTTGAAGTAGATCCCCGTTGAGCTTTTTCCAATCCCGCTTGTGCTAGCAATTTTCTCTCAACAACAACAAACAAGAAAAACATGCTATATAATATGGTGTTAAATCTACTCTAGAATATATAATAAATAATGTATAAGCAATTAAACACCTCCATGGATTCAATATTCATTTAAAATCCCATCATTGGACATGAAAATATATTTCTATTAATAAAATAAGATATTACATAAGTGACAACCTCTGTCGGCACGTCTGTGAACCGGAGAAACTGAGTCCTCCACCACCTCAACCCTACATCTCTCGATAGCAAGATCCCAAGAAAAAGCAAGATTTGGAAGAACACAAAGTGCTCCAAGGGACAAAGGGATGCAGACTCAAGTTCAATCAAGCTACGATAGCAATGGACTATAGTTCTCTTGTTCTTTAATTCCCCCTCTTCAATGTATCCAAGGGGTTCCTTATATAGTTCTCCAAAGGGGTAATGGAGGGTCAAATCCGAGCGATCACGAAGCATATGGAAGGCCAAGAGACAAGTGATTTAGACACACCTCAAGGAAAACTCCAAAAATATTTGGACTTATGCACACATCCCGATGTATGCAGGTTTAAGGTCAATATCCATGTATATATGCGAGAAAAGGATTAAAAGTCATGTACAACAAATAACAGGTGTTTTTAGGGATGATCTTGGAAACATCAAAGGTACAATATTGGTCCATGGGGTCCAAAGAGTCTGCAGAGGGATAGGGAAGTCCATAAATGTGTGATCAACCATGTGTGGTAAAATCAGCTGTAACAAAGAGATATTAAAAAAACAAAGAAATATTAAAACCTCAATGGTGTATATACTACCATTGATACTATACAGCCGGGTGAGATGTTAAAAAATAAAAGATATTAAAAACCCAATGATGTATATATACTGCCATTGATACTATACAACTCGGTGTTTATTGCTTTCTATGATCGTGTATGTACTATGTACATATAATGGCGTATATATGGACATATGTTGTCATTAATGCTATGCAGCTCAATGCTTTCCATGGATTGTTCTACCCTAGCTGCCACATAGAAAACCAATACCAATATATGTTAAAGAAAAAGTTCCCAATAAATACTTTAGGAAATGGTTGGGATTTAACATTTAGACTACATAATAGCTCACTTAATCAATCATAAGACATCCAATAACTTTTGAGTGTCCAAACACCATTTTGCAGCATCTTTTGATTCCCGCTACAACACCTTCCAGTTTCCCACAACTACCATCCACATCAACATTGTAGATATTTTGGTGGATTCAATAGGGATAAAGAATGACGACATACCTTGAGTACTTATCAAGGTAAAACAAACTCAAAAGGCTATGGCTAAGAGTCACCTTGCTTTGTTTCCTATGTTGCCTATGAGAGGAGCAAAAATTTGACAATTATAGGATCCATTTTAAACCCAGATCTATCAAGCACTGAGAGGAATCAAATTTCTTGAGGTGTACATTTTTTTACCATTTGGATCCCTCTCAGTACTTGATAGATCTGGGTTTAAAATGGATCTATGCTAGTTATTTATTTAAGTCGATATGTAATTTATATTTTTCATTTTTTATTTTTTAATATTTTTTATTTATGTTGGTTGGCTAGCATAACATGTCTAACATGACAGGATCTTCCCCATACTAGGTTGGAGAGCACCTTGCTTATCTCGGTGCAAATAGATATGCAACATAAGACCATAGAAAAAAGGAGAAGGTAGAATTCATGAAATAAAGACTCTTCAGCATTAGGACGGGGCAAAGTATCACCAATAAGAAATTAAATCATTTCACCATGCAAGAGCACCGTGATAAATAAGGCATAATACAAAAAAAGGAAAAGGTAGAATAAATGAAAATAACATCATATTGCAGGTTAAATAAACCTGGAAACCAATAATTTTGATACACCTCCAAACTACCTAAGATATAATGGAACAAGGTAATCATGATTTGAAGATTAATAAAATATGAAGGTTCTTTATTAAGATTCAGCTAATCATGCACGCATGCGCACATCTTTTAACTGTATTATTTCCGTAAATATGGAGCATTTTTCTTTTTAAAAAAACTCATCAATAAAGCATGGAAAATAGTGACCGTCAGACAAATAGAAACCAAAAGATAGCCTTTTTCTCTAACGAGATAGGCTAATTAATCAATGTCCTCTATTTCAATTCAATCTACATGAGCTCTATTATGCCAACAGGTAGAATATTAACCATATGTTGATGTAAATCCAAATTAATTCTATTTTCTATGAGGCTATGCTTCGAACTAAACAACACAAAATGCATTCTAATAACCGACAGCAGACCTCCAGGGCCCTAACAACCAAACGCTTTTCCACGCCGTAACAAACCATTATCAATGCCACTATAACCCTAAACAGAAAATGGGAATCTACCCTAATAAAAAAATATAACATTTCAGTAAAACATTATAGATAAATAGTTTGAAAGACCTTACTACCAGAAAAGTACCAGACCAATACCTCATCAGAATCTACAACAAATACCTTGGACTCGAGAAATTGAGCAAGCAAGGTGTCCTCATTATCACTATCATCTCTGGAACATAAAAGAGGGCCCTCCTCCTGCTCTCCATCTGAACACAAAATCTCTTCAAAACCCACCATCTTGAAAACCCTTACTTACCAAACCCTAAATCAAGTCAGACCAAATTCTACTCACTCTTTATGAATCAAACTAATGTCATCCAATATCCTCAAATTTAGTGACAATTTGGAAGCCCTTTGCGATTTCAGTTTCGATATGATGAACTTATGATGTTGATAGCATTCGCTCCTATGGAATTTGATGGAAGAAGCGAACCAGATGCGTGGTAGACCCTTGGGTGGTGAGGTGGTCATCTTGTTTCCAAACTGTGAGGTGGACGTTAACTTGGCGGTCATGTGATTGTGGTGTGGTCACGTGAACTACGGTCGCGATAAAAATATTAATTAAATAATTAAAAATATTGTTTTTCTATTTATTTATAATTTATTTTTCAAACAACTCATAATCAAACTAAGGATTATTTGCAAGTCAAAGTATTCACACAACAATTAATTAACGACAGTCTCAGCGTGATAGAAAAGCTGGTCAAAGTGAGGCTTTCAATATATCACTCCCTCCATTGATGAGAATTACTTAGCTACAAAAAAGGTCAACGGTCAAAGCAAAGGAATAGGGAAAGTTACAACCAAATAACCTATTTTTCTCCAAACATCAAGAGGTCAAAGAAAAGGTTCAACTAGAGTCCCCTCGTAGTTACCAGGTTATTGAGACAAATTGTTGTTTTAGCCTGTAGACCTTTGGGATGGACATTTGTAGTTATAGTTAAGTTGTCTTTTCTATGAAAACATGCCTAAAAATTTACAACTTAAGTTCAATTGAAAATAAAGTACATCTAATATTGTGTGAAATCTGTCTTTCCTGTTAGTTGCTTAGCAGTTGCCACAGAAAGGTTATCGCAAGACAGTAGTTCTATAGCTCTGAGTTGGGAAAAATGTCTACATAGTATGGAGCACTATATATTTGTGTATTTATCACCGGACCTGTATAAATTACCATTAAATAGATATCAACCCAAGATGAGAATAGATAGTGTACAGTTGGATGAATACTGATAACAAGGTGTAGTCACACATAAACCACTAACTTAGTGAAAAAAATCACTGATACCATGTAACATTTGCCAATTTAAAGAATGTATTTTGCAAACAAAACTTCTTCTCTTCATGGACAAGGATCAGTTACAGATGAAAATTTGTATAAATTATGTGTGTGTTAGTGCAGAAAATAGAAACGAATGGGTGTGCTTATGTTATGTAAGTCGTAGAAATTGCCTAACCAATGTAGGTTTTGTACTATTGGTAGTGGTTTTGGTAAGTGAGTTACGCAGCGTCACAGCAGCTGTGCAAGCTCACACGGTACTGCACAAGGCCAATTAGTGCGATGGGTAGAAAAATAATTATTTTGAATATTTAATAGACTATTTGACCAAGTTTTGTCACCATAGGTCATTAGTGGTTATAAGTTAGTTAGAAGTGGACCTTCAATGTAAAGGCACAAGCCTATATATAGAACTAGTTTTGTAATTCAATAGATATCGGATGATCGAAAAGCTTAACATTGTCTTGAGCATGATTATCGCATGAGGTCTAGTACAATCTAGCTTAGGAGAATTTTTTGTTGTATCTGTGATCTATCTGGGTTGTTTTCTGATGTATTCAGCCTTCGGTTTTGGACAAGAATTGTCTGTTTTGGATCCTTTGCGCAGAGTTAATATACTATGATAGTTGTTGCATAAATCTTGTCTTTAATTCTACTGTTCTCTCTGCTGCGATCTATTTTGTTATGATGTTGCTGTGATCTAGATCTCTTATGATGCTACGATTTGTTATGATGTCACTGTGCTCTATTCCATTTCTGCTATATTGATGTTGATGCGATTTGTCTTAAGTTGGTTACATTTTCATTGCATTCTGAGTTGAGATGTTTTATAAATGATGCTGCTGTAATAGAAATATTGTGACAAATGTATGATGCAACCCGTAGTTATGGAAATGAATCAATGATGAATGCATAGTTCTGGATCCAATAGTTATGTTGTCTCCCCGTCCGATCCCATATCCTCTGTCCTCACTGCTGGAAACTCGGTTCCGAAATCTCTCCCTTGAACATCTTAGGTGAGACTTCATCTGCTCTGCGGATGTTGCTAGGAAGGGTAAAACCTGTCTGGGCCGGTGCTCGATGAGATCGCGCTAGTTGGGCGTCGACAGAGTGAGAACCACTATCGACGAGGATTTTCTGGTGGGTTTTCACCAACAAATGGTTTCATTACCGAGACCATGTTTTGATTAAATAAAGGATATGTTTTGGCATCCAACTCAACCGGAGATCGAGGAGTGGTTTGATCTAAAGCTGTAAGAATTTGCTGAAGCCAAAAATCAGAATCTGAAACTGTCGATGAGCCATTGGCTAGATAGATATGTCCACAACGGTCCTCATGAATGGTTCTTTTGTGAGTTTCCTGTCCTCTTGCATGAGTGGTTGGCAAAGTTCACTTTTAAGAAAACAAACTTCCAAGGAGGAGAGTCAACATCCTAGACTCCAGAGCTGATCCAAGAATTACAAAAAATAGACAATAAGGCATCGCGGGCTGTTGAAGCGTGGTTGGATAGTATTTTACAAGGCTACATTACTGAGTTTGCAATCAACACCAATAATTCATTTAGTGAAGTAGAAAGGGAGTTCTTCAGTGGACCACGAGGACGATTCTTGTTGTCGCTGCAACTGTCAATTAAGCAGCTGGTCTACGAAAAAGGTATTCTAAAGATGGACCAAGAGTAGTGGAACTCTGGTGTGTGGAGGATGTAGGCACCGTGATGAAAGGGGGGAGACACATGGAAAGGCAAGGGGTAGATGGGCATGAGTTCTAGTGAGAATGTGAAGGTCACCAAGGAATCCAGTGGTTGTACAAGGGGAGGAGCAAGGTTTCGAGAGAAGAGGCAGAGGATGGGAGGAGTTCCTGTTGCGATCAAAGTGCGATGCCATGAGGAACAAATACACGGGACAAAGCGACCTTTTTGTGACGATGAGGATGACCAGTCCTAGGATACACCTCAAAGGATGACAGGATCGAACCCCAGCAGTAACATGTCCACAACTGCGTGCACTACTCCACCACAAGGAAGAAACACGCATTCTGCGTCGACTTTCCCGATGTGTCAGCAACAGTCTAGAAATAGAGCACTAGCAGGAGGAAGAAGGTCCAGAATGGTGGGCACCGAATGAAGCTACCGATATTCCATGGAAACGACACTGAAGACCCAGAGAAATACTAGTTGTTGTGTGAGATGATCTAAATCGCCCGACAGACTATAGATGATGATGTTAAGAAAATCCAGTTGGCAACTACTCTTAGGGGCTACACACTGGAATGGTTCATGAGATTCACACGGGTTCCTTAGGGAGGTATCATGAAAACATTGGATGAGATCCGAACGAGGCTATTCGAAGAATTCAAGAAGCCGAAGTCTGAGGCTCAGTACATTACTGAATTGAAAGAGATCAAATAGTTCGCCAATGAAATGATTTAGGACTTTGATCAGCTGTTTAAGACATTGATGGCTCGGGTCAGTTTTCATATGAGCGATGTTCAACAAAAGGAGTGGTTCATCAACGTGCTTGTCCCACATATCTAAAAACCACTAATGCAACAAAATATTGCGACATAGAGTGAGGCTCTAGAGACCACGATGAAATTGGAGGCATCACTAGTAGGAGAAGCTACAGTCGAAATGAACCAGATTCAAGCACAATTGGCCAATCTAATGCTCCAACTGCAAGATATCAAAAAGGCCAAGGAATATCATGATGATATTTGGTGCACCCATCGCCATGTAGATAGACATACCAAAGACACATGTCTGATGTTCCAGAATTATTTGTTGTCAGGAGCCCCGAACCTGTTGAGTTGTGCTGGTATACCATGGTGTCGCATATGTCACATCTATGGGCATCGACATGAGAATTGCGAATACATGCAAAAGATGGTTACCAAGGAAGAAAATATGTACTATAAATTTTGTCGGTTAGTAGGACATGAAACTGCCGAGCTTATGATCTGCTCTAGAAAAGGACGTATGATTCATACTTTGTGAAAGGTGAGGACCCCCGGGAAGTGCAAGTGTAACCATAAGTGGTACAACCAGCAGCACAGGTGCAGTATACACCACCACCCTAGATGCAGTTTATCTCTGGGCAATCGCAACAATATTTTACTGCGCAGCCACAGTTTGCACCTCAGCCACAGATTGTAGCATAACAATAGTATAATCATGTGACGTGACCACAGTATAACTAGCCACAATATGTTCAAGCTACGCACTATGTCCAACATCAACCAAACCTACCATAGCAGAAGATGGCCCAACCACAATTTCATTAAGGAGGATTCCGAGGAGGATTCCACAGATGATTCAGAGGCCGAGGAGGATTCCGCGGAGGACTCAGAGGCCGAGGAGGAGGCTTCGATCGAGGTGGAGGAGGAGGCCACGAATCAATCTAGTGTTATACCTATGGATTATTCGTGCACTATCAGAGGGAGTGCGCTCATGCATAGTGTACATACTGTGCGGCCATCAAACATAATTTTGAAAAATGCCCTCAGTTGATTGCAAAATGGAAGGCTAGAAACATTCCTCAGTTGTAGAATGTGTAGAATAAGAATCAGCTTATGTTCCAAGTATAAAACCAGTCGATAATGCAGAGTTAGATCCCACCTCAGACTCAGAATTAGAACTCACCCTAGACTTAGAATCCACAGATGAATCAGCCAATGAATCGGCCACTGAATCAGAACCCACCATTGAATCAAGCCCAGAACCTGAATCAAGGACCGATAGTTGCAACAATTCAAGCTGAACTACAGATGAAGGATGTCGACATTGGGGTTGTCACTTGCGCCAGTGCGATGACTGGAGAAGATGGACCGCAACAACAACTTCAACTTGTAGGAAAGAAAAAGGTATCATTTGATATTGCGATGAAGAAAGACACTTTCTCTAAAGCGAAGCATGCAATCGAGAGAAATACAAGTAAGTTACCAATTATTGACATGCCATTTGCTTTTGATCCATCTGTAGAGGTAAGACCATCACGGAAGCATGGTACCTTGCAGCAGTTCCTTGAGATTTTATATTGCTAGAAAGGGACCCTGGTTCCCTTTTTGAGCTTGAGAAGTTGTTGTACCACCAGGATAAGACATTGAAGGATTCTGCGGTGAACTCACTGCAAAAGAGGAAGATGGGTAAGGAAATGAGGATGAATATCCAGATTCGAGATTATGAGATTGACTCTATTATTTTGGATCTCAAATCATATGTCAACATCCTGACCAAGAAAACTTGGCAACTGATGGGGAAGCCGACATTGGGATGGTCGCCAGTACAGCTATGGCTAGCAAATCAGGCTAAGGTGTAGCCCATTGGCCGCATCTCTAACTTGGTTGTCGACATTGAAGGTATGAAAATGCATGCTGACTTTGATGTGATAGAAGTTGTTGAAGATGGAGGCTCCTATCCCGCTCTACTAGGGATTGGGTGGGCTAATGATAGCATGGCGGTTATCAACTTCAAGAAACGTGTTATGACATTTGAAAACTAGGATGTTAGGGTCAATGCTCCTATGGACCCTCAGGAAGGATGTCGGTATATTGAACCTATAAGGGATGAATACGGTAGGAGTTGGGACCATGCCTATAATATCTTTGAGGATTATATTCACTTGACAGTTGATGGTGAAATTGGATGGCACAGTGCTAGTTCTGCATCCTATAAATCTGATGATGCTCTAGAAAATTGGAAGAATAGGTTGCATGAAGTATCATTCAGTAAATGCGGGTTGATCAAACAATCTCTCCATCACGTGGCCAATAAGACAGTTGAGTTGCCCATTTATGAAGGACTGCCAGGATTATCAGAGTTCTTTCAAGAATTCAAAGAGAAATTTTTTGAACCATAAAGGATATTGGCCCTCGATGTAGCACTGAAGGCTACCTCGAACCGATGGTGGGAGACACACAAGCATAAAAATCCATGACTGGGGCCAATGTCGGAGATTGATGATGGTGCACTTCAGTGATTTGGAGGTCTATCATGAGGGGAGATACAACAGAAGGAATGCTCCCACTAGTCATTTGATCGAGTGTCAGAATTTATGGGCATCACGACCCAAATATGAGTCGGTGCATACTTTTGTTCACACTCTAGACGAGATGCTGGGATCTTGGTACATAGTAGCATAATTAAGCAGAACTATCACCACTTAGGAGGAGTTGTCTGCTTGATTTGCACAGACATTTAATTTCCAGGATGCCAACCTAGAGTTATGTAATGCTTTATAGATCATCTACGATGTAGTACTGAAGGTCATCCCTGTCACATACCTAGTTGATCCACATACGCACTGCTCCATCCAATCCATGATGATGTGATACAACTTTTCTAGGGAACTTGAAGATGACGATGAGTTGTGGAATGTTAATATTCCAAATTCAGAAGGAAGCCGCGATTTCGTAGCCCTAGACATCTTGATGGATTCAATGAGTCTACTATTGAAGATCCGGAAAGTTAATATTGGGTCGAAAGAGAACCCAAAATTTTCCAATGTTGGGGACTATTGGGACAAGGAGACCATGGCCAAAATCATGGACCTGCTACATGAATTCTAGGACCTTTTTTTGACACAGTTTTCAGAGATGAAGGGGATTTTAGGAGACCTGGGGGAAATGAAAATCCCGTTGAAACCTGATGCAAAACTGATGCGAAAGAGGTCGTATCGATTGAACCCACAATACAAGGACCATGTGAAGGCCGAGATAGACCGGATGCTCAATGCTGGGATCATCAATCCTATAGAAGAATCAGAGTGGATAAGCCCTATGGTGGTCCAAGATAAGAAGACCGGTGAAATCCGCATTTGCGTCGAACTAAGAAATTTGAACAATAAATGTGTGCATGATCCATTCCTGACCCCATTTACAGATGAAGTTCTTGAAGGAGTAGGCGGCCAGGAGATGCATTCCTTCATGGATGGTTTTGCAGGATACCACCAGATCCGGATTGCAAAGGAGGATTGCCATAAGACCACGTTTGTCATTGAATGGGGCTATTTTAAATATATAGTAATGCCTTTTGGGTTGAAGAATGCACCAGCAATATTCTCTTGGGTAGTTGTTGTTGTGTTTAAATACTTTATTCAAAAGTTCCTGCAGGTGTATATGGATGATTGGATTGCCTATGGAATAATTAGGGACCATCTCGACAACTTGTGACTGATGCTAGAAAGGTGTTGACAGCATCAGATCACACTAAATTCTAAAAAGTGCATTTTCTGTGCATCATTTGGCATGATACTTGGGCACATAGTATGCATGGAAGGTCTGTTGGTTGATCCGACGAAGATCATGCTAATCCTTAGTTTATCGCCACTGACGAATGTGAAAATGCTTTAGGAAACATTGGGGCATACGGGATACTATCGCAATTTTATCAAAGGATACGCTGCAATTACTACCCCTATGGAGAAACTACTGAAAAAGGATGCAGCATATGAATGGACTCAAGAATGTCAAGGAAGTTTTGACACCTTGAAGACAAGATGGCCTCTACGCCAATACTGGTTTTTCTTGACTGGAATAAGGAGTTTCATGTGCACATCGACACTTCTTCTATTGCATTGGGGGTTGTTCTTGCGCAACCAGGTGAGGGCGACCTGGATCACCCAATTGCATATGCCAGTAGAAAGTTGTCATTTGCTGAACGAAATTACACAACCACTGAAAGAGAAGGTTTGGTGATGGTTTATGCCTTGCAAAAATTCAGGCACTATTTGTTGGGCGGCCATTTCAAGATGTTCACTGATCACTCTGCTTTGCAATACTTGGTCAATAAGCCTATGTTGGGGGGGGCGGGGAATCTATTGGTGGCTTGTTTTATTCCAAGAATTTGAATTTGAAATAGTTGTGAAACTGGGATGATTGAACGCTGGCCTTGATCACCTGTCTCGCATTGAGACCAGAGAAGAACTGACCAACATCGATGATGGATTTCCTGATGCACAATTGTTCCCCAATTATTCATTTTTTGGCCACTGGTGTCACCCCGAAGGACATGTCAACTAGCCAAAAGAAGCAGCTGGTAGTAAAGGCTTCTGATTTTCAATTAATTGCTAAGTAGATATATAATCTTGGACCAGATGAAATCTTGCGATAGTGTATCTTATTGCATGAGCAGGGTCCCATTCTAGAAGAAGCACATGTAGGAATTGCAGGAGGTCACTATGGAGGTCAGGTTACTGCCCTGAAGGTGTTGCGCACTAGGCTATGGTGGCCTATGTTGCATAATAATGCCACAAAATATGCAAGGATCTATGATGTCTGCCAGCATGTCGGTAAACCATCACGGCAAGATGAGATGTCGCTGGTGCCGTAGGTAACTCTCCAACCTTTTGATAAATGGGCCATGGATTTTGTGGGTCCTATTAATCCACTAGGGAAGAGGAATAGTGCATGATACATCATTACTGCAACTGACTATCTGACTAGGTGGGAAAAGCTTCACCAGTTGTACATTGTACCATTGCGACAGCAGCGAGGTTCATCTTTGAAAACATTGTGACACAGTTCGAGTGTCCCCAAATTTTGATGAGTGACTAGGTTAGTCACTTCGTTAACCGAACTATGAAAGCACTAACTAAGGAGTTGCAGGTGCAACATAAGAGGAGTACACCATACCACCCATAGGCGAATAGGATCGTTGAAGCATTCAACAAAATCTTGGAAACAACACTGACTAAGGTATGTAATGCTAACTGTGATGACTGAGACCTGAAAATTCCTGCAGTGCTATGGGCCTATCGCATTACTTGAAAATGACTAACAAGCCAGACACCATTTAAGATGGTCTATGGGAAAGAGGCAGTCGTGCCCATGGAATACATTATTCCTAGTTTGCGCATTTCCCTAGCGACGGGCATGGATGATGCAGAAGCATTAGAAGAGCGCATTGCGCAGTTGATCCAGCTTGAAGAAGACCCCTTTATTGTTGGCTTCCACCAGTAGGCTACAAAGGATTGACAGAAGGCATGGCATGATCGCCACATTAAGAAAAAAAAGTTTGCGGAAGGAGATTTGGTGTTGTTACATGACAGTAAGTTCCTAAAGCATCCAGGTAAGTTACAAATGTACTACTTAGGTCCGTATCTTGTTCATTCCATTACTTCTGGAGGTGCAATTCAGTTACATCAATTAGATGGTGCAGTATTAATGAAGCTTGTAAATGGGAGTTTCTTGAAGCCTTATAGGATGGGGCCAGAGCCGTACACTGCTTGAGGCGCTAAAAAAAAAGGAGAGAATATTTTGTTTCAGAGCAGCAAGGCGAGCCCAGGGGAAAAGGCTGCACAAAGTTAGAGTTTGTAGCGATGGACGGTCGACCACTTGTGACAGCTATAGGGCCGTGGGTTGGTCAAATCAAGTAATAAATGTAGGTAGTTAAAATAGTTAGCTGGCAGCGCTTGTTGAAGCGACGTGCATTAAAGGCTGATCCGACCATTAGAAGAGTAAGATTACTGACAGATTTGGCGTCATTACTGCCGGATTTAGTAATAATGATGATCGAAGATTTGGCAATGATGAGTTTAATTGGAGATGGTTATAAAAAGCATGCAGGATGTGGGAGGACATCATTATTCAGTTGAGTAGAGTGCGAATTGTGCAGTTGTGTTGTGATCTTTCTGTGAGTTGTCGAGTAGACGGTTAGAGTTGTCGGTTGTATTGTGAGGTTTAGCAAGTGAGACATGCTGAGTGACCCTGGTGCAATTGATATTTACAGTGAGCTAGAGTCCCCAATTCGGCCCACAGCAGTTGAAGAAGAAGTTATCATCATGCATGTAGGCTCATCATCTATCCCCAAGAGGAAGCCGCAGGCTCAGAAGCCCAGTTCCATGCCACCGCAGAAGAGGCACACCAGCACGTTAGCGAGAGTTCAAGGAGAAGGAACTGCACAGACCGGGCTGTCAAGCTCAGAAGATGTAGATTCTACAGCGCCTCGAGGTGTCTTTGTTCATGATATTTTTGGGTATGTCGCTCCTATGTGTCCGGGAGCAAAGCTGAGACAACCAACAAAAATTTAGAAGTATCTGCCAAAATTTTTGCCGCTGCTGGAAGGGATGACATGCTCGGTTGACATCATCCCTACCTTGATCAGGTTGAAATTCAAAGACCATGACTTGTTGTTACTCAAAGATGTCCAGGATGAGCCCTACGAGTCAGTCCCAACGGTGCCTGGTTCCCCAATTTAGTGGATTCCTCAACCTTGGGCGAGTGGGTTAGAAAAATATGGATTGTTGGGGCTCATCAATATGCCTCATTTTGTGTGATTGAATGAATCCCATGCGTGTCTTAAACAAATTTTGGCCTGTTTTCACAGGGGGACGCTTTGGTTGAATATTCCCATCCCTATTATAGTAGACTTAATCATGAGCATCATAGGCTTGCCGAAGGCTGGGGAAGATTCGGTGTAGTATATCTGCAGGAGGGATACAGACAAGAAACTTGCTAAGCACCTGAAGGAGTTATTTGGCCTACAATGGGATGGCCACGCATATCATGTTGATAGCATCAACTCACAAGCAGTGCGTATCGACGCATGGATTCTGGCGAGTAAGGTTGTTCGAGGAAATCGACTAGTCCAATGTAACTCGGGTGTCGTCACATGTGCCCATAAGTGTGCTGAAGGAGTACAGATGAATTGGTATTTGTTCCTACTTAATCATTTGCTCGAAGATGCTCTTGCCGCTCAGGATGGGAAACTGTTTTCATATAGTTGGCTCTTAATTCTTATTGCGCTACTCGCCTAGATGGAACCTGAACACTGTCAACCAATGACATTCGATGTGGAAAAGGTGTACCGAGGTGCACAATATCAAAACTTATGGTGGGTTGAAGAGCCTAGTCGACAGGCAGACTATGCCATTCATTTTTTGGTCTATTGGGAAGTGTTGCAGGCCGCAGCCATCACCGTTCCTCGAGTATCTCCTTATGCAGCAGCCGAGTATCAGCGGCTCTTTTCGTTTGCCATCGGGTCCCACTCTATTTACATTCAGGCAAGGCGGGACCCCAACCTGCAGTGGCTACCTTTGGCTTACAAAGTCACAACGGAAGAATTGGATGCTATTGTTCAATATTGGTTGGCAAAATGGCGCAACCTGGTGAGTCAGAAGGAACTACCTAAGGAGCCGCCACCTGATGCCCCAGAAGAGCCTGCCCAAAAGGATCTGAGTATTCACAACTCTAACAATGAGTCATCGATGGACCTTGAGGCTGAAGCACAATGCATGCGAGAGGATACTTGCACCAAATGGCCCCAAGAATATGATGTAGGCAGTGGTATCTGGTCGGGGATGGAGGACCAACTATAGTGGCTCATCAAAGCGGTCACTGACTCCTCTGAGGCTGTGACACAGGTGATCCATGAGTCAAACCATGAGGAATTTAGTGTGGTAAGAGATAGATTAAATTCCATTTTTGATATTGTTTCCAGGAAAACATCTGTGATACCTATGATGCAAGACCTCCCGTTAATCAGCACTGAGCCCTAGTCTAGGAATGTGCAAGTTCCCCCAGCTGTGATCGATGTGGGAAATGAGAAAGTACACCAGTTTCTACGACTGATCCAGAGCATGGATTTGGATCTAAACAATTTATATGCTCCAAAATTAGTGGAGCTTCAGCATGTTTAAGCCCTGGAACTGGTGGACCGACAAAAAGAGCCGACTGAGGGATATGTCTAGTCACAGAGCATAGCTGAGAAGCTACAGAAAGAGGTAGAGGAGCTGCATCAGGTCTAGGTACAGCTAGCAGAAGAAAAAGTGCAAGAAATAGATGCATTGAAGACGATGCAGGCCAAGATGCAGCATAAGGCTGCTAAGGAAATTACTGAGCTCAAGAAGGTACAAGACTACCTTATTGTTGAATAAGCACAACTATGTGCCAGATGTGGTGAGGTTGAGCAAGCTATCACTGAGGCTTTTCAGAATATCTTTGAGAGAACGACTGAGCTTACCCCAGTCGAAAAGGCGAAGTGATTGGGGGACACTATTGTCCAGCTCCAGGACACCAACCTGCTACTCAATTCCTTGGTTCAACTGATGATGCCGCCAGAGTAGGTTGCTGAATGGAAGGCTTCCATTGAATAAATCATGACTCAGTTTGAAACCATGGAGCAAGAGGCCAAGACAATTATGGAGGCGACAACACAGTTTTGGAAGAGCATTGTCCAGGATGAGCAGCTTGATCAATTGACAACAAAGATGCAAGAAGCTGAAGGCCAACTAACGATGCTGAAGACATCGCTGTAGGCGATGCCGCTGATGGTGCATATCACAAGGGCCAAAGAATTGAAAGATATTCAGTAGAAGTACTGTGCTCAGCTAGATGAATTTCAAGAAATTGGTGGATAGTTGGCAGTTAAAGTAGTCGCCACACTGCAGTCGATGCAGGAGAATCGGTAGATGGTTGATGGGAAGGCCAGAGAAGAGCACCTAGTGCAACAGGATTTGGATAATTGTCAGAATGTTGCCACCAAAATCCAGCTTCAGGTTTGTGAGATTGTGGACCAGTTCAAATATTTCAAGGCATGGACGTCGGCATATACCCTGTCAACATGATGTGGCTCTAGGGGAAGCCACAAGACTGTGTTGGGGGCCTGTTGGAAGGGGTTTTGGTAAGTGAGTTGCACAACGTTGTGGAAGCTGCGCAAGCTCATGCGGTACTGCGCAAGGCCAAATCAGCGCGATGGGCAGAAAAATAATTGTTTTGAATATTTAATAGACTATTTGACCAAGTTTTGTCACCATAGGTCATTAGTGGTTATAAGTTAGTTAGAAGTGGACCTTCAATGTAAAGGTGCAAGCCTATATATAGAACTAGTTTTGCAATTGAATATATATCAGATGATCGACAAGCTTAACATTGTCTTGAGAATGATTATCACATGAGGTCTAGTACGATTGGGCTTTGGATAATTTTCTGTTGTATCTGAGATCTATCCTAGTTGTTTTCTGATGTATTCAGCCTCCGGTTGTGGAGAATAATTGTCCATTTTGGATCCTTTGCACAGAGTTAATATAATATGATAGTTGTTGCATAAATCTTGTCTTTTATTCTACTGTTCTCTCTCCTATGATCTGTTTTGTTATGATGCTACGATTTCTTATGATGTTGTTGTGGTCTATTCCATTTATGCTATATTGATGTTGATGCGATCTGTCTTAAGTCTGTTACATTTTCGTTGCATTATGAGTTGAGATGTTTCATAAATGATGTTATTGTACTAGCGATACTGTAACAAATGTATGATGCAATCTATAGTTTTGGAAATGAATCAATGATGAATGCATAGTTTTGGATCCAATAGTTATGTTGTCTCCTTGTCGGATCCCATATCCTCCGTCCTCACTACCGGAAACTCAGTTTCGATAGCTCTCCCTTGAACATCTTGGGTGATACTTCGTCTACTCTGTGGATGTTGCTGGGTAGGGTAAATCCTTTCTAGGCCAGTGCTCAAGGAGATCGCGCTAGTTGGGCGTCGACAGAGTGAGAACCCCTGTCGACAAGGATTTGTTGGTGGGTTTTTGCCAACATGTATAGATGGAAGACGTTGTTCTAATTGCATTATATTTCTTTCTGAAACCTACATGCAACATTATATGGTGTGAATATCTATTCGGAATAGGGGGTTAACTTCTCAAATGGGCTCGATGAGATTAGAAACGTAGTAGTGGATCTATGAAAAGATAAAACAACCAGTAGCTTGGCCAGAGTTAAGACATTGTAGACTTTAGGGATTGGTTTTGGACTACGTGATAAGATATCTAATATTCACAATTTATATTCGTAGATCTTAAAAAAAACTGCATTTTCAAATATAATGACAAGAATGACAACCCAAGATGAGAGTGTACAGTTGGGACAACTATTGACATGCAAGGTGGAATCCATCTGCAGTGTTAGAATTTAGTAAAATGTACAAATTCATTGTCAAATTTGTAATTTTTTCATTGCCGGAGTGACAACTAAAAATGACCAATTGTTATGTGGTCATTTTTATTCTAGATATCTCATGACAAAATTTGGTCATTTATCTTGGTTGTTTTTTATCCCGTGACCAAAAGTCATCATTTATCTTGGTCTTTTTTAGCTATCTCACTTAAATTTATCTATTTATCCCTTGCAAAAAACTATGGTGACCAAAATTTTTGGTCTCCTGGTCACTAATCTCTCTCTTTCCACTAGTGTCTACTTAACTTATCCACTATGACCATGATTGAGTCGTGTTGTTTAACATTCTTAGGTATACCTGCTATGAAATCCAAGCCAGTCACTTCCCATTTCCATTCTGGAATGTGTAATGGATGCAATTGTCTTGCTGGATGTTGGTGTTCAGCTTTTACCTGTTGAAATTCAATGCAACATGCTAAATATTCTGCTACTTCTTTCATCATATTAGGCCAGAATAAATATTTTCTTGTCATAGGGATCATTTTATGATATCCAGGGTGTCCTGAATAAGGTCGTTTATGTAATTCATTCATAACAACTACTTTAATATATGTTGAGTTAGGTATATATAATCTTCCTTTATGTAGTAATAACCCTCTTATGTTTAGACTAAGATCTTTGTTTATTTGATTCCTTTTGTTTTATGCGGTCTTTTCCTTTAGGTTTTGATACTCTTTATCAAAATTTTATGCATTTAAAATTTTATTTTCCAAATATGATTCATAGTTGTTTCTTGCATACATCAATTTCGAGTGACGACTTAAAGCGTCTACAACTTTATTCTCTTTCCCTTTTATATGTCTTATTTCAAAATCATATTTGCTTAGAAATGACAACCACCTAGCTTCTGTAGAATTAAGATTATGTTGATCAAACAAGTATTTTAGACTTATGTTATCTGACATTAGTAAGAATCTTCTTCTGATGAGGTAGTGTCGCCACATTTTTAGCGCATGAATGATGGAAGAAAGTTCTAGGTCATGAGTAGCATAGTTATTCAAATGTTCTTATAAATTCCTCAACTCATACGATACGACATAGTTTTCTTGAATTAATACCCCTCCTAAAACTTCTTTACATGCGTCTATGGGAAGGTATTTTTTAAGGATTCTAATATTATACATAAGTATAGTATTCAAGGTAATTGTTCTGGAGTGAAAAAACATGTTTATAGATAGGTAGGAGAATATTACATACGAAAAATAAAATTAACACTGAAATGTATAAATTTTGGCAAATATTATGATAAAAAAAACATATTTTATGTAAATATATCCGTCATTAGACACCAAATAGCGAATTTATTTTTTGAAAAAAACTCAAAAAATAGCCAATTGGTGAAATTTTGCCACTAAACATTACCCTGGTATGTGCATACGACAAAATACATAAAATGATCAAAAAATTTTAAGATAAGAGTTGTGGTTAACACATGTTTTAATTTATTAAAACCTTTAGTACATTTTTCACTCCACTCAAATTTCTTACCTTTCTTCTGTAATGAAGTTATGGGGTAGGCTATCTTAGAAAACCCTTCAATGAAATTTCGATAGTAGCTAGTAATCCCCATGAATGATCTTATGTTGGTTACATAATTTGGAACAGGCCATTCATTGATAGCCTTAATATTTTCGGGGTCGACTGATATTCCATCTTTAGACACCACGTGCCCTAGATACTGAATTCTGTCTTTAAAGAAGTCACACTTGCTGAAATTAGAAAACATTTGTTGTTCTGTTAACACTTGTAAAATTATTTTAAATTTTCTTTGTGCTCTTGTTTATTTTTAGAGTATACCAATATGTCATCGATAAAGACGACTACAAATTTATCTAGGTATTTTATTAAAATACTATTCATTAAACACATAAAAGTTGTTATGGTGTTTGTTAACCAAAAGGGAATTACGACAAACTTGTAATGACTGTATTTGGTTCTAAAAGCAATTTTAAAGATGTCTTCATCTTTGATCCATACCTAATGGTATCTGGATCTTAAACCTATTTGTGAGAAGATGGTTTCCCCTCAAAACTGATCGAATAGATCATCAATCCAAGGCAAAGAATATCAATTTCCTAATAGTCATTTTGTTTAATTAACTATAATCTATGGAATAGTATTAAATTGACATATTTTTTCTTTACAAATAAGACTGGTGCTACCCAAAGGGAAACACTAGGTCGAATGTTCTTTTTATCAATTAATTCCTGCAATTGTGATTTAAATTCAATAATCTCTACTATATTCATTCAATAGCAATATTTTTATGCTGGTACCACCCCCGGTACCAAATTGATCGTAAATTTTATATCCCTCTTTGGACATAGTCCGAGAACTTCTTCTAGAAATATGTCTTTCAAACCTTATAAAATTCATATATTCTCTTTTTTAAGTTGATTATCATTCTAATTTTTGTCCATTACATAGTCTATAAAAACTTTACATCCCTTACATACATATATTTTCATTTGTAAGGAAGAGATCTCTCGTATGGTAACCTTTCTCAGGAATTCCTTTTACAATATTGGTATTACCTCTATCATCATCTAAACATGTCAAAGTTTTATCATAGCATTTTAACATAACTCTATGTTTCTCTAAAATGTCCATTCCTATCAGCAAATCATAAGACCCTAATGGTATTATATTTAAGTCACCATGTGTATTCAATTCATTCATAATAAATTCACAGTTTTTCACATAACCAATGACTTTCTATTTTGTGCCTGTAGCAAGTTGTACCAACCAATATATTGCATACTTATATTGTTGTTATTTATATAATTTTACAATTCTAGGTGATACATAACTTAGAATCACACTTGGATCAATCAATATAGAAATGCATTTCTCTTTTATAATATCTTCGATTACGACCATTGATGTTTGATGGTCTGCTTGTCGATTCTCTAATGTTGAAGTGATTCTAGGCATGCTTCTTGCCATATCCCCAAATGTAGTAGCTTCTTGAATTGACTGAACATTATTAAACAAAATATTTCTTATGGGCAGTCTTTAAAGTAATGTGGCTCACCACACTCCCAACATTTTAATGGTTCCCTCTTTGCATTATTTTTATTAAAGGTAGTGGGTGGTTCCCTTTCTTTTGTTGTGGGATTCAATGGCTTAAATTTTTTATAGTCATTTCCCTGATATCCATGGTAATTATTCCCACTTTTCTTTTAAAACTTAGTATTTTTCTTTTTTCTGATCAAAGTTATCACGTCTTTTATTTTTCCAGTTAGGTATGTTTTCCCTTTTATTCTTAGTTTGATCATAACATAAGTTTTCTTTTCTCATTGCCTCTTCTAGAGTTTTTGGATTATTGTACTCAATCCTCTCTTTGAACATAAGAGGTAAACAACTAAAGCACTGTATTTTTTGTTTTTTTTCAATGATATAAGGCACATAACAAAGTAAACTTAAGAATTTACTACAAAGTTCCTTCATGGTCATGTAACCTAACCTTAATTCATAGAATTATTTAGCTTTTTCTTCATAATACTGTTCTGAGAGATACTTTGATTGAAAAATTTTCTTGAAGGTTTTCCATGTTACATAATATTCTTTTATGCCTTTTACTTTCTTTATGTCTTTCCAACCAAAAATTTGTTTTCCTGTTAAGTTATAGATGGCCATTTTTTCTTTTAATTCATCGGAATAGTTATAAATATGGAATTATTTCTTCATTCCAGATAACCAAGCTTCCGCTTGTTCTCCCTTCTCGCTCTCTCTGTTAAACATAGGAGTTTTATTTTTTTTGAATTACCCAAAAATTTCTTCATACGGTTTGTATTTGTTCTTCTTTTGGTTACTATCACTACTTTCACTAGAATATTTATGTTTTTCCGAATTATGTTTTGTTGATTCTTCACTTGAAGATTCAATATCATGTTTGGAAAACTCTATTTTCCTTCCCTTGCATTTGTAAGGTGTATTTTGTTATGTTTTGGTTCCTTATTTTTCTCTTTTTCATTACTGTGTATTTTAGATAGCAAAATGTTATTTAACTCTTCGTGTGCTTTTAGAATACATTCGTGACCTTCTTTAACTCGTTTTAGTTCTACCCTTAATTCCTTAACTGGTTGTAATTTAGATGGGTTATTGTTCCTATTTTCATTTAGGTTTATCCATATCTCACCATCCCTCATGCTACCTTCTTCATTGTTTCCTAGATTCCTAGGATGTGATTCTTCTTCAACATACATTCTCACATCTGCTATAATTTCCTGAAAAAACAAGGTTATTCTTCTCTTCCTATTCATAAGAGAGTCAAACCACAACAAGATAAAGTTAGTTTTCTATTTTATCAGTTTCAGTGTTGGGATTGTTCAGGCCAAGTGTTTTAACCATGCTCTGATACAATTTTCTCACGCACTTATAAAATCCATAAAAAAATCCTTTACTCTATTGTTCATTATTTTGTCATAACATGTATTTTTTGGTCGCAATGTCTTATATTTTTTGTCACATGTATTTATGCATGTAATTTAACTAGCACAGGTTAAATGTTTGATGGACATGTTATCCCAATTGTGGTGTTGTCTTCGGGTGACGACGACCATATAGCCAACTTTCCAAGGTGATGTTTTCAGTTCTTTGTGTTTATTTTAAAGTTGGATTGTTTAGGACCTAATCCCAAAAACTACGGCTTAGTCCTAACTAACCCTAAAAGCTAAGGCTTAGTCCTAACTAACCCTAAAGGTACCCTCCATCGTTATTAAACCCACCCTTTTAAAAATATATAATTGGGAAGGGGGTAAATTAAAAGTTTGTTTAAGGGTTTAAGAAGGTTGGAAGCATGATACATGTCTTGGTTTAAATGTTTGATTAAAATCTTGGAGTATGGTGATAATAGTCACCATAGTCATTACCCTACCCATGACCATACAATGTTGGGTGTTGTGTCAAAGGTTTGGTTTGCAATAAATGTAAAATGGGAGGTATAGGGGAATTCCAACGCATAACCTTCACAAATTGAATTAAAGTTTTAGATTCTTCCCTGGATGTGAGTTGACAATGCAACCATGCGCATTCAATGGCATGTTTAATTTGCATGTGATGTGGTATGAGAGGGATCTCAGCCCTCCACTTGTCGCGATATCATGCTTGGTTTTTACCAAGGTTTTTAATGCATTTTAATCTGTCTGAGGGATTATTATTGCATTTGTTTGGTATGTAGTTGTTTCTGTAGAATAAAGACTCAACCATTCATGGTTGCGCTGTGCAGTCTTGCTCAGTCCTATGCATAGTATGTTAATGTAGGTTTTCTTCTTCTTTCTGATTTTTACTTGAAGGTTTTTCAGTCTGGTAGAGGTGAAGCTACTGCCAACACTACAAAAAAACCCTGTTATTAGCATATCCTTTAGCTTTCTTTTTAGCATCCACTATCACTTTTAGTGTATTTTTCATCATTTTTTGAAAAAAGTGGACGCTTTTCCATGAGATGGCACTTTTAATGGCCTTTTTTGCGTCCCTTTTTAAAATTTGGCGATATTTTGGATGCTAATTAGCATCCCAATTAGCGTCCCAATTAGCATCCCAATTAGATTCCCAAATAGCATCCCAATTAGCATCCCATTTAGCATCCCAATTAGCATCCCTTTTTAAAAGTTGGCGTTGTTTTGGATGCTAATTAGCATCCCAATTAACGTCCCAATTATCGTCCCAATTAACATCCCAATTAGCATCCCAATTAGCATCTCAATTAGCATCCAAATTAGCGTCCCATTTTAAAAGTTGGAACTATTTTGGATGCTAATTACCATCCCAATTAGCATCCAAATTAGAGTCCTAATTAGCGTCCCAATTAGTATCCCAATTAGCATCCTAGTTATCATCCCTTTTTAAAAGTTGGTGCTATTTTGGACACTAATTAGCATCCCAATTAACGTCCCAATTAACATCACAATTATCATCCCAATTAGAATCCTAATTAATGTCCCAATTAGCATCCAGAAAATAATCACATATAACACCAGGAATAGCCTCCAAAAAAAATGTCCTGAATAACATAGCACCATATATTAATCCAGGGTTAGCGATAGGAATTGTGCCATGAATTTCAGCAAAAAAAACATCCAACATAGTGCCAAGTATAGATCCGGGAATTGTGCCTAGAAAACATCCAACATAGCGCCAGGTATAGATCCAAGTATAGAACCTAGAATAATGCCAAAAATTTCGAAAGGAACTATGCTAGGAATTGCACTAGGTTTAGAGTTAGGAATTGTGTTCGGGAAACGTCTAACATAACATCAGATATATCAATGTCAATGTTAATGATCATGATCCATGTGATAGTACTTTTGGATCTTGATTTATCATAGTGGCACCTAAATGATCGTAATCATGGAACTTTTGGATCATGATTAATCCTAACGAGGGGTAAATTACCTTAATGTCACCTAAATTGCTCTTATGGTGTTTTAGTGTCCCCAACAACATTTGATAGACCCTAATGGCATATGATTGTCCCTAGCAACATGATGATGATGCATTACGATAATTATGGTGGAATGTATGGATATGATTTGATAAGTATAAGAGTATATCATCCATTCTTGTGAGGTAGTATGGCTCCTTGCTCATTATTATCACAATTATATTGATGATGACTACAACTATGACAATGATGTTTATTTATTGTATGATGATGATGATGATGTGGATGTCAATGATGATTATGCATGTGGTATCACTTTTGGATCCTAATTGATTCTAATTGCACCTAAATGTCTGTAACGACATCTAAACAACCATGTTATCATCGTAATGACTATAATGACATATAAATGACCTTAACAATTACATGACATGAATCCTAATGTCGATGAGTGATTAAGAATAGTAATGGAATATGCATGATCATAATGACAATGATGACGATGATTTTATTGATGATGTACTTGATGCTGATGATGATGATGATAACGAGGATGATGATCAAGATTATGTTGATGTACCATATGGAATTGATGATGATGATGACAACATCGATGTCCACGATGATGATGCATGTCATAGTACTTATGTATACTATAGGACTTGAGATATTGGAGTTAATAAAAAGTAATAGATATTGTGAGGTGTTGACCATGAAAATATGGTTATCCATTCGGTTTTACATTGAATGATATGGCCATTGGGTTTAGTAGTAACCCCCCACCCCCCCTACACCCCATTGCATAAAGGTAGTACAATACTACCTATCATGGTGCTACCAAAATGTCACTCTACAAGGTTGTTTTGGACACCCCCCCCATCCATACCCTCATTTTTACCAAGAAAATCGAAGGCATAAGAAGTGGATATCAATCTTAACATAAAAGCTAACTTTATTTGTACTCTTAAGGACATTTTGGTCTTGGTTTAAAATTGAATGAAGCAACAAGCATTTCAATAATTCTCATAGTGTTACTTTGAATAAGTGGACCAATTCTTTTTACATATTTGGCCTTATAAGAGGACATATCTCAAGGAAAAAAGCAGTTAGTTGCTCAAGTTTTATGGCATTGGTGGATTTTTCGTTAAAGATTTAGAATAATTGGTTCAATTTTCGATGATTCTTTTGAGGTTTGTCAAATTTCTATTAAAGTTTTAAAGCAGTTTCATTTATTATATGAAACACCCTTGAACTGACATATTTGAGTATTATTTTTCATTATACCTACTGTGAAGCAGGCGACAGACTTTGATAAACTTTATCAAATATCTTTGATGTGTGCTATGGAAAATCTTAGGTCATGGGATGTAGTAGTGTCCTATGGCTACAGTATTGCTTTGAAATAAAATGTCATAATTTCAATTACACAATTTGCACAACATGTTAACCTTGCCATATTTGGTATGTTGCATTACATGTGGTCTGACATTAACATTTGAGAATGGAACATAGTATAAGAATAAAATCATCGATGGTTCACATGGATTTTTCACACCCTTTTTTTATCTTACGAGATATCGATACCCGAAAGAAACTTCACATGTTTTCTTTTCATTTGATGTAATTTAGATAACCTTTTAGATCCTGGAAAAAGTGTTTATGTCTATTGTTAAATTTATGTTGTCCCATACCTTTATCTTAGGTAATCTTCCTCATTGACCAACTAAGATACAAGAACATTATTTTGAAATATCTACTTCTGATACTAGTAAAGGGAATTATAGATTAAATATAAACATACACAGAAATTGTAATAAAACTTATCTTGCACAAAAGATAAACATCTTAAATAATTCATTACCAAAGAGATATTATCCTTTAGCCATAGCCATCAATTGTGGACACCACTATCATGTTGGGATATGTGGTGACAAGGGAGAAAATGATTCACTATATTTCTCTATACGATCACAAAAAATTCCTCAAAACTTTGCTACATGTCCAATATAGTAAGTTAACTTACAAGGAAAATGAAATAATCCCTCGCCACTAGCCATTTTTGTGCAAATTTTATGAATACCTAGTTACCAACACTCACGCAGGATTTTGAACAATCCTTCCCTACTAATCTCACACTACCTTGACCACTCCACCGTCAATGTAACATAAGGAAAATAATCTCTTCATGACCATGCTACAACTTCGACATGGGATCCGTTTGCTAACTATAATTTTGGCGAGGGCTCCAAGTTTTCAAAAAAAATTCTCTACTTAGGAATTCATTTCTTACAAGCACAAATCTAGATCATTTTGTGTAAGGACCCAACTTCCCATACTCTCATGTCCCATACAAGAAATTGATCTTCATTATAACTAGCATGAAGTTTATTGTAACATTGTAGTATTTATAAAATCAAAGAAAACCAACATAACTGATATTTGTAGTTTCAAACAAATTGTTGCAACATCGAACTCTTGTCAATTACCTATCCTAGTTCACAAAGAAGCCCTATGTTTAACTTGCCAATGGATGATCCCATATAATATTCACTTGAATAGCTAGACGATAAATCCAATCACAATAGTGTAGCTTTACCCTCATCAAACAATAGTGTACCTTTTCTCACAATCGTGATGTAATTGTTCAAACAATTTGCTATGTAGGTTCATCTTGTTATGTGATTGCTATAGTCATAAAAATTCATCTCTAAAATTTATTTATATTAAAAAATTAAAAAAATCAATTCCACTAAATACACAAAAATGTGGGCACCAAATTTCTTCCATCTTCATTGAAAATTTTAGAACAAAAATGTGGGTGCCAAATTTCTGCCATCTTCATTGAAAAATTATGGATTAAGAAGCTCTGATTTTGCTTATTTTTTGGGCTTTTATGGATTTTGAAGTTCCAATTTTTCTTAGTTTCGATCCACTAGGGATTGAGGTTACTACTTCTGTAATCAATACTTCCAAGGATATGATACAATGCAACTCTACCCTTAATACATACTCAAACAACAACTAAAAGAGGGGACAAACCTTTTATTGACAATGGATTTGCTTGGCTGGTTTGCTATGGGAAACCTTGACAATTTATGGAATGAGAAGATAATAAAGGATACAAAGGAGTACTCTACTATAAGCCACCATCATTTTAGTTTCCTACATAACAGTATTAACCACCAAAATATGGGTGTTCTCCTTCAAATTTTGCGCATTATTAACCACATCAATATTTTAATTCTCTTTCTTAGTCCCTTGGTCCCAACAACTAGGTTTAAAATATATTTTTTATCGAGATAACAACAATATATCTACTTAGTATTTTTATTTTTTGTTTCCTTGGCTGAATGTTAAGAAATTTTAAGTAAAACTTTAGATATTCAACATCTACATCCAAGTTTTTGGTGGATAATTTAGTTTGGTATAAAGAAAATTGGCATTTCATAGGTATTCTCTGTAATGCAACCTTGTGTTTTTTTCCCAATGATAACTTTGTAGGGAAATATGGGATGCTTCCCAACATTCCTTAATGGAGACCTTAATAAAGCCATTGGCATAGATTAGTGCACCTCACTTAGGATGATTCGAACCAGGAACCTGCTGGCATTGGCACTAGCCATGGAATACCAATAATGGTTCCATAACATTTAATAGACCATCATTTTTTGTTTGGAACTCATATCATTATATTCATGTCCCTTGGTGAGTCATGTGGGTTTGCAGAAAACTCATAGGAATGTATCCTCAACTTTTGTTGGTTGATAATGGCATTTGGTATTGAGTAATTTACAAAAGAATGTCATATTTTCCAAAACAAGTAGGCATAAAATGTTCCTCATCTTAGTATTCTCCAACATAATGTCACTGCAAATTTAATGAATGTAAATCATACATATTAAGTGTGTGTTGGTGTATAATAAATAGACTAAGTCTCAAACAGTTGTGTCCTATCATACCTTGTGATCATTCAATGGTATTTAAAATGTCACAAGTATTTGTATCAATCATCACATTCATTATCATCGTTATATTTCTATCCAAAATTTTCCTTATCTTTTTGGTTACCAATCAACTCTATGGGGCCTGAACCCTCTAACCCCAATATGAACATTTATTTTTGATTCTCTAAAGAAAAAATGTCTCTTCAGAGGAACCATTTGGAGTAGTGTTTTACTTTTCACCTAGCTTCTTGACTTCTATCCATCCCCTTGGTAGCACTTCCTCAGAAGGAATACTAAGTGGGGGAGCTACCATAGCCTAGTCTGACCTACCAATATCGTACACATAATTTGTATTGCTAGTTATTCCATTTTCTTCTTTGGATTCCCTACATATTTGGTGAATTATCCTACTTGAATCAAGTAATGGTCAACACCATTTACCAAGTGGGTCTGTAGTTCCTCTTTTTTATCTTTCTTCTGGGAGGGTTCTTGAGGGACTTAACAATATTCACACTTCTCTTTGGGTGGGAAACCTCCATGTGAACATATTCAAAGAATGCTCAACATATGAATGTTACATGTTCATATTATAATTTTTTCTTCTGTCGTACCTTACCTATTATATGAATCTTGATATATTCATGTAGGCCGTTCAAAGTCCTCCTCTACACACGGGATACATTTTTATTTTTTTTTGTTGGTTGTTGGGGACCAAAAAAGGATCTTCCCTAGTTAATTTCTAATGGATACCAAGGACTTAGATCCCCAAAAGTGGAAAATCATATTAGGGCTCCTGAGTCACATTGGAATTGGAGTTAAAAAATTATAGGTAGATTCAAAGAAAGGGGACCAAAGGTTTGATGAATAAGCTTGTATGTCCCATAAATCAAGGCCCACAATGAAGGATAATGTATATGTACTTAGGCTCTAATTCCACTATAAATATCACATGAGAATGAGGATATTTGAGATTCCTCATAATGGAGGAGTTTCCAAACATGTGATAATTAGTTATGAAGATCTGTAAGACGAGGTCAAAATCCATTGAAGTGGTAGAACAACTCACAATATTTGGAGAATATTGTATGATCTAGGGTTTCCTTAGAAAGGAAGAAGAATCCATTTTAAATAGGGATCTATTTTAAATATAAGTCTTTAACCTAATTTACCTTTCTTGAGATCATGCTCCAGCTTCTCCATTTTCCTGAGGATGATCCCAGAGTAAGGATTGAAATGTTGAGAGTTTCAATCATTAAACATAGTTCATAATTTCTACTTTGATACTAATTTACCTTACCCAAAGATATGGAATGGATATTTTCAATAAAATCCTAGTATCTACTATCAACTTTATAGGTTTCCTGCTTCCCACATGACTGAATTTCTCATGGTTTAGGAATATGGTCTTAGGGGTAATATATTCCACCAAAATAACCCTATGAAACCTATTCAATTTGGGTAGGTAGGCCACAACAAGAATGAAAAACTAGTGTATGGATAAATACTCTGTCATTTACTAGTGAAACAACACCGTCTCATAAAATCTCATTATGTTTATGCCTAGATTAACAATAATGTTGAAATTTTCTTGGATTGTGTTCTACTCTATTCTCAATTTCCCATTAACCACAGGGTCAAAATATTCTTTCTTCCCATGATAAGATGGATCCAAACTATGTTCCTTCAATCTATGAAATTTGATATTGTTAGGGGTAAGAGAGAAATTGTTGACTTCCATAATCCATGCACTAAAAATGTAGGTGGAAGATGTATCAAGGGACAACTTTATTGTGCCAGTTGTAATTCCATTAATGTTCAGAATATTTACTCATTCTTTGCCTCTATATTCACTAACACAATCCATTACCTTTCTTTCCACACCAACCATATCCTTGCTTAATATAATCTTAAGGATAATTTTGCAGAATCCATTTTCAAGATCTATTAGCTTTGTGGATTGTATAAATTTGAAATTAGTTTGATTTGTATGGTTGCACTCTACTTCAGAGAACATCTATCCTTTTCAATATATGAGTGGTCCTTTATTTCTTGGTGCATAATATGATTCCTTTACACACTCAAGTGTCTCTGAATTGTTTGGTTTCTTATTAAGGATTGATATGTCCAAAAAGACATACCTATAGGATGCAAATATTTTACCCTTTGTATGAAAAATTCTGACATTCCACAATAGTCAGTGCATAGGTAACTATGAAGATGTAATTCATTTAATAGTATTTGAAGGGAAAAATGTGTCAAACTATGTTACAAAATTTACCTATTGAGAGGGTCTAGGATCTATATTTCTATGGATCCCAATCCAGATCCTACATATTGGATCCACTTGGGGCCCCAATATTATAACCCCAAAGTTTCACAAAAATTTAAAATTTTTAATGTAATATAAAATGTCTAAAGTCGCAGTTTAATAACTTCTAGCGGCTAGCGGAAAATGAAGCAGTTAACAATATTGTAATGATTGACTTCAAACACATAAAAACTAATACCACTTTGATTTTGATATGTTATATAAATGACCTGCACTCAGTTGCTTCTAGCTGTATTGATGATTTGCTTTTGTCAAGTAGGTGAGAAGCTATGTTCTAAACTGGGGCCTACTTAGCAATTGCTAACTCAGCTAGATTTCTGGTTCTTACAGGTTCAACGGGTAAATTCTTTTGAACAAGTAGGAGTTTATTTTTGCATTCAGTCAAGAAGTACTTCTTTAGCATTATAAAAATGCTAGAGCATAAATTGATTAATAGAGAGCCAGGCTACGATGAGGTAAAGTAAATTTCTTTGCTGTTTTGAATCTATGACAGTATTTTAAGTTAGTCGTAAAGAACAATATCCTTAACATACTAGTGTCTTTTACCAGCATGAGTTCTACTTAAGTTTTCTTTCTGATGTTATATACCGAGTTACTTACAAATTCTACTGATGAGCATAGGGCTCATAATTTAACATGGAAAGACTTTCACTGATGCATGAATTTATTGCTATTGTTATGTCTAATATTCAATGTGCTACTTTATAAGCATGAATATAATTCTGAGACCTTCAAGGAAAAAGTTTACAAGAGATCACATAGCTCTACTTTTAATTCTACTCTAGTAGTGAAGAATAACAACATGTTTATTTGTATACAGTTATAATTGTCTACTTGCACTGCTAGTCATCAAGTTATAATTTCGATTTGCCAAGTTTCACCATGTCACATGTATTATTGTAATATTACATTACCATATCACTTAATAATATTACTAAGTGATTTTACCTTTAACCCTAGGTAGTCTTACTACCTTGTAATTTCCAAGGTGTAGTCTAAGTATTGGTTTGATTTATTATGAGTTCAGTTCTTTATAGAAACCAAAAGAACACTAACTTCAAAGAAGTTTTCAAACCATAGCACTATATACTTTAGGCAATTGTAAGAGTTATACTAGGGTGGAAATACTACCTAACATTTACTTACATAAAGTTAATCTATAAATAAATTACCTTACCAGCTTTGCTTTTACATAACACTAATTCTAAACATAGCATTAATCCTTTAACACAAGTTTTGTAGGAAGAACCATTAGGAGTGCTATCGACTAAAGGTCAAAGGAATAAACTCCAATATTGATCTCCACATAAATATTTTTACAAATGATTGATTTCAAGGTTTTCAAAATGCAAATGATAACGATATATATAAATGCTTTTACTATTTCTTGATTGTAATGTTTATCAAATGCAAATGATACGAATTTAACTTAAAACAAACATTATCATCGTTGCATGATATAAATCATTGGCAATGATATGTGTTCTCCCGACAGTGCGGGTTGACTATAGGGATTGACCTACTTTTGGTTAAAAATAATGATGACCACGTGGATGTGTCTCCACCATGCATTGATTGCATTAAAACACAAATGGAAACCCTAATCTCTTCATTTCTCTTCGAGGGTTTTTCTCTGCACTGTGAGAGTTTCTTCGCGGCCATGAGAGGTCTGTTGGTTTAATGTTTGACTTCTCCATTGTGTGTGGTATGGTGTTGTATCATTCATGCAAGTGTTAAGGGATTTACAGTTTTTAAATTAGTTCTTTCTGGACGTTATTGAACACCGTGAGAGTGGTTTCTTAACTCTGTCAGTAGTTTAGAGAACTGGACATAGCATTGCCCTTGCCTCTGCTCATGACTTGCTCCCTCGTCGATGAAAAAATAGAATAAGAACCTCACTACCTCTGTCACAGGATTGGCATGAGGGTTTCATTTCTTCATGGTGTAGTTCCTTGAACTAGTTCAGTCTCCTTCTCGACTCCAGAATTCTTGTTTGCAGGTAACAATCTTATTCTACTCTTATCTCTTTTGTTAATTTCTAGTTACGGTTTTAATACACTAAATACAACTTCTAACTACCGAATTTGGTCTTGCTCTTGTAGATTACAGTCCCAGATTCAGACTTGAAGGAAACCTCTTCAACGTTGGTTAACTTCGTGGCCATAACGGGTAAGCCCCGGTTTGTCGTGGCATCCCCCTGCTTCCAATGGTTATTGGAAGGAGTTACAGTTTGAAGGGAAGCATGGCTTTGGTTCCTTCAATGTTTAAATGCTTAGTTTTTTTTTTGTTATTACTTAGTTTTGTTTTTAAAAACCCTTGCCTGTTGCTGGGTAGCTCCGGATCTAAAGCCGTGACTTGTATGTATTTTCTTTGGTTTGTAAAAGAGATTACAGCCTTACGGCTTGATAATATCATACTCTAGTTTTAAGATAAAAGGGTTTTCCCTATACTCATGGTTTTTAAATGACTCCTATTTCGATTACTCCAGTTTGTTCTAATCGATCTTTTAAATGATAATACTGTAAATAGATGTTTGTTCTTCAACTGCCAGTTAAGTAATTTATTGTTAATGATAAAAATTTATAAGTACAATAGTTTTATGATGAAGACTGTGGAACAGTCATACTGTAAAAATTTATAAATTTTTGCTATCAGTCTAGAAATATAATAGTTAGGGTTTAATGGAAAAAACCCTGGTGTAAATGTACTCTTTAAATAAATTATTATCTGGGCATTGTTTCTTGTTTGCTTCAGTTTCGCCATTACAGGTGTATTGTTGTTTCATTGTCCTGTTTAATGAAGTATTTAATTTTAAAAGGTTTATAATTACATTTTAAAGTTTAAGGATAAGACTGTAATCGGTCTAATGCACAATTTACAGTTTCCTTGTAAATTTTAAATCTTAGTTAGCAATGTAGCTGGATGTAGATTAACTTGTGTTTGAAAATATTAGTCGAAAGGGTTTCGACCCTTAGTTTTTCACAGGTAATAACCTGTCTGGTTCTTAAATTTTTTTAAAAGCACAAATATAAATAATTCTTAATTATTTCATTTATTATTTATAAATACATTTATTTTTATTTACTACTTTGTATTTTATAATAATTTGGAGCTCTGTAGAGAAAAGATTATCAATTCTGAACTCTATTTATTTACATAATAAAGGTTTTATAAGTGAAACCCTAATCTGGTTTTTAATAAGTAATAGTTTAAGATTAAGTTAATATTTCCAGTACTATTTAGTTATTAATTGTACATATATTTTCTCGTCTATTAGTCATTATCTCCTTTAGACTTCTATTTCTTAATAGTATACTAATACTGTTGTACTAGTATATAATACTATTTCTTTCACTTGTAATTTCATCTACATAGACTAAATTAAAACAGTAACTATAAACAAAATACAACAATGCTTTATCATTGCATCTTAAACATTGAAATATAGTCTATTTCCATTTACATATAGATACAGAATCATATTTACTATTCTCATTTCATTACAAAAATTATCTCATTTACTTTAAACAATCTAACTGTGCTAGAGTACGGCCTGTAACCAGGTGTGGAAAAACACAACTTAGAAATTTAAATCCTTTCTATTTCATTATTTTCCTAAATCATTTTCATTTCCATAAACAATCCAATAAGAATACTAAATATAACATTTCACAAACTCAGAACTATTAACATTCATGTAGCATATAAAATAAGATTTATTTAACTAAGATAGTAAAATAAAATAACATAGAACCTATTGAGGACAAGACAACAATAGCTTTAGGAGGCCATTCCTCCCTACCAATCTCCTGGAGAGTTCTCAAACAACGCTTCCTCAGGACCCCCAAACCTGTTCCTGGTCTTCTTGGTTGAGAACTGGGTGGAGTATGCAACTATAGAACCCTCTGTCACCTAACTAGTTCAATACCTTAGTAACAACAATATGCTCTCAGCAGTATGATCTTTAGCTTAAAAGCTAAAACAAGATCAATCAACAGTTATCCCCTCAAACACTTTCCACTTTCCCTTCCATTGAATTTCTCTGAAGTAAATTCATTCACCCTGAATGATCACTTCTCTAGAATGAGCAGCCTCAGATCTCTTCAATGGGAATTTTTATAAAGATGCCTAGGTCTTCTGGGTTAGTTTTCATTAATTAAGCCACCTTCTCTGATTCCACTTTCTTGGGCAATCATGACCACAAATATAGGGAGGTTTCCACCTGCAACAGTTGGAAGTGGTTCGAGAATGCTGCCACATGTCAGTTTTCTCTCCACCTAGTCTTCTCCACCAATTTGACCAGTAAACACTCTTTTAACAACTCTCCTAAGTTGTTGTCTCCTCATTTATTTATTTATAAATAAAATATTCAGAATTTACATTAAATATCCTTGACCCCACTGGGTCATCAATTACAACTTAGCATAAAATTTAACATATTGTTCCTCAAATAATATAAAATTGTTTTTGCAAAATCGGGGCATGTGACACCCAAAGCCTAACTTTGGACTATAAAATAGATCCTTATCCCACTCTACAACACATAATTCTTAGCTTTTTCATAGCAGTCAACATTTCATATTTTGAGGGAGAGAGGAGCAAAATATATTTGGAGATTTGATTTTTTAATGTTTTTAATACATGGTTCTTATTTGGAAAAATATAAATAAATATATTATAGTTTCCTTGTATCATGATCCTAGTTTTATATAAACTCTGGTCGGTCAATATTTCATATGCCATGTAACTTAGGTATCAAAGGACAATTTAACAATCTTCAAATTTGACATTTAGAACCTAGCAGAAAATGAAAATAGAGGAAATATAAAAATTTGTGTAAGAATTTAAAGTTAGGGGATTTTACTATTCACGTGTATTTTTGTATCATAGATAGATTGTATCTAATACAAAATGTCAGCTAAATTTAAAATGCAATTTGACTAATGCAAAATTATGAAACACATATTTGTTTGTGGTGGAATGTATCTTTTGGCTTGAAATTCAGAGGAAAATGAATAGAAATCTCACCAATTTTTGTCTCTTTTTTCTATAAGAATATCAAACAAGGTTTATGTAATCTAGGCAAAAAGTATTTTCAAGTTTAAATGCTTCCTTAAAACTTTATATGAAATTTAAACAAATATCTGAAATATAAAGAAAAAAACATATTCCATTACAAAATAAGAAATAAACAAAAAGAGGGAAATTTTTCCCATCACAAAATCTGGCCAACAGAGCCTTGAGTATGTGATCAAATATATGAGCGGTCTATGTTAGCCTTGGATGCATGGAGAAGCCTTGGAACTATTTGACAAAATGCAGCTGACAAGAATCGAACTAGATCCCTTTGTTTTTATTGTTGATTGCTCGATGTGCTTTCCAGTGAGGGTTCTTTGTTTTTATTGTTGATTGCTCGATGTGCTTGCCAGTTAGGGTTTTTGGTAGAAGCAAATGGTTAATGCCTCATTTCCATTGAATTTTGACAATGTTTAATGTAAATTTGGGGAACAGATTTATTCAAATATGACTAAAATTTCATTATTTTCAACTTATTGTCTGCTGGGCCTACCCAACAACAAGTGGTTATATCCAGCCTCTCCCTATCCATTAGCAGATTTAGCCAGTGATTAAATTCCTAATGCGGGTCGAAAAGGGGAGTATCCTCGTGGTTAGGTGGAAAATTGCAAGTGATATGTTGCTCAACGTTAAGTTCTGAATCGGGTGCGACAATCTTACTTACCGGGTGGGTACACCTAAGGTGAAAGCTTATTAGGGTTCCCCTAAGCACACACGAGGAAGAACAATGGACTCACTTAGTGAGGAGGAATACTAATGCAATAACTACAACGCCATGCCTACTTTATTGCATATTGCAAATGGTAGTAAGCAAGTTGACTTTGCTCATTTGAGCAATGCAGGAGGTTGATTCAGAGGACATTCTCAATCTGAGGAAATAGAAGCTGACTCCATTGCAGTATGCTCACTATTTCCTTTATAGTAGAATTATTTTAAAGCTTCCTTTCTTGTAGAATTATTTTGAAGCTTGGTTATTGACATGATGATGCTTTGCAATTTTTTTCTTTAAAAATACTTCTTTAACCTAGTTATTTTTCTTTTGGGTTGGAAAAACAGAAATTGTATTACAATATTGAAGTACTAATTATATAAATTCGATTCAAAATAGGGATATCTAAGAGCAAGAATTCTATATTGGACCTTGATACTCTTGTTCTATCTCTATGCCATGATAAAACAACCTAATAAGTCATCAACGTTTTTGTTCACAAAACCCTTCTTTTAGGCAGTTAGATTATCTTTAGAGATGCCCCGGCCTCTGTTAAATATATAAATTTCAGATATGTTGTCTTTCCAAATTATGGTAACTAAAATTCTCTCCAAATCCATTTATGAAATATAATTTTTTTTAACAGAGTTATGAACATATGATGTTTGGCTCTGGCATTATAGAGATTCATAGATCTAGCATCCATGATTATGGGGTTATAGAGTTAACAGAGTTAAGTAAGAAACCTAAAATTCTCATGGCTTTTAAATTTGCAATGGAACAATGAAAAGGGAAGTGAGTCATGAATCCACAAGTAACCTGACTTTAAATCTATAACTCCTCAACTCAATTCTTTGCATTAGATGTGGACTCCAAAACTACCCATATTTACCATTGCAACCAATAAGTAACTCTTCCATAATTTCCTTAAGGAAACAACAATCAGAGTCCAAACTATTTATAATTTATTTCTTTTCTTTGACTTGGTTGATCTAGATTGGCCATTTGAAAGCTTTTGGATAAATGCAGTTCCCTGTAAAAGCAAAAGGAGTGATAGTAAAAAGGTGAAATTTTTTACAGAGCCTGAGTATCAATTCCAAAAAAATTGGGACAAGTTGTCTAATGATTATATCCATCTTTTGTCCCACATTAAGAGAAAGATACATACATGTAGCCACTCATTGGTTATATTTGCATTTCTGGTTCCAACTTCTACTTTTTATGTCCTCTTGGTTTTCTACACACAAAATTAAAAACTCAGTCAGTGTCTCAATAAATATATGCTAATTAAATCTTGATGAAAAATTAGTTGAATTTTTTCCCAAATATTTCCAAGTTCAAGTTGACCTTGTATTTTAAAGAGAAAAATGGCACAAAATGACAAACTACCCATTGAGGGAACTAGCATATGTAGTTTGTGTTTTGATTGTTAATTTTTATTGATGCATGGACATAGTTGTATTCATTATTTTTTTGTTAAAAGTCACAAGAAGCCAATAAAGTTGTCAGAGCTACCGAGGAAGAAATTGTAGCAATTTTGCAATGAGATAAATATATTATAGGCGTATAGTCCATTGGCCTAAATTTTGCATTCATAAATGGTGAATTGAAAAGTTATATATGGTTAGGGTTGAGGGAATCCTCAAAAATGTCTTCCCTATATAATCTAATCCCTATTTCTATTTCTAGTAAGACTAGGAAGCCCATCTGAAATGAGCAGTACATGACACATGTAGCATCAAAACCCGTTCCCCATCAAAATTATGTAATTAGGGAATGGGGATTACAGTAATAATATGATAAGGATGGAGGGGCCAAGTCAAATAGATATTGCTTCAAATTACAAAGGAAATCAGTACCTGTGTTTAATGGTAAGAGAAAGCAGAGTCAAATGTTTTATATCCTCTACTTCCAAAGAGCGTATCTTTGAAAAATTAAACATTACACAGAAACTACGGTAGACCTTTTGGAAATCCATATGTTAACCTTGTACCATAAAAATCGCCATCTATGTAATGGGGATCATCAAAAACGAAAACTAAAAGGAAATTACTACTTACATGAGTTGATTGACAAGTATAAAATAACTACCAGATTTTTTTTTATCTCATACAATTCAAGGTTATGGTTGTATCTAATAATTGACAGTAAAAGAATCAATGAATGATACTACAAAAATATAGTAAATTTACCTTGGAAAAGCGTTGTATTTGTCCATAAACCCATATCCCAAGAAGACCAAGCAGAGCAAGTCTAAGAGCAATTAGAAACACTGTTTCTATGCTGAGAATGCCACTGGCCTCAACAACTTCAACAGTACCATTGTAAAATACAGTCTGGAATAGTTGTTCATCTAGCTCACATAAGATGCTATCAGCAAGGTAAAATGAGCCTGGCTATAATTCACATTAACAAATCATGAATTTAGCTTAAAACGGAAACATTTAGACCAAACATACTTTCCGACATTTGATTTCTTTCTAGCCGACTTGTTTTCTACAAATCCATGTGCTGAACTGTACCTTAACTCATAATGAAGCAAATTAATCCATCTCTAAGTGGGAAAAATAAAACTAAACCATGGGCATTGAGGAAAAGAACTTTCTAAATAGTTACAACCTGTAAGAACTTGATGACTATAAAGGCCCATATGGAAAGGTTGCTTGCACCAAATGAGGCACAGTGGCATTGACAAATTCCTGCAAATAAATCCAAAAGATTAGCTGATATAATCTATGACATTAAAGGCAAGAAATTTGTTAATTGTTTCTCACCACAACAATACCCTGTCACAATATTCAAAACACATGAAGGATGAAGCCTCCAAAATCACCAACAAAAAACAATGACCTGTACACACACTAAAAGACACACAAGAATATTAATGCAAAGAAAACCTGGTAATAGGGGTCCCAAGTAAGTCAATTTCTTGGTTCACCATACTAGTATAATACTTGGTGTAGGAATTCAAGGAAAAGATTGGTCTCTACGTTGTGTGTTGCTCTCTGAATTTGGATAAAAAACAACCAGCTTATTAATTATAACATCTGATGTACAACACTTGAATGCTAACACTTTCTAAGAAATGCAGTTTTAAAATTTTACATCCTTTCCAAATAAATTGCCAGACAATGTTTGAAAATTTGTGGTTGAAAATGCAGAGAAAAGACATTGTATTGGAAAAGAAAGCCAATATCAGTGATACCTAAATTCCACATGTGTACATAAGTATTAGTAGCTACACGTCTACTACTCATACTTCCTTCTGTCCAACAATACATATAATAAGCTCCCACAACTGCTTCAATCCAGCAGAGAAGGCATAGAATAATTTTAGATTTTATAGCAACACTTGATGAACAGATACAAAGCTGAGTGTGCTGGAGATCATAGACATTAAACAAAAAAGGTACAACCCTTTATGCTAAATAGACCATTACATCTGTTGTGGGAAACAAGAACTCGATGATTCTCATCAAATGATTTCAGATTCAATTAGAACACTTGTTGAACCCATTAAATAGATGAGAGTCCTGAAGATCAAAAGCATCAAAAACACAAGGTGAGCCCTCTATGCAAAATATAATGTTACAGTTGTTATGGGAAATAATAACAGTAAGGTTCTCATCAAATGTACGCTCATGGTAAGCTGGGTTGGAAGCAGGCTTCAAATTTTAAGCCTTCAATTCCCTTCAGGGCCTATTTTATCCTTCATAGAAGGGCACAATAATTTTTTCCATGCAAAAAAAAATTATTTTGTATCGGGCGCTTCAATAATGAAATTGACCATTATTTTGGAACTTCGCAATTGAAGCGTTGCTCCAATTTTTTACTGTCAAATTTTTGGATGGTTGAGAATGGAAGAGAAACAAAGGCAGAAGACCAAGGGAGTATACCACACATTCCATCAACATTATTTATCAAAATTAAATCACAATGAAACTTAAAACATTTAGGATTAAGTTTAAATGTTATTGCCACATTACTAGTTTCAGCTTGAAGCAAAGTTGACTTCTGCAATTATACCTGTCATGGAATTTTGAAGAATCTCAAACTCAAGTGATGCTTCATAAATATATTTCATGGTTGTTCCTCATAAATGTTGCAAATTTTCACAAACATACTTGTGTATTCCTTTCTCTGATGATTAATATGAGCAAATTTGACACTTTTGGGCCTTTATACTAGTCATGAAATTTGAAAATTATGTTGAATATTGTAACATGCATTTGTTTTTTTGGGGAAAAATGTAACTTGATTTCTATGCTTTTCCTTCGCATATTTTTTGATGAAGATGAAGACAAAAAAAATTTCGATCCTTCCTCAAGCAAGCCAGTTGAAACATCTATATATATTAAGGGTGCTTATGTAAAGGAATTTGTTGATGATGAAGCTGAAGATGAAGATGAGGATATTCTAGTGAGGCATGATGAAGATGATAACTCTAAAGAAGATGAAAATAAAGACTTAAAGGATTTAGTGGCAACTGTTGAGGAAGAGAAGCCAGTAGATCAATGGAGACGGGATGAACTTCATCGAAAATGGCTTAAAGAATAGGACTCTACTGAAACTTGTGATATTTTGATAAGGATGGGATGTGGTTGTAGACAAAAAGGGTCCAGGAATCCAGCTCTTCTTAGTGAGGAAGATGGTGTTGCTTTTGATCATGATGAAGATCATATTGTTGAATGTGATGATAACCTAGAATACCATACCCTTGTTTCTCAAGAGTCTTATCATGGTGATGATGACTCTAATATGGAAGCACAACTTTATAAACCAACTATAGATGAGGATGATGTTTATGAATCATCAGATGATGAAGAATTGGAAGAAAGAATCATGCGTCAGTGAGTGCTTGAGGAATCTGTAAGTAACTTCTCATGCCTTAATGTATGAAGTTGAACATCATCCTAAGATTTTATGTGCCTCGATAATTAGTAATTGTAAGACTGAACTGTCACAAATATTTCTCCATTCCAATGTAGTTAAATTATTTCTTCGAAGCTGCAATTTCACAATTTAAGTGCTATGAATGATTTTACTAAAAGCAGTTATTGCTCTTATACATTTGAACAAGGAGGAGCAAGAAGTATTTTTTAACTCCAGCAGATGGTGAAACTTCAAGATAAGTTCTTGGTCTTATAAAGAAAGAGAATGTTTCCCCCGCTGTTAAGAAGAAACCAAAACCATCATCAGGTATGATATTTTATTGCCTTTTTCATTGTTTTCTTAATCAAGTCTTGATATTTGGGTATTGATCAAACATGATATTTTCAGTTCTCAAGGTCTTGCAAAATTGTGATTGGTGTGTGCAGCATTCCATGAAATAATTGGCTCTGGGGGGAATAGTAATAGCTCTTTAAAGGTATGATCAACATGTTTTAGAGTACTGCAATCATTTTTTCACTCTCATTTCTTCTGTCTGTCTTTGGCATCTTCCTTAGCACTCTTTCCATTAGAATTCAGAAATCTTAGCATATTGAATAAGAATGGTTATGTTAAATTCATCTATTATTTTAGTTTCCCATTATTTCCAGATATTCTCAAAATTTTGAGCCAAATATATAGAAACAAGTATTCCTACCAGTTCCATCTTGTAGAATTCATCCATTTCATAGGCGCAACATTTTAATGGGAATAAATACTAAGCAAGGCATCACTTTTAAATTAAACTTCTACAAGGATACAAAATGGCACAAACATGACATTAGTTCACTAGTGATGTGGATAGAATGTTAAGCCATCTACAAGTCTTTAATTCTTGTTGTGTTCTTCTAAGGGATAAATCCAGGTACTATCCCACATTAAACTTGTATGTCCTCCATTTGTACTTTTCTGTTATATGTATATTAACCTTCCTGAGTACTTGCCTATTTCTTAATGACAATGTACACATGTTTCTTTTCCCATTGGTTAAAACTTAAATTCAATATATGTGTAGATTTGGTAGGAAACCCAAATTTCCCTACTACATTTACAAGAGTGCAATAATTTTTATGTTGAATCAATGGTTCAATCTAGAAGCACATATTGGATTTTAAGCTTGGTGAGATTGGTAACTTGTTCCATAATTTTGAAGAGTAGTCAACATGAAGGAAGCTTCTTAACACCCTTATTAGGTGGCTTTTTGATAGGAAGTAGTATGTAATAATTGTCCATAGTCTTAACAATAATAATTCATGTTAGTATCAAGCTCATAAGTAATTAGTCATGACTATGAGTGAATTCCAATCTTAAAATAGGAAAAGTGTTTTTGTTAGTCATTGTAGTTTCATATCAGTGTGATTTATGGATAGATGGAAATTGGTATCAAGACACAGAGGTTTAATAAGACAAGGCCTATAAAGGGCATCCTTATGGCATCAACTCCCCATGTATCAGTATGAGATAGGTTCAGGCAGGTATCTTCAAGTGTAAATTCACTAATCCTTGTCAATGCAATTCCATTTTCTTTCCTTCCTCTGATTGTAATGCCTTTCCTATTTTTGGAGATGTATTTTGTTTTGAGGTTATTGAGGTTATTGAGTTTATTTATGACTTGTTACTTTTGTTCTTATGAGTACTCCACAATGATCTCTTGTTTCTTTTGTTTAGTCTACAAAGTTGAGTTTATATTGAGGAATAATGATGTCATTGCCCAGTTGACCAAGATTTTTGCAGCCTTTTAGATGTTTCAGTTTAAGTATATTTTCTACTTAATTGACTAGCTCTTAACCTATATTTTTGTTTTGTGCATTGCTTCTGGTCTTAATTTTTAACATATTTTTTCCTTAACAATTAATTCATCTACTATTGTTGTAAATATCCAATTTGTGAGTCTACATAATTGACTTCTATATGCAGGTTCAACAAGAGCTACAAGCTTCGTGGGCAGATGTTTGGAAAATTTTCATACAATCTAAATTGAGTCAACTATAGGAACTAAGTCATTTCAGTTAACTGGACGGTTCAATGTACTTTCGTCTTGTATATACATGTATATTGCACTGACACAAGCAAGAAAATGAAAGCTTATTTTTGTGTGTAAATTTAATCATGATAACTTGGCATTCAAGGAACCATGTTGAACCAATTTTGAAGGGATTTGTATATATTTTAATCAATTTGATTTCCATTTTTTCACCTATTTGTAACACAGTTAAACTAAAACCATGAAGCCAACACAAAATGCCAAGATTGAAGCCGATAAAAGATCTATGACATTTCATCGCAGGATTTGTGCAGCTACTGGACTTGACTTTATTTATTATATTTACACCGGAGTATACTGAGTTGGTCAAAAGATTTTATTATTATTATATAATGTCTAGAGGTGCATGCAATGTCTTGTTCACTAACTATATTCATGTGAACTTGGGAGACTAACCATTTCCATGATGTATGAAAATATGAATGTTTAATGCACAAATCTTAGAAAGATTCACTGACGAAGTAAATACAGAAACCCTAATTGCACAAAATAAATTCCTTGTATTAAACCCTAAGCTAGACAACGCCATTACTTATTCTATTCATGGACTCATTTAATAATTTCTCCTTCCCCAATTCAGGATTAACAGTGGCATGCTCCATATATAGCTAAAGCTAGGCAATGGCATTACGTATTCTCTTCATGGACTCATTTTGATACGTTTTTCTTCCAGGAGAAGGATTATCAGTGGCCTCCTTGAGATATAGCTATATGGAAAACCTAATAGTATGTTAAATAAATCACTACCTAAATAGGTACATTTCCATAACTATTTTTATTTTAAGAGAAGTTACATTTGTTAGCTATTTTTATTTAGGTTTGTTTACACCCCTTTTGTGGATAAAAAGCACCAAAAATTCATGATACTGCCATAAATTGTTGATTAGAAGGTTGGAACAACCCTTATTTATGCCCAGAATGAAGGTTTGAGGTTGTTGGAGTGCCCAGGTCTGCTCTTTATGTCCATATCTATGAACATAATTGTTTCTTAATGTCATTTCAACCCTCAAATTCAACCCAGCATTTCTCAAAGCCTGTTTTTTCTATTGTTCATTGCTTTTCATAGGGATATTCATGCCTAGAATTGCCTTTTAACCCTCGAATTTGGCCCAGATTTAGAGGTAGGCCTGTTTGGTGATGGATAAGTGTAGAAGGGTTCCCAAGATGTGTTAGATTTTTATCATTTAAGCAATATGATCTTAGGATATTATCTAAGATAATAACGTCATAGCAATAATCACAAGAGACAAGAGACACAAAGAATTTTCCACGGGGAAACCATAAAGGACAAAATCTCACAATTTCCTCAGAAATAGAATGAGCAACAATAGCAAAATTAAAACCCAAAAACATAAAGATGATCTCCGACAGCTGATCTCTCTCACTTGTGCTAGCACTTCCTCTCTCACTCATGTGCCCCAGTTGAGTGAGTATGTATTGTGTAGAAATGAGGAGAGCTCACTTCTATTTATATTCTTTCATTCACTTTATTTCCATCCAACAAGTTGGCCTCAATTAAAAATTACTTACCAGGGCCGACTTCTCTAGGAGAGTCTAACAAACCTAGTGCCCCACAACTATGGGGACTTTAACCCTTGATCAATAAGGAGGGTTACCCTCTATTACTTTACATGAACCTTTTATATTATTGATTCTCCCGATAGGAACATTGGGGTATGAAATAACTCAATTAAATTATTGATACTTCCCGATAGGAACATCGGGGTACAATACATAAGATATACAAGTGAATACATTTCGAAGTTACAAATACATCAACACTCCCTCTTAACTAGGAAGTTATTCTCTTGACACAATTCATCAGCACAAGTCTTCTTCTCTGGATCAAGTCTGGATCATCATCAAAGCTGGATCATCATTGGATCATCATCGAAACTGGATCATCATTGGTTCATCATCAAAGCTAGATCATCACTGGACCATCATTGAAACTGGATCATCACTGGATCATCATCATCACTACTTCTGCTATCTCGATCAACTGGTGCTTTCTCTCAATTCTACTCATCATAGGAAGTTAGACAGAGCCAACCCTTTTTCATACTAGTTGTAGGCCTAGCATCCATGTAGGTTTTCATCTTCTTCAGCACTTATATGTGACCCAGTTAGAAAGGCCCACCCATCACTTACATCTGACCATGAGAGGAGCACATCCACCACCATGTCAGAAAGGCACGCCCAACACTCACATCTGACCATGGGAGGAACACATCCACCACCATGTCAGAAAGGCCCAACACTCACATCTGACTATGGGAGGCCCAACCTTCCACCATGTCAGAAAGGCTCGTCCAACACTTATATCTGACCCATTCAGAAAGGATCAACACTCAAATCTAACCGTGGGAGGCCCAACCTGCCACCATGTTAGAAAGGCTCAAAACTTATATCCGCCCATGGGAGGCCTAGCCTGCCACCCTGTCAGAAAGGCTCAGCACTTATATCCGACCATGGAAGGCCCAGCCTTCCACCATGTCGGAAAGGCTCAGCGCTTATATCTGACTCGGTTAGAAAGGCTCTGCACTTACATCTAACCCAGTCAGAAAGGCTCTGCACTTACATATGACCATGGGAGGAACTGCCTACCACCATGTTAGAAAGGCTCTACACTTACATATGACCATGGGAGGCCCAGCCCGCCACCATGTCAGAAAGGCTCTGCACTTACATCTAACCATGGGAGGACCCTCCTACCACCATGTCAGAAAGGATCCTGCACTTATATCTGACCATAGATGGAACCAATCCTACCATCTCAGAAAGGATCTCAGACTCATCGCCTCCCCTTGGAGAGAACCTTGATCTAGAGAACACCAAGGTTCTCCTTGAAGTACTCAAACTTCACTCTGGCCAATGGCTTGGTCAACACACCAGCTATCTGCTCATCCGTCACAACATACTAGAGATTCAGTGCTCCTGTCTGCACCATATCCCTGATATAGTGATATTTGATCTTGATATGCTTCAACTTGTCATGGAACACCGATTTCTCCAACAACTTCACACAAATCTGGTTGTCGCAATATATACAAGTAGCATCCAACTGGAGATCAAATAAATCAGATAGTAGATTCCTCAACCGCACTGCCTCACAACTAGCCAAACACTTTGTGACATACTCTGCTTCGGCTGTACTCAATGCCACGCAAGACTGCTTCCTACTAAACCAAGAGATCACACCTGATCCCATACTGAAGCAACACCTTGAAGTGCTCTTCCTATCAATGGAATTGCCTGCCCAATTCGAATCTACATAACCCTCTAGGTTAATCTACTGATTCACCTCATACTTGAGCCCATACTCAACTGCACCCTTCAGGTACCTCACTGCATGCTTTGTAACCATCAGGTGAACATGTCTCGAATCTGTTAGGAACTAGCTCAATGTGTTCATAGTAAAGAAAATATCTAGTCTCGTATTCATCAGGTACATCAAGGACCCAATCATTTGATGATACATCATAGCATCAACTGATTCTGATGAAGCATCACTCAATAGCTTTAGTTTTGATTCCATAGGTGTGGTTATGGCCTTGCAGTCCATCATCCCAAACCTCTTTAGGATCTCTACTACATACTTCCCTTGTCCCAGGGAGATTCCATCCCCATTCTGCCACTCCTCCATGCTTAGCAAGCTTCCTCTTCTTGCAACTTTAATGAGGTACTCTTTTCTTGTCACGAACAATTCATCGACATATAACAAGAGCATCACTGGTCTTCCTCCTTCAACCTTGAAGGAAAGGTTGGAATCCACTTTACTCTTAGTAAATCCTAGAGCCATCAGTAAGCTGTCCATCCTGTCCTACCATGTCAAACCTCAGGATCTTCCATAGTCACTCCCTCTGAATTGGAGCATCATACTCCCTCTGTCTTTTGTACTCTATGAATCCTATACTAGAGTGACAAGTAGCTTCCTCTACTACTATTATTCTATGTATCCATCTAGGGTCACTGGATACCAATATCCTCTATCTTGAAAGCATTCTTCTCGCACCCATCTATGAGCTTTTCATCCTCTATAGGATTTCATCTTCAACCTTGTAGCAAATGTTAAGATCTTCATCACTCTAGGTGATCTTCAAGCTCCTCGTGCATGTGTTATCCCATGGGTTCCTTCTGAGCTCGTACAAGTACTTCTTTAATTTTGCACACATGATTCTGCCTGTCATGTGCCTCAATTCCCACTGGATGAAAATGTCTCTTCGTAGTCTATGCCTTATGTCCATGAGAAACCTCATGCTACAAATATTTCCTTCTATCCCACGATGTTTCCATCTATTGCATGCTGGATCTTGTAGATCCATATGGAAGACATTATGGACTTCCCTTCAGGTCTCGATACTACATCCTAGACATCATTCTTGTTGAGCTGGTATTCTCCTTCCCTTTCTTCTTGGCTACTTCTTCATAACTGGAAGGCTTGACATCAATGATGTCGCTCAACAGTGTCACATAACTAGAGTGTCTTTGAGGCCTATTTATTTCTTTCGAAAGTATCCTCATATTATTCTTCATCTTGGATTCTTTCTTGAACTATCATCACTTGTTCTTTGGAACAAGTCTCATCCTTCTTTTCTTGTAGGTGATTGTATGTGATCTTTCCTACAAGTCAAATTAATTTTTATGGTTAGAAACATTTCATAAGGCATATTCATAATGGGAAATTCTGATGCATAAAGATATAATCATGCAACTATTTTAGCCAATAAAACATTCATCCATATCTCATGGAAAATTTTCTAGATTCCTTCCATCTCTACCAAGACATCATTGAGATTGTGCACTAATCCAATATGTCAGCAAAGAGGTTTCATTCTAGATAAGTAGCAATTGAGAGTTGTATAGCACCATGTGCTACTTACCCATCACATGCATATTAGTAGTATATTGTCATTAATGCAAACATTTTATCATGCATAATACATCAACTGAATATAAACAAATGCATAACAAAACAATATCATGAAATGACAATTGAATACTTATCTTTATTTTTTTCGTGGGTAGACTCCTTTCAGCTTCACCATCTTCTTCATTCATAACAAGATCATTTCTTATCCAAATGCTTAAGATGGATAAGAGGTTCTTCAAGAATTGAGTTCTTCATATTCCTCATCACTTGAGGTATCTTCTTTGAATCATGAAATCTTGATCTTCATTTGCTCCCATATTCTTTTCTCTTATTATGAGTCAAGCTTCTTCTTGTGTGTGCTCTTCCCAGAGTCTACTGAAAGTAATCACTTCCTTCTGGCACACATTCCTTGAATGAATGAATCCCATGATCATGGGAGGCCATTCAAGGTGGTTATCACAACTTTTGCATTCTCCACTTCTTATTATACTACTTCAAGTTGTTCTTTGATTTGAGAGACCCTTGAAAAGTATGACTGTATGGTCTTTGCATTCTTCACATTCTTCAACTGGTTTCTCAAAGTCATCTTTCGATTTATGTTCTTCCCTTCAAATAGCTTGGTCAAGGAATCAAACCATCTCTTTAGTTGTCTTTAGGGAAGACACTTGTGGTATAAGGTGAACCTTGATTGAATCAACAATGATCTTCTTGGCCTTGACCAAGTTGTTCTTGTGTAAGGATTTTGCCTCATCTCCCTCTGGAACTGGAACCTTTCCACTTATGTAGGTGTCCAATTTCATTTTCTTCAAGAACCAGTGAGATCTAAAACTTACATGCTTGGAATTTGTGGATTTCACCAGTATTGTCATCAAGCTGGTGTGATTAGTCATTTTGAAATGATAACCTCAAATGTAAATAGCAAAAGATTATATCTTACTGATTTGAGGTGTCCGTCCTGGTTCCAAACCTGGCTGATTTAGGTTTTGTCAAAGAAACCCTAATTTTCAAAACTTGGAATTTCAAAATTTTGATTGGATATAAAGATAGGCATCTTAAAGGCGAGCCATCAAATGTACTCCTTTTCTCAAAATAGTGGAGGGAAGCTCTTGGAACAGGAATCCCTAGTTTACCAATTTCTTCTACAGAAATTCCTGATATTGTTTCTGTGGTATCTCCAAAAGTATTGATCCTCTCTGTCTAAAATTTTGTATGGAGGTAACCTCTTCTATCCTATTTCTAACACCACAAGGTTTACCAGAATTGGTTTTACCAATTGGGAAATATGAGAGTTTTCTCAAGGTGAATTATTTCAGGACTGTTCCGCATATCGAGCTTGTACGGATTGCCACGTGTTCTTGTTTCATCATCGGGGTCTTAAAAGTTTACCACATAAAGTAAATTCCATTCCCTATATGGAAAATCTTTCAAATTTTCATTTGGATATCCGTATCTGGAGATATAGCAATGCTCCCTAGGTGTCATGTTTAGGGATGAATCCTGGAAGAGGCTAGAACCCTAAATTGGAGGAATCATATCTCCTAGAATATAGCGAATTGGAGGTAGAAATTTTAACAAGGGGTACATCACGATTTTATATTTGTTCTATGAAATTTTTGGCCCCTGATACTTCTTCAATCCTGAGATACATCCAATGTACCAAAACTACCTATTTTAGTATTTTAGGGTTTTTCAGGCCTGGGGTCAAACTAGGGTTTGACTTTCCCAGAGTTTCACCCAACCAAAAATCTAGAACAAGGTCTCTAAAATTAGATTTTGATGAGGAGATTAATCCTATTTTAGGTTGACTCAAGAATTCCTCTTCTATAAAAAGCCCTAATTTCCCGCAGCAAAAGATGAAAATGTCCAGAGTCAAATTCTTCTTCGACAGAAAGATGCGCCCTTCAATGGAGAGTTAGCTAACCTCCTTTTGTTGATGGATTGTGGAGAGAGACCCAAAAAGTAAGAATCCATAGCTTCCGCGGATGCATAGTGTCTTCTTCTTAGGTTAGCTTTGATACCATGCTAGATTTTCATCATTTAAGCAATATGATCTTAGGATCTTATCTGAGAGAATAACATGCACAACAATAATCACAAGAGACAAGAGACAAAGAATTTTCCTCGGGGAAACCATAAAGGAGAAAACCCCGCAACTTCCTCTGAGATAGAATGAACACCAGTAGCAAAAGTAAAACCCAAAAACATAAAGATGATCTCCGACAGCTGATCTCTCTCATTTGTGCCAGCACTTCCTCTCTCACTCATGCACCCTAGTTAAGTGAGTGTGTATTGTGTAGAAATGAGGAGAGCCTCACTTCTATTTATATTCTTTCGTTCACTTTATTTCCACTCCAACAAGTTGGCCTCACTTAACAATTACTTACCAGGGCTGACTTCTCTCGGAGAGTCTAACAACCCTAGTGCCCCACAACTACGAGGACTTTAAACCTTGATCAATAAGGAGGGTTACCCTCTATTACTTTACATGAATTTTTTACATTATTGATTTTTTCAATAGGAACATCAGGGTATGACATGACTCAATTACATTACTGATACTTCCTGATAGGAACATCGGGGTACAATACATAAGATATACAAGTGAATACATTTCGAAGTTACAAATACATCAACAAGATGTTGAAATAGGGCTGCTTCGTGCCCCTTTTTACTTTCAAACAGGTTTGTTTATGCCAAAAATGCATGTGGATGCTGTTATAAGGCATATGAATGAGATTTTAGGGTTTCTTTCACCCATAGATTTCTCATTTTCTCAGCCAGAATTGCAAAGACTGCCTCTTACTTCCACTGATCATCATCTTTCAGGGATGGAATGTGCCTGGATCTGAAAGTTGGCCTAATTATAGCTGATTTGAGATTCTTTAGTGTTTGTTGTGAGCAATTCTCCCAAAGTGTTGAGATTTGTCCCTTTGGTGCTCATACTTGATTCTAAAGTTGTTTATTCCCATAGGACTTCCCAACATTACTCCTAGTGTGCTCATAACTGAAAATGAAAGGGATCACTGCTATTACACTTCATAAACTGTCCAAGGGTGAATCCACGGACCTGGGTAACACTTTTTGGCAAGCGCATCTTGCCAAAAACAAAAAAACGTACCTCGGTCGAGGGCTTTATAAACCCTCGACCGA